>OY728158.1:704895362-705495362 GCA_963277665.1 Viscum album | reverse complement strand
CAAAAAAATAGTCCAAGTATGGATATAAAACCTAGTTCATCAAATCCATAAAAATGGTAGGGGCATTGGTCACACCAAAGGGCGTCACTAGGAACCCATAGTGTCTGTAGCATCATCGAAATGACAAATTTGGAATATTAGCCTCTCAAAACCTCAACTAGTGGTATCTAGACCTAATATCAATCTTTAAGAACTATATCACACCTTAAAACTAGTCAAAGAGGTCATAAATCTTTGGTAAGGGGTAATTTTTCATTTTCATAGCCTGGTTCAGGCGATGATAATCCACGCAAAGTCACAAGATCTCATCTTCCTTTTTTACAAACGGGATTAGATCTACCCATGGGGGACACACTAGTTCTGATGAAACCTTTCTCATGAAGGTCCTCCAACTGAAAATGTAGTTCTCAGAGTTTGGTAGGTTCTATCTGAAAATCCTCAAAAGATATTAGAGTTTTCCATGGATGCAATTCAATACAAAACTCCATATCTCACCTCATAGGTAGTCCTGAAACATCTTTGGGGAAAACATCCATATAATCCTCCACAACTAAAGGAACCTATATTCTTGAATATACTGTTGTAGTAAGGGATATACTTTCTAATTGATGGGTGATGGGATTCAAATTCATTCTCGCAAAACCCACTTTCCCTGCCATGAGATCTCTCTCACCAGAAAAAGATAATTTTGTCTCATCAGCACGTA
Source organism: Viscum album (assembly GCA_963277665.1). Taxonomy (NCBI): domain Eukaryota; kingdom Viridiplantae; phylum Streptophyta; class Magnoliopsida; order Santalales; family Viscaceae; genus Viscum; species Viscum album. The sequence goes on along the minus strand of OY728158.1, from coordinate 705,494,656 downwards.
GTCATCTAAATTTTCTACGATGACATTCAATCTAGGCTCAGACCATGGAAATCCAATCTATTCCCAATAGGATGTCATAGGGTTCCATTTTGATGACCAAAAGGTCCCATGTGAACCTCTCGCCCCTAATCAATAGCTCACACTACAAATAGATGAAATATATAGAAGAAGTGTTCCCTATAAAACCTCAAGATGAAGTTGTTGTGCTAGTGCCTCAATTGGGAGATCCAAATCTCAAACTAGGATTAGAGATATGAAATAATTATTAAAACATGTGTCAAATAATATTGAAACAAGAGTGGAATAAACACAGATCGTACCTATTATCATCTCATGCGTTGCGGGATCATAGACATCCAAAGTCTACAATTTTCCATGACCTTAGATGATAGATCCTTGATCCTGACATGGGATGCCTAGTGGTTGTGGTGGTGGAAGAATCTAATAGAAATTTAAACCACCCATAGTTCCTCCTACTCCTCTACCAGCTCTGCCTCCCTAGGGACCACCATATTCACACCTAGAAGATCCCTTATCATAGTGTCACCTCTACCATAGAAGCCCATAATCTATTTATCAGTGATTCTCGACATGTATGGTCAGACAATCTCATTCCATGTAACATCACCCGTCAAAAGTAAAACATTTCCCCTCTTCAAGCTGCTCTAGTCCTCTGCACTACCTCTAAACAGGTGCCTGAGTCTGATCATGGAAGGATATTCTACACCGAGACCCTAGAACCTGGAATCTACAAGTTGCTACAGACGACTCAACTTTGTGACACCCACTACTATACCCAGCTATCTAGAATCCCTCTAACATAAATATCTCTTTCACTAGTGCCCACTCTAGCACCCCGACATAGGTGGGAATGAACAAGGGTACAACGCTGGTACATATATCTTTGCGGAGTCCCTAACCAAACTTATGTGCTTAGAAGTATCCATATAAGATCATGTCAAGGGAGTAATGAGTAAGGTTTATAAACCTCATTGAATACTCATCCACTGTCATCCCTCCATGTTTTAGCTCTAGAAGCTCCTGTATCTGGACTGAGTGCAAGAAGGAGGGGTAGTAATCCTCATAAAATAGTTGTTAGAAGTTGGTCCATGAGAGTGTCGAATCATCATGCATCTACGTAAAAGGATCCACTAGCACCCATCTACTTCGTCGAAAAGGATAGATACTAGTGAAACCACCTGATCTTTTGGGGTCCAAACAAGCCTGAAGATACGGGCCACCAACTCTAGCCAAACCTCTACTACCTGAGGATCTAGCTCACCATAGAACCTCAGCAAACTCTGCTGCTGGAACTCATGGAACGTGTTAATATTGCATGTGTACTTATCCTATACTACTAGTTTTATCTACTAATCAACAAGGGGATGTGATGCTACCTACCCTCCTAGAGGAAGGGGATTATAGGATGGACCATGAACTAAAGCCTCATCACTCATAGGGACTTCTCCATGAACCGAAGCTAGTATCCTGGCAGGCTGTCATCACGGAGGCATCTTGAAAGTTATCAAGGAGTACCGCAGTCAGATGAGTACATATATATATATATATAACAATGGGGACTTGAATCAATAATTATATTCAAAGACTCAATCCTATATGATGTGTGTACCATTTATCCCCTCAATAAATGTCTCGACATTCCAAGTCGACAAGCGGGTAGTAAAGGTCCTGGTGAATGGATACATTGACTATTGCACCATCATTGGACTCCCTATCCTAAGAGACGCACTCGAGACACTTTTTCATTGTTTCCATAAATCCAAACCAAATCCTCTTAAGGGGAAATGTACGAACAATGTCCCAAGGAATCAACTTTCTCTGATACCAATCTATCATGACCCTACCTAAGCCAGGGATCGAGCTGCAACTACCCCAATCCCACCTCCATAAGCCATGGGGTGGCGACAATCTTCGAAGGTGTAACTAACTCAAGGAGGCCTTTTCCTAAAAACCTATATACACACACATCCAACTCGATGCAAAAGTGTAGGGGGAAAGAAGAAAAGATTCAACACTATTATAAGGTAAACCAAACATGCATGAACATCTAGACAGTTTAAAGGTAAGGTAGTGTATAATGAAAAGTAGAGGGGAAAAATATACATCCAATCATAAATGTGTCTCAACCCGATAAAAAATTGGAAAGTGTAAACAGTTGATAGATACCATCTCTAGATTCCCAAGCTATGACATACGTGGTCCAAGCACCCAGTATCCCTAAGATCCTCTACAGTCAAAGTCAAAATATCCATCATCTCCATAAGACACAACATGTGTGGGAAAAGTCCATGTAGGGATGAGTATAATCATACCCATTAGAACATCTCAAAAGCTAAAGGGAGAGAAATTAGAGATATAATATAAGAGGAGAACAATAGATAGAACAAGGTACAGTGAAAGAGTGCAACTCAACCCAAACCATGAGTGAAAGTAAGATCATCCAAACATAAGTGGCTAAACACGATGAGTAGATGAACTACCCAATGAGCCTTTTCCACCTATATCAAGAGAGTACTCTCATATAACCACGAAAATCTAAACACAAAAAGCATGTGGTATACCCTACGCATCTTCACCTCTCCTAGAAGGAGGGTATCTAAATACATGGTGTGGATATAGAATAAAGGTGTGTATATGTATATATATATATATATATGCTCGGTCAAAAGAATCCCAAACACGAGAGATTAAGGGGATCTCTACCTCACAGCTCAGCCAAAGAATAAGAGTATCTAACAGTTACAAAAGTCCAACAATTATTCCTAGAATCTCATGCATCTTCCTTAAATGCACAAGTTTAAGGAACTCATTCACCACACCTTGATACTATCTACTTTAGGTATCACTGATTCTCCGAGCATGGTTTTGGTCGGGTCTCAAAAATTCATTTTGATGGAGAAAGCATACTTATTACTCATGAGTCCAAAGTTATGTCAAAACATGTCTCATCATTGTGCTGTATAATTGAGGGACCACAATTTATAGGTAGAAGACTCATACCCTAGTATGACAAGAGGGTTCTACTCTGATGGTCTAGGTCCTATGCCCAGCCTGGCTGGAGGGTTTCACTCTAGTTCATTGAGGACTAGTTCCCTAACCTGCAGGAGGGTTCCACTCGAAAATTTGAGGAATTGTACCTAGATCAGCTGGAGGGTTCCACTCTAGGTCACCGGAGACCCATGCCCTGACCCAAAGGAGGGTTCCACTCAGAAAGTAACCTCTGCTGATATCTCTTGGTCATTGTCATCATTGAGTATTTCCTAAAAAGGTTTCATTCATGAGTAATTCCACATCTTATCTCAAAATCCACAACCAAGATAACCATCACATTTTACATGAAAAAACACTCAGTATAGGCTTCTCCCGAGCCAAAATCTGAGTTCAAATGAAGGAGATACAAACATTTGAAGTTTTCTTAGAAGATCTCAGGGGTACACGGAATGTGATGGGACCCACATGGTGTGTGGTCCTACTACACTGCATGGTTGTGTCCCTATATGGCACATAGATCCATCCCATTTAGTAGTACACGCTCTGTAGGTGGACTACACGGTGTGTCCTAGATAACTGGGACCAGAGTTGTGTCTTTCTCACCGTGTCTATGTACTTAGAACATGGAATGTGCCTATCTGTGTGATCCAGCACATGGCTTAATCACAAGGGAATGTGGTACATATCATGTTGGATATGTACATTTTGTGACCTCCTTATGGGTTTCCAAAACCCTAGCCACTTCTATGGAAAAGCTACATGTTGTGTGTTTATCTTTTAACACAACGTATAGTTGATATTTTGACAGAAAATACAGATATGAAAAAACATAATCTATGATTTTTTTGGGTCAATTTTCTGAATATCCTTCCATGAATCCCTCTAATGTTAATATACCTTGGTTTTTTTCATCATTTTCATCCATTTTTTGTCGAAAATTGGCTTCAGTGAAGATTTGGTGGTTCGTCGTTCATCTTGCACACACCCAAAGCCTCTATGGTTGATTTATAATGATAAGATCCTAAAAAAATCTCCCTTTACTTGAAAAAATCCTAGATATATAGTTACTTCATCGATCCATACCTAATTTGTTGATCTTTTGTGAATCCGGGGATCCGATTGAGCTCAGTACTTCCCAGCAAAGTGGAACCGGAACCACGGGGATCCAACTAGTGAAGAACACTAATAATATTAGGGAGAAAGGCACCACAACAAGTTTTGAATGATAGTTGGCCAATAATTCTTAGACCATGATCAAGAACAGTGATCTGGGTTTAGATAAACAATTCAAATTAAATTACAATCCAATACCTGGGCACATGTAAAGTATGTAATTGGCGAAGATCCAAGAAAAAGGATGGATTTTCTCAACCATTTTATCAAAGGTGTGTTTCAACACCAATTGATGAGTCCTAACTTGATTATGGATCAATAATTGAAAAATAATTCACCTTACAACAATATGAGAGGACCTTCTATGTTTTTTGTGTCCTGATTTGATCCAATCCATAATTCTATCGTCATTCGATTGAGATTCACCAACAGAGAAGGAAGAAGAGATTCACCGACAATTTCAGAATTATGAGGCTAACCCTAGAGATTATTCCATAACAATATATTTAAAATATATAATTTATTTTAAAAGGTAATTAATTTAATAATTAATTAATCCACTTAACATGCCGCCATTGAGAAAAGGGTATAAACTCCCCGCACCGACTCATTTTATGCCATGCTTAGGGTAAATGTAACGACCCGAATCCGGATCCACTCATGGTGCCCTGTACCCGGTTCACCACATGACCTCAAGTGCATTCCCTCGAATGCCAGAGGCTGCTGACTAGAAGTGTGGGCCTTGGGTAAAGTATTTGGGGAAACTATGCCCTCATAGGTTATGAAAATAAAAGCAAGGAAACAATATATAACAGTGGAAGCAGTAAACAACATTCTCATCAGAATTTAACAGTGGAAGACTTTATAAAATAATAAATAACTGGAACTGAAGATATGATACATGGAATGTTATAAGTCTAATAAAACAGGAAAACCAAACAACGGGCTGGAAGCAATACAATACAATGAAAAGGAAAAACAAAGCAGCCAAAATTCTTCTCAGCATCGCAAGCCATAGCTTGGTTTCATGCTCCCCAGCACCACAGCAAGTCAGGTACCTGAAGTAAAAGGGTGCATTCCCTTATCTATACCTGCAACAATATAATTTGTTTGGGCCCAAAAGCATGGCCCAAATAGGGTGTGAGACAAGGTCCCATTAGGAAACCACCCAAAGATCTGTGCCTAACAGTCAGTGAATACATGGAAGTAAAATACAGGAAGCAGTAAACAGGAAAGAACACATAAGCTACAATCCAGTGTTTAGCATATAAAGAACACAAGTAACAGCCAAATCAAAAAAGTAGAACAACAGGTAACCCTATGGGTAGTTCTCACAGCCTAACCCTTATGGTCCAACCTACAAGTACTAGTAACCCTCTGGGAAGCACACACAGTCTCGCCCCTCTGGTTCAGCTAAAGAATAGACTCTCTGAGGAAGCACTCACCGTCAATTACCCCTATAGTCTCGTATCGTGCTAAAGGCTCTCTGGGGAAGCACTCAACATCTATTCCACTTGTGGCCCACGTCGAGGAACTACAGACTCTCTGATGAAGCATTCAATGTCAATTCCCCCTGTGGTCTCGCATCGTAAATTAAAGACACTCTGGATAATCCCTTACGTCCATTCTCTCTATAGTCCACTACACTAGGTTCTCACAGCCTTATGTAAAACAAACATGCATAGAGCGCGTATCGGCCCAAGTAAACCTCAAAAACTACTTGGCTATCATTCTAAGGCATAACAGCATAACAGTACAACAGTTCCACTATCCTACAACTAGGAGTGGCAACTGGAAAAATGCCTAATAAGCAAAACATGCAAGGCAAAGCACATGAACACAGTATAAATTATCCAATTTTACAAGCAATGACCTCTACTCAAGCAATCAAGCAAAGAAGACAAACGACAGGGGAAAAACAAGAAACACGCAATACCCCGTTCAAGGGTATTGGTGGAATTTTCACAAAATATTCAATGACTTTCTACAGAAAGGCACAAACCACCTACCTCGAGGTGAGAAGGACGATATACTCAGATGTTGGCTTTTGGTTTTCCCTTGGAGTGGACCCAGGTTAACATGCCTTTCTTTATCAGTCAGGCAGTCGCACGTGCGTGACTTTGATGTGAATATATATATATATATATATATATATATATATATATCAGTATGTGTATATATATATATATACCTATACACATAAAAGTGATGGGTATATATAACCTGCAATGTAAACAGCAAAATATTGCAAAAATTAATAACTCAGGTAAACTGACTCTGGACCAGATAAAGGATGCAAGAGTTCTCAGACTTAATTTCATAATTAAAAAAGGCGTAAAATATACAATAATTATGTATATGCATTTTCTTACCCAACATCGGTGATAAAACGTAATCGCACTCAACTGTGGTTGTCGCAGCATGGTCCAACGATCCCAACACATCTCCCGCATAATCCTCGGATAATCGAACCAAACCAAGGAGGAAGTGGAGAAAAATCTCTGCGCGAAGAAGGAACCCACAACAAGGGTTTTTCTATACGGGATGTTCGACCAAGGTGACACTGCACAACTATAGTAGGGCGCGCAATAGGTTGTTCTCTCAGGTCGCGCCGTAGGGGTCCGAAGCCATCGTTGTGCGGGTCACACTTCACGTGGAGGGCCGGAGGAGAGTCGTCGCGTCGTGCCATGAGAGGAAGGGGAGAAGTAGGTCGTGCAAGGGGAGAGGAAGAGCAGGCCGCTGGTCCGCCCGCCAAAGGGAGAGCTGCGCTACAGGGGGGGCCATGCCGGCTGTTCGGAGTTGCACCGCTCCGTAAGGAGGACCGCCGAGGGAGGCCTTGCGCTGCTGCATGGGAGAAGAGAAGCTGGTCGCGCACTGTGCGGAGAGGGATAACAGGAAGAAGCTACATGGGAGAGCTGCAAGAGTAGGCCGCCGGTTGTGCCACCATGCTGGCCGTGTGGTAGAGTAGGTCGCCGCTGTAGGGGAGGTCCAGATGCGGTTCCGCGTAGGGTTTGAAGGAGGAGTCTTCTTGTGCGGTTTGGGGAGAAGAAGGGAGAATAGATAAAAAAAAAGAGGAAAGACACCATGCGTGTGGGCCCTACGTGATTGAAGAAGAAGAAGAAAATAAAAATGGGCAAGGGGAAGTCACGCCCCCTAGCCCAGCGCTTCTAAAAAAACAATTTCTTTTTATCCCATATACTAATATATATATATATATATATTACAACTAATCTATATACATATATATATATATATTACTCTCTATGTATATATATATATATTTATATTTATATTATAGGCCATCATTAATGTTATATTTATAAAAAAATTCACAAGAATATAATAATAATAATAATAATGGTCAAAAATATTTATTATTAGGATTAATTGCACTTAAATACTTAAATAGATTCTTCACCCATCTATTTAATTAATTAAGTCAACCATAACCCTTATTTAATTACCCAATTATTATTATTATCTAGAATAATAATAATAATAATCAAAACTAATAATTATAACCAAACATTTAATTAAACGCTCTCATTTAATTAAAAGCTTTATTGTGAAGCTGCCACAATTAATATAACGCGCTATTAAAATAACGCGCCTTTAGTTAAAAAAAATCCAATGTCAATTAAAATCTGCTAACACTTGATTTTAAATTGACGTTCTTTGTCAACTGCAACGTCACATTTAATGGTGTTTGACCGCCACTTAAATAAACACGTCTACGTAATATATAATATTAATAATCTTCCAAAATTATTATTATTAAAACATCCACATTTAATCTCGTTTGACCATCATTTTATTAAACATGTTTTCACAACATTTAATAATAATAATCTTTCACTATTATTATTATTAAAACATCCATTAAATCAAATTAATTAGATAACACGTTTTGACAATCGGTCAACTGTGCGACTTGACCCGCATGGTCTAACCACCCATGTGCAACCCGATTTCACCTGCTTGAACCGGTTCGTGCACTCGGAACCTCGTTCCGAAGCGCAGTTTTAAAACTGACCCACCGATAAACGAAAATTTGAAAAAAATCTCGTATTTTATCCGGTCTAAGAACGCGGGTTCTTACAAACTACCCACCTTAAAAACTTCTCGTCCCCAAGAAGCCTTCGGGAACCAACTAAAACATCACCTGACCTACAAGGGTTGTGAATTTCCGTTCAGTAAGATCGCATTGTGTTCCCAACGCCCAATGCATCTTTAAGCGTTTCCTAAGAAAACCGCACTTGAGCTTTTAAAACCTGAGCCAACACTCACTTTAAAACTCAAACACCAAAACAAAGCTTTACATCCAAGTCCATTACAGGGACCTCATCAACGAAAACGGTAAATATCAATCAACCAACATAAAGAGGTTACACATGCTTCCTCGGAAGGCATCGCTGACCCAAAACCCACACTCGTCCTTTAACTGATGACGTGTCTTTAAAACCATTAGATTACCAACTATGCATACACCGAAGTCCTGACTAGATCTTCATTGACGTTCTGAAGTCAAACCTTTACAAGGTTATTGAAAACAATCGTGCCTTAGTCATGAATAAGGTCAAAGATTAAGGAAATCATACATCCTATGAACAACTACGAAGGGGATTGCAAGACAAGCCTACAGCTTTAAAACTTTATCATGGCGTATAACCGACGCTATCCTAGTGCCTCTAGCATGAGTTCAAGATGGGGGACATGCTCGTCGCATTTGAGAGAGTGCACTAAATGGAAACCAAGATCATCAAGAAGATCAGTCGTGATACCAAGTAAGCATCGACACGTTTATGGAAACAAAAGCGACACTACCCACCTTAAGATCTTCCATGTCGTCACAAAAAGAGGTCAGCCGCTAACAAGCGTGCTATATGATAATATCTTAACCCATGTGTGATGTTCCAAGAACCTAGATCACCACGTGAACATCTTACATGGAAGATGATAATTAAATCGGTCGGCATGTCAAAATACCCGAGGCAAAAGTTCTCCTGAGCAATGGGATGCAACTTATTCCTTAACGCACAAGTCACTCTACCATGGAGGAAACCCGAAATCGTACTCAACAGCACAAGAAGGTTTACATAAGGTTCGTGTCACGTCACATGACGATTGTCCCGGATGACGTCATAACAAGTCATCCCTTTAAGAATAAGTAAAGGGGTCAATGACCACCCATCCAAATGAGGATGTATTTCTAAACTGAAAAAGTCCTACTAGGAACAACATCATGAAAGGCACCAACCTTAAAATTTTGCAACCGAAACAAGGCATATCAGGCTCTAAGGGTGCTATCTACCATGGGATAGCCCCTTATGAATCCCACGCATTGACTATATCTCTTGGTCACACAAAGCAATTTAAATACTAGGCTCAAGAGCCATTTTCATTTTAACCATTTAATTTTAATTCATTTCAACCCTTAAACATTTGAAAGAATTCTAAAAACACACAAGTATTGTTCACAACAAGTTCACTTGGTTTTCAATCAACACCCATATAAAAACAGGAAAGTTAGAACAAAATTCCTCTTAACATTTAATCATTCAATGTTATTCAAACATTAGCAGGAAATTTAGCATCTAAATTCCTTTTACTGAAAAGGTGGCCTCCGAGGGTCCCATTCATTTAATCCGGGTTCTTCAAAAAAGAAACCCTAATATAGTTCATTCCAATTAAAAAAAATCAACAGTTTTATACTTATAACCCTTTTAAAACACACATAGTTATAAAAGACTTAGTCACATGGGTGGACACATACCAATCGATAAGGAACTCATACACCTTACCGCTAACATTTGACTCCCATTCAAGATCAATTCACTTTATGATTTACTTTAGAAACATTTTTCATATGTTCGAATACATGGGTTAGCCTTTTTCCCAGTTATAAGGCGCCCATACACCTTACAACTAAAAAAGATGGTTACATCATATTCACAACCAATAACATTTACCCATAACAACCTATCATTTATAGGCAAGCTACAATGTCACTACAAATAACTATCACAACACAACATGGTTAGATCACCAAAACATGTTATAACATAAAATAATGGCATATAACAAGATAGGCAGCATGACATTTTATCACACAAGAATGTTAATTGTATCACCGGAACATGCTATCTAATCAAGACATACTAAATAAATGCAATACATGTCACATATTCAAGGCACACAATCAATATTAGCAGGCAATTTACTAATTCAACTACATGGAATGGCACATATGCATGCATATGAATCGCTAAGTGCCTAATATGATGTATGTAATGCAATTTTTCTTGCCATAATAGGCCAAGGAAAATTTTCTTAGAACTTTTCATAATCAATAAGCAGTGGAAAGTACAACATTCACCCAAGGTGAAATCATATCAACTGTAATAGTAACCAGTATGAATATCAATCCCAACCCTGGTCACTTGGTCATTTCTCGTACATGGGGTGATCAGTCCCAAGCACGGCTACTGACCCAAGCACCGACACATTCCTAGTCTCCTGTCTACCAACCCCGAAACAGTAAGACAAAAGGAAAAGAATGAACAACCCTCCTCTAATACCACTTTGTAACGACCCGAATCCGGAGCCACTCATGGTGCCCTGTACCCGGTTCGCCACATGAACTCAAGCGCATTCCCCCAAACACCAGAGGCTGCCGACTAGCAGCGAGGGCCTTGGGTAAGGTAGTTGGGGGAACTATTCCCTCATAGGTTATGAAAATAAAAGGAAGGAAACAATATATAACAGTAGAAGTAGTAAACAACATTCTCATCAGAATTTAACAGTGAAAGACTTTATAAAATAATAAATAACTCGAACTGAAGATATGATGCATGGAATTCTATAAGTCTAATAAAATAGCCAAACCAAACAACAGGCTGGAAGAAATACAATACAATGAAAATGAAAAACAAATAATCCAAAATTCTCTTCAGTATCGCAATCCATAGCTTGGTCCCATGCTCCCCAGCACCTCAGCAAGTCAGGTACCTGAAGTAAAATAGTGATTGCCCTTATCTATACCTGCAACAATTTAATCTGTTTGGGCCCAAAAGCATGGACCAAACAGGGTATGAGACAAGATCCCAGTAGGAAACCACCCAAAGATCTGTGCCTAACAGTCAGTGAATACATGGCAGTAAAATACAGGAAGCAGTAAATAGTAAAGCACACAGAAGCTACAATCCAGTGTCTAGCATATAAAGCACACAAGTAACAGCTAAATCAATAAGTAGAACAACAGGTAACCCTCTGGGTAGTTCTCACAGCCTAACCCTTATGGTCCAACCTACAAGTACTAGCAACCCTCTGGGAAGCACACACAGTCTCGCCCCTCTGGTTTAGCTAAAGAATAGACTCTTTGAGGAAGCACTCACCGTCAATTCCCCCTATAGTCTCGTATCATGCTAAAGGATCTCTGGGGAATCACTCAATGTTTATTCCCCCTGTGGCCCGCGTCGAGGAACTACAGACTCTCTGAGGAAGCACTCAACGTCAATTCCCCCTGTGGTCTTGCATCGTAAATTAAAGATACTCTGGAGAAGCCCTTATGTCCATTCTCCCTATGGTCCACTACACTAGGTTCTCACAGCCCTATGTAAAACAAACATGCATAGCACGTGTATCGGCCCAAGTAAACCTCAAGAACTACTTGGATATCATTCTAAGGCACAACAGCATAACAGTACAACAGTTCCACTATCCTGCAACTAGTCATGGAAACTGGAAAAATGCCTAATAAGAAAAAAATACAAGGCAAAGCACATGAACATAGTATAAATTATCCAAATTTACAAGCAATGACCTATACTCAAGTAATCAAGCAAAGCATAAAAACAACAGGGGAAAAACAGGAAACACGCAATACCCCGTTCAAGGGTATTGGTGGAATTTGCACAAAATATTCAATGTCTTTCTACAGAAAGGCACAAACCACCTACCTTGAGGTGAGAAGGACGATATACTCGGATGTTGGCTTTCGGTTTTCCCTTGGAGTGGACCCGGGTTAACACACCTTGCTTTATCGGTCACGCAGTCGCACGTGCGTGACTTTGATGTGCGTATATATATATATATATATATATATATATACCTATACACATAAAAGTGATGCGTATATATAACCTGCAACGTAAACAGCAAAATATTGCTAAAATTAACAACTCGAGTAAACTGACTCTGGACCAGATAAAGGCCGCAAGGGTTCGCAGACTTAATTTCATAATTAAAAAAGGCGTAAAATATACAATAATTATGTATATGCATTTTCTTACCCAACATCAGTGATAAAATGTAATCACACTCAACTGCGGTTGTCGGAGCATGGTCCAAAAATCCCGACACATCTCCCACATAATCCTCGGCTAATAGAACCAAACCAAGGAGGAAGTGGAGAAAAATCTCTGCGCGAAGAAGGAACCCGCAACAAGGGTTGCACAACACGGGTTGTCCGACCAAGGTCACGCTACACAACTATAGTAGGGTGCGCAATAGGTGGTTCGCTCAGGCTGCGCTGTAGGGGTCTAAATCCATCGTTGTGCGGGTCGCGCTTCACGCGGAGGGCCGGAGGAGAGCCGTCGTGTCGCGCCATGAGAGTAATGGGAGAAGAAGGCCGTGAAAGGGGAGAGGAAGAGCAGGCCACTGGTCCGTGCGCCAAAGGGAGATCCATGCTACAATGGGGGACACGCCGGTTGTCCGGAGTTGCACCGCTCTGCAAGGAGGTCTGCCGAGGGAGGCCTTGCGCTGCTGCAAGGGAGAAGAGAAGTTGTCCGCACACTGTGCGGAGAGGGACAATAGGAAGGATCCGCATGGGAGAGATGGAAGAGCAGGCCACCAGTTGTGCCACCGTACTGGCCACGTGGGAGAGCAGGTCGCCGCTGTAGGGGAGGTCTGGATGCGGTTCCGCGTAGGGTTTGAAGGAGGAGGCTTCTTGTTCGGTTTGGGGAGAAGAAGAGAGAATAGATAAAAAAATAAAAATAAAAAGAGGAAAGACACCATGCGCGTAGGCCCTGCGTGATTGAAGAAGAATAAAAAGAAAAGAAAATGGGCAAGGGGAAGTCATGCCCCCTAGCCCAGCGCTTCTAAAAAAACAATTTCTTTTTATCCCATATACTAATATATATATATATATATTACAACTAATCTATAAACATATAGATATATATATATATATATATTACTCTCTATGTATATATATATATATTATAGGCCATCATTAGTGTTATATTTATAAAAATATTCACAAGAACATAATAATAATAATAATAATAATAATAATAATAATGGTCAAAAATATTTATTATTAGGATTAATTACACTTAAATCCTTAAATGGATGCTTCACCCATCTATTTAATTAATTAAGTCAACCATAACCCTTATTTAATTACCCAATTATTATTATTATTATCTATAATAATAATAATAATGATCAAAACTAATAATTATAACCAAACATTTAATTAAACACTCTCGTTTAATTAAACGCTTTATTGTGAACCCACCCCAATTAATATAAGGCGTTATTAAAATAACGCGCCTTTAGTTAAAAAAAATCCAACGTCAATTAAAATCCGCTAACAATTGATTTTAAATTGACGTTCATTGTCAACTGCAACGTCACATTTAATGGTGTTTGACTGCCACTTAAATAAACACGTCTGCTTAATATTTAATAATAATAATATTCCAAAATTATTATTATTAAAACATCCACATTTAATCTCGTTTGACCATCATTTTATTAAATGCGTTTTCACAACATTTAATAATAATAATCTCTCACTATTATTATTATTAAAACATCCATTAAATCAAATTAATTAGATAACATGTTTTTACAATTGGTCAACTGCACGACTTGACCCGCATGGTCTAACCGCCTATGCACAACCCGATGTCACCTGCTTGAACCGGTTCGCGCACTCAGAACCTCGTTCCGAAGCACGGTTTTAAAACTAACCCACCGATAAATGAAAATTAAAAAAAATCTCATATTTTATTCGGTCTAAGAACACAGGTTCTTACAGTAAACACCACTTTTCGAACTCAGTTGTGGTCTCATATTTCTGATCTGAGATACCATTTAAGAGTTATCTCGTTTCCTTTAAGAATCCATGCATTCTCAATATAAAATATATTTAATATTTTTAGAAAATTAATTTCGGGCACATCGGGCCTCAGAATCATACGTTGTCTCAACACACCTAGCTCTAATATATATATATATATATATATATATTTATATATATATATATTTAAATGTATTACAAGGAAAAACAAGGTATATAACAAATCCCCCTCACTTTTATCTTTTCTAACATTTCTTTTTTTATCCATTTTATTTTTTTCTTACCCATTTTATGATATCCACATCTTTATATTCATTAAAGATAAATAAGTAAAAACTTCTTACAAAGTACAAAGTTGTTACTTTTTTAAGTAAAAAATTCTTACAAAGTAAGAATTTGTTAATTTCTCTCCCCATTTTTCAATATAATTTAAATCATGGTGGGGGAACTTCTTTATGATATTTAGGAAGTCATTGGAGGAGTCTAAACATGAAGTTTTATCCTCAACTCTACAAACCTTTCATTTGGCATTACCTTTGTAAAGATATCATCAATTTGATACTTTGTTGAGATATATTCTAGCAAAACATCTTCAGAAAAAAATATATTTTATAAATTGAAACTTTATATCAATGTTTTTTAGACCAAGACCCAATTTATTGAATAGGAAAATGAAACTACAAAAGTCTGTAGGAGGAGATCTTATTACAATATTTTTCATAAAGCATAAGAAGGTAAACCAATAGCTCATCCCGCCATATAATACCTTGGTTGATACCTTTGTTGGAAAGACCATCAGCAACCATGTTTGATTCCTGGTAGGCATGTGTGTTAATGTATCTGATCTCCAAAAGCGAAGCCAGGAAACTCATCCAACGTGTCGTGAGCGTCCAGGCAAGGTAAACCACACCACTCCAAATATCTTGGACAATGGTGGTTGAATAACTTTCAATCCAAATGTTATTAGAGACCTTTTGTTTAACAAAATCGACAACATGAATCACCGCTGCCATTTCAGCTTCAAGAGAGGAGGCGGTACCACAACTGTTGTAGAAGTAGCCATGACAATGACCAAGAAAGTATCTGAAGATAGCACCACAACCTGCAGGCCCCGGATTCCCTTTGGAGGCTCCATCAACATTGATCTTGATTCATCCTGGTAATAGGGCTTTCCATAAAACCTCTAAGGTGTGTCTCAGTTGTCTGTAGAGACCTTAAATCCTAATCCAATGAAGGATCACAAAGTCTCCAACAGAGTTTTCACAATGAGCTTTCTGAAGCGAGGTGGCATCTCTAATGGAAATGAGAATTTTCATCCGACCTGCATTGAGATTGAATGAGTAATTGTTGTGGATAATAGCATTTATATCATACCAGATCCCATGGATAAGCTCAGAAACAACGGCTAAGAATAGGTTCTTGATTTTCTACGAAGTGTTCAACTTAACACAACATTTTAACTATGAGAAAATAGAGTTAGAGAATAACCATCTGCAGTCAAACATGTCAATGATATAATTCCAGAGGGCTAAAGTCGTGGCAAAAGACAAAAATAAATGATCTGTGTCTTCTTAATGTTGATGACAGAAGTGAAATTTAGAGCAGAGTTGGATTCCAAAGGCCTGAAGACAAACCTCAGTAGGAAGACGGTTGTGAGTAATGCGCCAAACAAGGTTAAGTCTTGATGGTTTAATCCAGGGCTTGTCAACGAGTTTTAACCAACAAAAACTAGGATTAAAAGTTAAGAAGTTATGATTGTAAAATCATTTTGAATCAAGAACACCATTGTGGGTAGGCTCCCAATAAAGTCATCAGAGATATAGAAGGAGTAATTATCCACCACATGGATGATGGTATCTGGGAAATTAAAGTTTCGAGATTGAATCACCTTCTTTATAGTGCAGTTGGTATTTTCCGAAGGGGAATTGGGTGATAACATGGATATAACGGGGGTTCCAGTACAAATGTCAATCCAGAAATTCATGGAAGAATCCATGCAAACCATCCATCTAGAGTTATTCATAATATTGGCAAAGGAAATTTTTATGGAAGGCCAGATCGAAGAGTTAGCATGGTTCAAATT
Source organism: Viscum album (assembly GCA_963277665.1). Taxonomy (NCBI): domain Eukaryota; kingdom Viridiplantae; phylum Streptophyta; class Magnoliopsida; order Santalales; family Viscaceae; genus Viscum; species Viscum album. The sequence goes on along the minus strand of OY728158.1, from coordinate 705,478,361 downwards.
CCCCTTTTTAAGCTTCAGAAGGAATTTATTTTTAAGAAATGCTATAGAGTCAGAGGTGTTATTAATCAATCTCCATGTGATCCGAGCTTTAAGGGACTAATTATAGAGTTTGAGATTTTTTATTCCAAGACCACCTTTCTCAAGAGGTTTGCAACAGGTGGACCAAGGGATGGTAACAAGATTCCTCTCCAGAATGTTACCAGTCTAAATGAAGTTTTTGATGTAAAAATTAATATTCTTAATAAGAACGATAGGCCATTTATAGACTATCATCAAGTAAACCATTTGAGATAAAAATTACACAACATTTACTGATGAAAAATTTTACTCCTAATGTTTATTTTTTATCATTACAATCTCCAACCCAATTGGCATTAGTATAACCATGAAACTTCATCCCATAATTTCTTTTGTATAATAAAACATGTGAAGCTTTTTCTTTTACATATCTTATAATTTTCTTTTTTTCCAACATATGTGATTATTTTGGATTACTTTTATACCTGGAACATAAAGTCACAACATAAACAATATAAGGCCTTGAGGCTGTAAGGTAAAGTAGACTTCCTATTAACTTCTAAAATTCTTTATGATTCACACTTTTTCTAGACTCTTCTTTACTCAACTCATTCTCACTAAGATAGGAGAAGAAACTTCTTTTGATTCTATCATGCCAATATTTTTTAACAATTCCCTGGAATAATTTTCTTTAGATAAGAAAATTTATTTATTTATTGTTGAACTTGTAATACAAGGAAGAAAGTTAGTTCTCCCAATATTTTCATATCAAAGTTCTTTTTTATTTCTTCATAAAATGTTTCACAAACATATTCTCTATCCCCAGCAAAAAAATATACCATCTACATAAAAAATTAAAATTAGACTTTTAAATTCAACATGTTTTACACATAAGTTGCTTTCAGCTTTTCCTTTAGAAAAATTCATCATTATTAAATGATTTTCCAGTTTTGAATACCAAGAACATGGATATTTTTTTAGCCCATAGAAATATTTCTTCAGTTTACAAGCTTTTTTTTCATCCTCATCAAGTAGAAATCCACAAGTTTTTTCAATGTAATCTTATTCTTCAATTTATCCATTGAAAAATGTTGAATATATATCAATCTGATGTACTTTTTAATTCTGGTAAGAATCCACTACAAGAAACATTAAAAAAATTTCTAACCTTGCAATTAGAGAAAGGTTTCATTAAAATCCACACCTTCCATCTATTCATAACATTTACAAACAATCCTAGTTTTGTTTCTTGAATTTTCTCTATGTTCATTCAACTTGTTTATGTAAACCCACTTTGTTCCAATAACATTTTTTCCTTTAGAACATGGAACAGGTTCTCATGTTTCATTTTCTTTAATTTGATCCAACTCTTAATTCATATAATTCACCCATTCTTTGTGTATAATAACTTCTGAAACTGATTCTGGTTCAACTTTTGAAATGAGTGAAGTTTGATTTTCTAATCCCATCTTCCTTCTGGTCCGAACTGGAGCCTTATGATTCCCAAGAGTATTTTTAGTCTCAGCATGTTTTTGTAAAGTAGAAAATTTCAAAGTTCTTATTCCCACATCACTTCTCATCACACAATTCATCTGAATCTTCATGCACATTACTTTGCTCACTTTATTTTTTGTTAGAAACTTTCATTTTTTCATCTTCAATATTCCCAACAACTTTTATTAAAGAGTTTAAATTCTCAATAAATTTCACATCATATGATTCCATCAACTTTTTAAATGTTTGTTCCAACATTTTTAACTTATTCCATTTAGTGAATAACCCATAAAATTTCCTTCCTCATCTTTCTCATCAAACTTTTCCAGATCTGGATTTTTTATTTTAAGTAAACATGGACTTCTAAAAACTTTGAAGTACTTCAATGAAGGGTTTTTGTTATACCACTTTTCATAGGAATTCATGTTGGATTATACCTTAACAAACATATGTTCTGAACATTTACAATAGTACTAATAGCTTCTCTCCAGTAGAACTTTGAAAGTTTGTATTCTACTAACATGCTTCTTCCTATTTCCATCAAACTTATATTCATCCTTTATGATACTCCATTTTGTTTTGGGGTATATGGATCACTATAATAATGTTTAATATCAGGATTTTTAAGATAAGTTTCAAAATTATTTCTTGTAAACTCTGTTCTATTATCTATTCTAAGTTTCCTTATATTAACCCCCATTTCTTTCTCAACTTATTTTCTGAAAACTCTAAACATTTCTACAAACTCTAACTTGTGTTTCAAAAACATGATGTTTATCATCTGAGTGAAATTGTCAATAAAAGTGATAAATTACAAATCCCATTTGGTTGATTGATTTCTCATCAGCCCACAAAAATCATAATGAATAAGTTTAAGAGGTCTGGAAGACTGAATCTCAACTCTCATATGACTTTTATTAGTCATCTTCCCTTTCTGAAAAGTAACACAAACATATTACTCTCTTATTTTCAATTATGGAAAATTTTATACAAAATCAACTTTAAAATGTTTTTTCATGCTTTTCTTCCCAAGGTTCCCAAGTATTTGGTGCCATAATTTTTTTTCATCTTTATCACTCAAGTAACGAGAGTTATTAAGTTCTCAAATATGAAAAATATTACCACTAGTTCTTTCTCATTTTGTAATAAATTTTCCATCTTCAAAACTTCTGATGATACAATAATATTTTTTGAAAATAACTTCTTTTTCATCATCCTAAAGTTGACTTACACTAATTAAGTTATGTTTTATCCCATCAATAAATAAAACTTCCTTATATTTTAACTTTTCTGCTTCAGTCTCAATTGTTTTGATTCCTTTAATTTTTAAGGAAGTATCATTCCCAAAAGTAACAGAACCTCCATCATGATTTTCAATATGTTTCAAGATTTTTAAATCACATTTCATGTGTAAATAACAACCACTATAAAGTATCCATGGTTTGTTCTTTTTAATTTCCTTCAAGGTAGTCTCAACAACAAAGGCTCTTTCTTTAACTTTCTTTTTTCCTATTTCCTTTTCTTTTATTGCATTCAAAATTTATCCTGGAAGAGTATTCATATATTCTTCAATAATATGAACCAGTAGATCATGTCTTTCATAAACTTATTTTAGACTGTAAAACTGATTCTTCATTGAAAATTTTCTAACATCTTGAGAATTCACTTTTTCAACTTTCTAAAAGTTAGGAAAGTTATTCATTCTACTTTCACTATTTCTTCCACTCTGCTAAAACCTTCTTCTGAGTAGTGATAAGTTGTGCTAAAAAGTATATGCCTTATTCCCATAGATTCCACAACTCTAACAAAAACCACCAAATCTTGATTTTCTATTAAAGTAATATCTTTCTCTATAGAAACTTTGTTGAGGTTGATAACTTCTTCTTGCTCTAACAATATCTGGATGTGGACCATCTTTCCTCCTGAGTGAGTTTTCATATTTTGTAGATGAAATATGTTTCTCACACCCTTTTCCACCCAAGATTTTCCAATACTTTTATGGAACCAAAAATGTTATAAACATCATATGAAACATTATTTTTGGTGGGTGAGGACTTCACCTGATTCTTGATTAGAGCTCTCTTAACAACTTTAGAAGTATAAGCTTTAACTTCTTAAGGTTTTTAAAAGTTTTAATTCATATTTGTCGAGGTAATTTTAGACTCAAGAAGTTTTTATTGAAACTTTTTAACTTCTTATTCCATAGATTTTTTCTTCTTATTGAGATATTCAACCATCATTCCCTATTCAACAATTCTTAGTTTGTAACTTAATATCTCCCAGATGTATTATTCTTCTTACTTAACAACATCTTTGTCACCTTCACTAACATTTCCACTATCTTTATTTATCATTATGATTTATTTCTTGAAGGATTTGATTTTCTCAAGAAATGCAAAAAAAATTGTTCTGATATGATACTCTCTATAAGATTCTTCACCTCCTTTTTCTTCACTATTTGAGAAGTATTTTTTTCTAAACTTTTTCAATGAATGTTTTAACCTTTTATGAACTTTCATCTTCTGAAGAATTATTTTTAGTTGAGTCTAATTTAGCTTTATTACTCAACACACTTATTTTTGTCTCCAGTTAACTTATTATATTTATTGGATGACCTTTCTTCTTTAGAACTTTTTCTCCACTTCTTCTATAGAGGTTTTTCATCATAATCATCTTGATATTCTCTAACATTCTTATTGGTGAAATTCATAGAAAATTGTATGATTCCTCCACAGTCAAAAAAATTGAGAGGAATTTTACCTCCATAAATTCCTCTTCCTCTTTGATAGTTCTTAGATATAGGAGACATGGTTTTTTCATTCAACTCATAATTATCTTTATCTTTAGAGTCACAAGGATCAACATCTTCAACATATTGAATTTTTAATTTTACTTATAGATTCAAAATCCATTTCATCTTTCATATTATTTTTGAACATTGGATATTTTCTCATTTAATAAGTAACAAGAATGTTATGCAATTCATCAAGAGATAAATCATCTTTATCTTTTAAAGAGAAAATTTTAGAATCAAACCTATTCGAAAAGTTTCTCATAAGTTTCTTCACAATTGTACAATCTTATAGGACATCACTAAATCCTCTAATATTGCAAATAATTTCATTTACTTCAATGAAGTATTTATCAATAGTTTCTTTATCTCTCATTATTCTGCCTTCATACTTACTATGCCATATTTGTATCTTTTCTTCCTTCACTTTAGTATTCCCTCCAAAAATACTTTCCATCTTATTCAACATACTCTTTAAATTTTTGAGACACACCAACTTCACTTAAAAAATTTCTGATAAGGACATAAGGATATCATTTTTAGCTTTTCCATAAACTTTGATATTTCTCTTATCAGAAAAATTCATCAGGGAATCCTTCTCAATATGTAAAAACCCAATTGTAGCAGCATCGACAACTTCCAGGACAAGAGATAGAATATAAGTAATCATCCTATTTTTCCATCCATAATATTGTTTCCATCAAATGTAGGAATTACTCTACTATTGAAATAAATGATATTATCCATGATAAGGATTCAACAAGGGAACCTTCCCTCTGATACAAACTAAATTTCTAAAGGATCAAATAACAAATTGGAGGGGGGTTGAATTAGTTTTTCACTTTTTATAAGTTCCAATACTTTTAAAACTTAACCCCTGTAACTTTTTAAATTTTATAACCTTATCATCTTTTAGTAAATACTCATGCATGAAAAAGTATGAAATCAAGTAAATCACGTGAGATTTACAAGTTTTTGCCTTAGTGTGAGAACCTACATCCTTACCATAGCCACTCCCATGGGTCTATGAAAATTCATTAATTAAAATAAGTGAATAACACTTGTTCCAACTCCTATTAAACACCTTCTATATCACGATAGGAATGATTATAATGACTCCCTTCAGTTTACAAAGTTTTCTTACAAACAATTAATCCAAAAAAAATTATAAAGACTTTGTTCAATATGCCCCAAAAAAGTTCATGGGTCCGATGACCCTGAGTCTGATGGCCTTCAGTTCGATGAACTCAGTCCTATTGACTCAATAAAATGCTCCCTTTCTCATTATATTCCTGAAGAAACTTTCTATTATTTCTAGATAAAAAACTTACACTTCTTAGAAACTATCAAAAACTCAATCCAAACATCCTCAGTCTGATGAATTCAGTCTAATGGACTCAGTACAATGAAACCATTCTCAATTTACATAAATCAAACTCTTCTCAAATGCTTAGTCTGATCTTCCTCAGTCCGGTAAACAAAACATTAAGATTTATGACCTTCTAACAAGGTCTTAGTTCGAAAAGTTAACTTTGAAATGAATTATGCAGTGCTCATTCTTTTCTGCACATGTGAAAAATTTATGAAGTACAAATGTAATGTGCTTCTATTTATAGGTGACTTAGAATATCAAAGGAAAGTAACTGAAAGACTTTTCCTGCTTACTTAGATTTCAAATCTCCAAAAATCACTTGCATTTAAAACTGCAACTTTTACTACTTCAAACCTTCTCAAGACTTCTTTGAAATTAGTCCTCTCAAACATACTAAATTTTCTTCAGTTTGATGTAACTTCCTCAGATTCATTATGATGGAACTTCCTCAACTCCCCATGATCTTCCTTTCTTTCTCTACTCATTATGATCTGAATATCTTCCTCTGATCATTACAATCTAACTATCTTTATCACGACCCATCCCAGAGAGGCTCGTTCTACGACTCCCCAAACCCACCTCCAAAAGGCCAGGGTCTAGTGACTAGCACCGAGTAGCCATATCACTAACATTGGAGGAATTTTCTATGTACCTATACACATGAACACATCTCCAATAACATAAAATGATAAAATGTAAAAACTACTAAGAAAACAATTCATTCATACCACTATATCCCAACCAACTGAGTAAGACAAGAAATTAAAGTAAAGTGGAACTGGGCTAAATATAAGCCCACCAAAATAATTTGTAACCACAAGTCCAACCTGTAAGAAAAGGTACTGGAACTGTTGTATATAGTCGTAGGAACACGCCTCAGCCTGCCTGATCTCACAAAGCTCTGTTCAGTCCTGGTCTTCCTAGGACTCTATCAAAAGGTCGCACATCTGCACAAGACATGACACATGTGGGAAAAACCCATATAGGGGTGAGTAAAATAATACTCAGTATGACACCCCAAAACTACAAAGAAATACACAAAGGAAAGATATAATTAGATCTACACAAGTATTTGTCTATAACAAATATAAGAATATCTAGATATACTCAAACCAATACATGTAGTTTAGAGGTAAGTCACAACTACCGCATACCAACACCAGAGATTCAGTTCGAAGATTCCATGAAGCACTCATTCGGGAGAACACACTCCTGAGTCTGATAAATCTAATGACATCTGTCTGAGAAGTATTGTTCATTAGGAACCATTACGAGAGAGATATGTTGATAGATCTGAAGAGAATACGATACCACAGATGAGGATCACAACTATGGTCATGGGGTGATACCAACAACTCCATATGGATTAACCTGCTAAATAAAGGATTGATGCCTGATGAAGTTGGTCATGTCAATACCGAAGACTCTACCTAGGGCACGAAGAATGAATAGAGGATCCTCTTCCAGACCTCTTGAGGGATTCCAACAACTCTATCCAAGAATTCCTATTGAAGGGATCATAGTCCTATGAGTAGAAAATGATTCCTACCTACCTTCAGGGAAGCGATAAGAGAACAAACCCCAATGAAACTTTTCCAAGATATGGAGGACAAGATAATCAAGCCATGTAGAAAGGTATACACGACGTGTAGTAGGGTCACATGTTTTGTCCCTTGACCCTGGGTACTGCCCGTGTACAACAGCCCATGTCTTTAGAACATGTCCTGTAGAAGATGGGTACACACCATGTACAAGGGTCACATGTCATGTCCTTCCATCCGGGGTCCACCCATGTACTCAGGTCGTGTGCTAGTACATGATGTCAACACGTGTTTCTCTGCCCATGTACTAGTACACGGGGTATTTTGTGTACTTGGTCCAGGCCAAGTCGTGTGGGGGAGTACACGCCGTGTAGGCAACCCGTGTACTCCTCCCCGTGTTCGTGTATCTCTCGAGATACATGTCGAATATTTGAGAAGGTCCTACACGCTGTGTGATAATGTCACATGTCGTGTGACATTTAACTATCTTCTGAAATCCTAGTCGCCACTCAGTGGGGGCCACACACTGTGTAACACTAGGTTACACATCGTGTTCATCAGGATTTTCCAAAATCCCACGTTCTTCCTCCACGTGCCTCAGATGATGATCCAAGTCTCAATATAATGATCTTTTGACATTGAAACTCCAAATCATAGGTCGTTTCATCACCCTAACACCAAATCAAGGTGTTTCAGGCCTTCAATAGGCTCATAAAACAACTTTAAATCCATCTGATGAAAACCATCTAAAGAACAATATTTCCTAAATCACTTTGATTCGTCCACTGTCATCATCGTCACACCTCTGCTAGGTTGTCCTGGTATTGGATCTTCAATTTCAAATCATTGTACCATGAAATGAAGGCATAATGACCATTTGTTTATAACCCCACAAAGAATGAAGAACATGCATAGAAAACAGGGGAGATAATTTCACATGGAACAGACTCGAGGAACGAACCTCGACCATTGTTTGTTCTGTCCTCAATCTATTCTTATAAGAATGATCAATAATCAAATCAATATAATAATCAACCCTATAAATCCTACAATTAACACTCATCCCGCAAGAACGATCAAACCGTGGATCAACCTGTTTTTTGGTTAGTCTGCATTCATTGTTAAAGCTAAGAATGGAGAAAAGAATATCAAAACAACATGATCTACCTAGGAATTGGATTTTTTGTTGTTGAAGACTGATCACCGTTGGCAAATCCCATCAAGAATGGCGCACGTCGATCTTTGATCCGCAATTCCATCATCGCCCACTGAGAGAAATATCCAGGGTTTTTCTCTAGAGCCTCCAAGGAATTTCTAGGGTTATGAGCCTAACCCTAGATCCCAACCTAAAGGCTTACTTAAAAGAAGAAGCATCGCTGCGTCGTCAAAACAGTAAAATAAAATAAATATTTATTTTATTTTATTCATTAAAAACCCCTGAAACTACTTTTCAAAGATGACCCATGCTGACCAATGTTAGGCCTCGCCTAGGACAAAGCCACTGCTTTGAACATAATGGCGCCCTCAGATTTTTGATCCAAGTACCTATTTAGAAGTTATTCCACTTTTTTAGGAAAACTGCGTGCATGTACTATTTAACATTTTAATATTATTCAAACATTTATTACGAGAACACCAGGACTATAAATTGCGTGTTGTCTCAACACCTGGTCTCGAAATTAATCCATATAATATTTAAAAATAATACACGAAAAATCTGGGAAATTACAATCTTCCTCTTCTCATGACGATCTAAATATCTTCCTCTTCTCCTTATGATAGAATTCTCATTACGATGGAATTCTCATCTCATTCTGAATTGAATTTCCTCATTAGAGTTAGTCACCTTCTCAAAGTCATTATGATTGAATTTCCTCCTTAGAGTCAATCTGGTTTACTTTCTTCCTCAGAGTCAGTCTAATTGGTTATCATCCTCTGAGTCAGTCTGACTGACTATCCTCCTTCGAGTCAGTTTGATTAACTTTCCTTCTCTAAGTCAGTCTGATGGAACTTCCTCAACTTCAGTATGATGTAATCCTCATAACGATAAAAGTTTCATTACTATGTAATTCTCATTATGATGAAAACTCCATTCTGTAACTTTAAAATTCTTCAAACCTTGTCAGCTATAAATCATTCAAACTTCTGAAAACTTTTGTACCTGGTACTTCTGGATCTGATGCAAATTTTGTCTTGATTTCTGGAATTGTTGCAATCTTTGTCTTGATTTATGGAACTGGTGCAATATTTAGGATTCCTACATTTATTAAAAAGATTTTATCATGAGAATGTTTCATGATTTATGAGAACTTCGAGATTGGAAAAGCATCGTCTGACTTTAGGTTAGAAAGTAAAAAACTTTCTAACTCATGACATCATTTTTTTCATTTAACTTCTTCAGCAACATCCTGTCTTTCTAACAAATGCCGAGTTTGATGAATCTTGAACTTCATTCCGATGGACCTGAGTCCGATGGTGCATCTGATCAACAACTTTACAGAACTTTCAACTTCCATCTTCCTTACACCTTCTGCGTCCGGTACTGCTCAGTCTGAAAACCTATGTCTGGAAACCTTTGTCTGGAAAACAACTTTCTCAAAGACAAAACTATGTTTGGATTCAAACATTCAGAAACTTTCAGCTTTCTTACAAAAAATCATTCTAATGGATTGGGTTCGATTCTAAAGAACAAAAACATTCTTTTACAAAAAGGTTAGTTGTCAACAAATACTAAACTTTGTTAAAAACAAAACATCATAAAGGTTCTTCAATAATCATCCTAGCGTGCTTGTCCCAAATAACCCACTAACTACCTAGGATCGCATGTGCTTAATCAATCAATTGAAAAAGGGGAAATAATTTCATTTCAAATCAATCATTATTCTCAATTCAATTGCGCAATTTTCCTTTTCAAAATGCCGATTCACTTTCAAAACCAAAACATGGGTTTTTCACTAATTCATGCCTTTTCAAAACAAAACCAATCATATGTTTTTATCAATTCAATTTAAGTCATTTTCTAAAATCAATTCTCAAATCATTTCATAAATTCCATTAATTTCAAAATATATCCTAAATTCTAATTCCACTAAAATTGGGGTTTTCCCCAAAATTCCATGCCAATTCAAATCACAATTCCAAATTATATCAATTTGGGTTTTCATTAAACAATGTAAAGTTATTTCAACAATCAAGTAAATCAAGGTTTACTTATTTGGAAAATCTCAAACGAAACCACCTACCTTTAATCATGGAATCAAATATCAACACCCGCAACGAGACTCCCCAACGAGGGATGAAGGCACAAAAGATCTAGGAACACAACCTAGAATCGAGATTTAATAACTGGAGTTTAGATCCATCAATCTCAATACGGTCTATCAAACACCAGGGAGGAAGGAAAGAGAGATCAGAAGAGACATAAAGACCGCTTACCCAGAGAGACGCATTACAACCAACATGATGATCAATCACCGAACAGATGATTCAGAGGGATTAGAGATCTCCAAAATCACCTAGTGATGGCTCTGGGTCGAGAGGGGTAAGGTTACAGGTGGAATGAAAACCAAGTCAGCCGACCCACGCCTAAAACATACAGGTCGTGAGATTTACAGGTCGTGTATTCCCATTACAGGACGTGAAATCCTAGAAGATTGTTTACACCGAAAAATGCATTGCCTTTTTATTAAAATCCATTTTTTCCATTTCATGTCATGTAAATTGTACACCATGTGTAATCATTTCACGCCCCGACAAACATTACATGACATGTAATGCCTTTACACGACGTGTAATTTCCCAACAAACAGCATACATGTCAGTTTCCATACAAAAGCTCGAAAACCAAAAAAACAAAGGATGAGGCATACCCTAAAGCATAACGAGATGTTACGATATCTGGTGGAGCCCCCACCGGATATTTTGCTCGACTTAGGGCTTTGTCAGCTCCTTCTCCAGCATCATTAATCAAGCATGGTATTGATCATTCAAGGAAGATTGGTTATGGTTTAAAACCAAGCACTGATGGGGCTTGCTTTGCCCACTATGATGTGGTTATTGCAGCCAACACTGAGCATGGTGGTCAAGCTAGTTTTGTCCTGTAGGGAGGAAGCTAAAAATCTTAAGGTTAAGCATAAGGCTTTTATCCACACTCATAACTCGTTTGAGTTACTTGGTGCCTCCGAGGAGGCTAAATGAGGTTGTAATTTTGAAGTTGATTTGAAGGAGGCTAGTGAGGAGATGAATCGTGTTCATGCACATTTAGAGGCTTTTAGCGGAGAAGGCTTCTTAAAGAAGTTAATGGATCTTGGATTATGGGCGTTGAACACTGGATCATCACTAATAATCAAGGTTGACTCGATTTCTTTGAGCGACAAGGAGGTTTGGATCAAAGAACCGATTGGAGAGGTGTCTATGGATGATTAAAGTGGGTCATGGCAAAGACCCAAGACTTGGAGGAGGGGCGACATCAACATCGCAGGGGAGGACGAGTTTCTCATCACAGCATGAGCACTAGAACTCTGGCTATTGATTTTGATCTGGGATGACTATTTTGGATGCATGTTTCATTGTGTGTTGTTGTTTTCTGATGAGGGCTGATGTTGCCATGTTTGACCTCATTTCCATCGTTGTATCTTTTTCATTTTCCTTAATAAAGGGGTTTGACCTAGCCCATTTTATGTATTAATGAATATAATTGTTCTTAATTATATTAATTATAATATATTATTAATTATTAATATATTATTATTGATTATTAATAAATATATAATTATTAATAATTAATTATATTATTAATTATTAATATATTATTACTTGGGGGTTATGACATGTCCTTCCAACCTGTGTGTGTGGGGTGTGTTCGTATGTGTTTCATTGTAATTGCACACATAATATCTAATATATATATTAATATATTATTACTAATAAAAATTAATTATTAATTATATTGGTTATTTATGAATTATTATTAATAATTGTTAATTATATTAATTAATAATAATATTATTAATTATATTAGTTATTAATTATAATATATTATTATTTATTCATAAATTATTATTAATAATTATTAATATTTTTTATTAAATTATTGCTGATTGTTATTATTTTGTTATTAATAATGTTATATTGCTATTTTAATGTGCTGAAATGGTTGCACCCGAAAGCATCTCCATCCCTCACCGCATAGTTTTCCCAAATGGGTATATGTGGAATTTTATTCTTTCCGGTATATGAGTAAATTTACCTCCAGCGTTCGTCTGGATTTGAATCCAAAGATCCTTGAAAGCATCAAGGAATCCCTGTTTTGTCTTTCATAGACGAGGACGTGGGCCTGCTCGCTTGGAAATTTTCTTTCGCTTTGATCGGTAACCATGTGTCTCTACAATATAGAAATCCATGTAGACGATTGGGTTTTTAGGGTTTACGGTGGGGATGATTTACTTTAAGCATGATTTATTAAATTTCGATTCTCAATACTCAGTTTTTAATCCTCAAATCCCCCATCGCCCCTGTGTGGGTTTCCATTCCTCTTCTTCCGATTCATTTTGTGGATAAAGTTGCCCCAAGGGAGATTGGGAGGATCATCGAAAAACTGATGAAGTTGGATACTGCAATGTTGCAAGGTACCAGGCCCTCGGCTGCTAGGATTTTCTTTTTACCTCGTATGTTGCTCAATACCAGTTGTTTAAAAACTTCATCCATGCTATTTATCATGGGTTTGGGTTGCAGTTTTGTTGTTTTTATCATTTTCACATTGGCAGTTTGGTTTGGCAAAGTTTCTGAAAGCAAAATGATTAATGAATAGTGAATTTACTGTAATTCTAGATCATAAGTATGAGCAGCTTCAACAGATGCCTAGAGATCCAATGAATGAAGTTCCTCAGTTAGTTCCAAAACGTTCTGATTTGTGTTTTTTTCTTCAAATTTTTAAGATATATGCATGTGATTTTTATTACTGCTTTTAATTCTTCACATTATGGTCTCATTGATTGACCAATTGCTTTGTGTTAAATTTTCTCAAAAACTAATGTGCTGGTTGTAAATTCAGTAAACATTGTAGGACTGATGTGTCTTTAATATTCAGAATGTTTGAGAAGTCACTGTAGTATATGAAGCACTTCAGCCGTTATAAAAAATCCGATGTTGTGAGACAAATTTGAGAGAATGAACACAATTTAGACCGTTTACTTTTGTAGTCATATTAAAAGCATGTGCATAGTTGCAATAATCAATAAATGATGTCAAAGAAAGCGTTATTATAAGTGCCATTAACTTTTTTTGACCAGTGATTTGAAAATGCAGTCAAATCATAATGCAGCTCCATGTGGCATCTTGGCATCTTGATGTGTTTTTTTATTTTTCAATTGCCAACTTCCCAGTCAGTGGACATGAATATGTTGAAACCTAACCACTGTTCGGCATCCTTAGTAGATGCCAGCTATCTGAGTTCGAGTTTATTTACTAAAATCACCTTCTGAATGATAACTCAAAGTTTAAAATATAACGTTAATTCAATTTATATTGTAGCTTTGTGTTCTTGGAAACCTTTTCCCTGAAATGGTGGAGGAAGCTATCACGACAGTTCCTTCAATCAAGGCATTTTTCTTATTCTTTCTTATATCCATGTTAATTTAATTTATGTTCCAGCTAGTAGTTAAAAAAATTCACATTTCTTTTCATCTTTAATGGTGTGTGATTGGGAAGTGAGCTGGAAGGCTGAGGGTCGCGCCTGGGTGCTGGGTGTTGCTGCGTAAGGGAGTCTGGTAAATAATAAAGAGGGGACCAAAACAACCCCCAATTACAGTTAAGGACCCAGCTCCTTATTATGCCAACTGAGGATCCCAATTCATTTGTAAATTCAGAAAAACAGTGGTCCTTCATGGGCATTTTCTCTTTTTTTGGTCCTCGACTGGGATTAAGTCCATGTTTTGGTCATGTATCGTCATTATCCCAATAATAAATGGGGGAAGTAGGTAGTGGTTAGGGTGCAACTGTGTAAGAGTGTGTTAGTCCAGTGTTAGGGGGTTGACATGTGGGGGTAGTTTGGTAATATCTGTGGACAGTTTTTGGGAGGGAGAGAGTAATAAATAAGGGAGGGAGTTGCTCGGGTTGGGGACAAATGGTTTTAGTTTTTACTTCAGTGGCAGAGCTGATCGGTGGGTTAGGCCACAACCTTGGGAACGGCGTCTTCCAAGGATTCTCTCCTCCATTCTTCTTCTTCTCCTCCATCATATTCTGTTCTCGCAACTCCTGTATGCTGTAACATTGGATATATAGCAGTCTACTGTTATTTCTTTCTCTCTCGCTCGAGTCCCTATCAACTGGTGCTCTCGTTGAGAGAGTCAGTGTCGGACAGAGAGAACTCAAGAAAGTGTTCTTGATCAGGGGAAATTGGAAGGTGAAAACGCAGCATACGCAGCTGTTGTGGCGAAAGTGTTTGACACAGTGGTCGTCCTTAAGTGAACTGATGATCTGGTGAAAAAACGTTGTGGCAGTCGAGTCACAACAGCTGACGAAGACGAACATGGTGAAGTCAGACAAAGCAATAGAACTTGACAGTGGAATACAACTGTTAGTGTGGAACGCGACTCACAACTGCTAACGGAGGCGCAACAGTGGAATGTGATGGAAGAACGTGTCTCACAACTGCTGAGGTGATGATGCAAAACGCAGCAGTTCTTGATCGGACAACCTAGAGTGAGCACAGCAGAAGGAAATCTCTCTCAATCATTGGTGTAATTACTCTGGATGGCGACACCAGTGGCTTTGCTGGAATCTATTTTAGCTGTACTCGAACGGATGCGGCAGGAGAATGCGACAATGTTGAAAGTGGTGCAGCGAGAATGCGACAATGATGAAAGTGGTGCAGTGAATCTCAGAGCGAGTTTGTCCAGAAGTCGTCTTGAAGAATACATTGAAGGGACAAAGGAAAAGTTTTCCGAAGAGGTTTGCAAAAACGTTCCTCACGAGTCGCTTCTGGAGAACAATTTTGTTACGGACAAAGCTGTACCAGAACTGACGGAGCAAGTTTTTCCAAAACAGTTGGAGAAAGAGGTGGACGCCGCAGCAAGCTTGAAAGTTTCCCGGTCTGGTCAGGAACAATTCTTTCAATGAATTGAATGCAGTAGAGGAGCGGATGGGGGGCATGGCAGGGACCCCGACCGTTGCCTGACCTGAGCATATTTTTTATTGATCTTTCTGTGACACCTTTCATTTTGTTGAGTTTTTCTGCTGCGTGACCAGGGCATTTTTTTTTGTTCAGTTTCTTTGTTGAGTTTTTACTATAGTCTGACAAGTTAATTTGTAACATGGCATTTGTATGTGGCTGGTTAAATGTATAAAGTTCTTTTGAACCATCCTCATATATGTGTGACTATAATTGGTCTTCCAAGCCCCAGGGGTGCAACCTAATTGTTGTGTCTCTGCGGATCTTGCGGGAGGTCTCAGGGTCGAGTCCCCTTTTTAGGCGTTGTAACTCTTCATTTCTTTGTAATCCTCATCTAAACTGTTTTATATAATTGGCTTTCCAAGATTATAAAATCTGGAATATGTCCGCTGTGAAATACAACCTCAGTATAACGAACTAAAAAATGAAAAATAAAATAAAATAAGTAACGGTTGTTTTATTTTTCTAAATTACACCTGTATCTAAATTTTGAGAAAAAACCACTTAAATAATTGGCCGAAGAAAAACACTCAATAAGTTATCTGGAAACACTTGTACGTAATCACCTATAATGAGGGATGAGAGTTATGGGGTTGGACAATACTTACTAAAAACTGCTTATAACATGAAAAAATAAAGGTTGGTTCTTCCGTTTCTAAAAAAGCACTTTAACCTATGTTTTATATGAAAAATCACTTGAATAAGCAGCCAAAAAACATTTTTCCAATAGGCAATCTCGATGCCCTTTTGGTTATGAGGAGCAGTTAGAAAAAATAACTGGTGTCAGTTTTGTTTCTATAATGTAGATGCGTTTATGGTGGGAAAATCTCGTTTGGATTAGGTTTATGATTTTGGTGGTTTTATAGTAGTGATGAATCTTGCTCTTAATCTTTTCATAGACTAAAACGATTATATAAATCTGATTTTGTTGAGTTTTGATGCTAGGTTATATTTTAGATTTTTTAATAGGGGTTCTCTTACTTTTGTGATGGATTTTAAAGCTGGCTATTTTGATCTTTCAAGGGGATTTTGTATCATCTGAAACTATCGGGGCTCTACCATCTTGGCATTTTCGACCTTTTATGGGGAGGAGGGTTCTGTTCAAGTGGAAGTTCTAGCAATGACATCTGGTATCTCTCTTCGCTCTTCAAATAACATTAATATCTCTGAAGTTAAATCAGACTTGTCCTTGGTGGTCAAAATTTTGTTGGGTTCCTCACCCAACCACTAGAGTATTGCTTACACTATCATAACATGCATAACTATGCTGAATCTGCATACATGGCATGTGAGGAACAAAGTGGCTGATCTTCTTGCTTCCAAAAGCATTCAGGAGGAGGAGATATCTATTCGGGACTTTAATATCAGATTGTATTAGAGGATGCCCTCAGACTCTACCACTTCCCACCCCTTTGACCCATTTCTCCCTTGTTTTATCTCTTTATTTTGCTTTCATTATAAAAATCTTCAAATTTTCAGTCGAGGAGATTTTTTTCCAGCTCCAATAATGAATTCTGTGGTTTGATGCGTTGTTGGTCTTTTAATGGTGTGGTTTGTGTATTTTAAACATTAATACTCTTGGTTTCTTTTTGAGTGTCATTTTAGGTTTTGTGTTGTGATTATCAATTATGCTATTGGTTTTTTGGTGTCGATGACATTGAGGCTTGATACAAATGTGATTCTCTTATGGTGACCTAGTTACACCTTTTACTGAAATGAATTTTCATCTACATTGCTGCTGTTATGGATATGTGGACATACTAAGATGTATAATATTAGAAATGAATATGTTGATATAAAATTGGAGTGACTCGGATTGATAAGAATATGGTTGAGACTAGATTAAGATGATTTGGACATGTTAGAAGAAGACCTATAGATGCACATGTTAAAAGAGTAAGTTTAATGTCAAATTCACTTATTAAAAGATGTAGAGATAGATTTAAAATGACCGTTAAACAAATCATTTAAAATGGTCTTGTTCTAAATGATTTAATTGAAAACGGTCTTTAATAAAGCTAATCGGTGACGCTTGATATATGTAGGTGACTTCATTTAATTGAGTTTCAAGTTTTTTTTTATTGTTGTATTGTTGCTGTTATGGCTTATAATTCATTTAATATTAAAGACGAACCAACAACCAACTCTGCACTTTTTTTTACAGTGACGGTGCTATGCATATTTCATGGTTTTTCAGTCGGGAAGATTGTTCAATTATGTTTCACTGAATACTGTTGGATTTTCTTACAGTGAAGTGATTATTTTTCAATGATGGTGCAATGAAGTCTCAATCCTAGAAGTTTGATAGAAGTTGTATATTATCGCTGGTGCATAGAGATCATATTTTTTATTGTGCACTTGTCATGGACTGCGACTGGTTATTGTTGCTTGTACATGTTGGAAAACATCTTGGTGCAATTCCATCCGCATAGATAACATGGAAAATTATACATTTTTAACGCAATTAAGCCGCGATACGAATATTTTTATTATTGGTGTTATAGCAATGATGATGATTGCAAGCTCCTACCTCACCATGGCTATGTTCGTCCTATCATGAATCAGAGATTGAGAGATTTTCTATGTTGATAACATAGGAAGAACATTTGATAGTTTTACAATTAGTTAAGACTGAGTTGAAAGTAACTCTCCAAAGATTGACTTAAAGTAGTAACCCAAATTCTAGGGAATAAGATATACTGAGGTAGACCCAATGAGTTACTTGGACCAAGTCAAAGTAAATATATTGACAACGTATTAGAACAATTCAAAGGAGAATTGTTATCAATGTCACATGACATAAATCTCTCTAAGAAGACATGTATAAAACATATGAGGAGATTAAACTGGTGAGTAGAACTCCATACGCTTTAGTGATACATTTATCACATATGTTGTGCTATATACTAGATATGATATTGCCAATAAATGTATCAAGTAGAAAAATTTCAGATAAATTCAGGAGAACTTGAAGGGAAGCAGTCAGAGTTGTCTAATAGCATTTGACAAAGTACAAGGGATATGTACCCGGTACTTGGAGAAGAAGGAACACTAGTTATCAAGGGGAAAAAACTAGTTTTCATATGGATCATTGATCTAGTATCACAGTTAGGCTAAAAATGAGCAAGAGAAGCTCATTAAAGTCAGTGGTAGCCATATCTACAAATATAGAAGTATGACACGACTTCTGATGCAACTAAAGAAGTTAAAATACACAAAAATTTGTTCTAGTTCTTGGTGTCATTCCTAGGGTGTAATGTATTATCATTATGATAAACATACAATAATGGTATTAACCAAGAAGTGAAGTTCACAATAGAGGGAAAATGGAATATACTCGAGGATATCATCTCCTGAGGGATATTTTACTCAAAGTGGTGAAATCATAGATAACAGAGTAGTCATGTGTAAGATCCCGACCTTTTCTGGAGTCATCTCAGGCGCGTTTTAAGGTACTTTTTGAAAATTTTAAGTACCTTTGTTTTGTAATAGTGGCTTGGGGTGTGCTTGGGTGAATTTTTAAGGAAAACTAAAGGACAATGGACTGTGCACGGTTTGCGCACAGTTTGACAAACCGTGCGACCAAACTGTACCAAGCGTGCGAAATTGGACAGAGAGGTCTGCGCGTTTTGTGCACGATTTGACAAACCGTGTCAATCGTGCAAAATTGGACAGAGAGGTCCGCACGGTTGGCGCATGATTTTCCCTAACCGTACGCCCCTACCCAGGAAACCGTGCACCCTTGCCTAGGAAACCGTGCGCACGAGATTTTTATTCTGAAAATCTATTTTAAAACCACCCGAACCCCCTGAGACCCCCATATTTCGACCTTAGCTCGGGCTTGACAAATTCTAGGTGATCCTAGAGCCTTCTAGAAGGATTCCAAGGTGATCCAAACATCGTTCTTCGAGATCAAAAGCCTAGATTGAAGATACGCTCTCTTCCCAGTAAGTGGATTTCATTCCGTTGCTTCTCCTGTTCATTCCTCTATATTTTCTTAATCTTTTTATGGAAGATCTCCATCGTTTTCATGGATTTAAACCGATGAGTTGAGATCTAGATCTAGGATTAGAGATCTATATATAGATTTGCAAGATCTTGATGCCTTTAATCTTAATTTTGATTTAGGGATTTAGATCCGGAGCTTGATCGACGACGTTGTGCCGCTCGGATTTTGGGGATTTCCGTTGGGCTAACATCCGTCAATAAACCGAGGTAGGTGGTCTAAATCGAACTCTCATAGTCGTGGATTTGATATGTGAATATAAGTTTATGAAATTGCTAGCTTCCCTTGATAATTGATTTTCTAAATTGGAATAATTAGGAAAGTGGAATTGAATTGAGTTTGTCTTGATGATTAATTTATAATTGGATCACGAAACAAACGAAAGGGGGTTGCTCAAATAGATATCGTTTTGGAGATTGTTCATGAGTTGAGAGTATGTAATTGAGATATTGAATTGATCGTGTTAAGACAATTAATTGGAGAAAATTTATTATGAAATGATGTTGGCTATGAAAGATAATTAATTGTGAGAATTAATTATGTGCCATGATGTTGATCAAAGATAATTAATTGTGAGAATTAATTATGACAAGTTGAGATTTGATATGGATAATTAATTGTGAAGAATTAATTATGGAATGAGAATTGTGTTGATTGATTAATTAATTCATGAATTAATTAATGGGTTATGTGCTTAGTTAATTGTTGAGTTAACTAATGACCTTTGAAATGTTTAACTAATCGTTGGACTAGTAATGGAATGATATGGCTAATTCTTATGAATTAAAGAATGATTAAATGATTGAGATTTTTGTGGTGCTAGACATGGCGTTCTAGACCAATTAGAAGTTGGGACTTGGACATAGCGTTCCTCCCCAATAGTTATCCAAGCTTGAGATTTTAGGTTGCTAGACATGACGACCTACACCGAATGAGATATAGAGTGATAGGCATGACGACCTACACTCAATGAGATTTGGGGTGCTTGACATGACGTTCAATACCAAATGAATGATGATTCAAATGGAAAACATGAATTGAAATTGGGCCTAATGTGATAATTAATGATTAAATGGCAATGTGATAACTGTTTAATTATGCACTGTATTTATTGCTTCATAAAACTGCATACACTGTCTTTTAACTGGACTTGTTTTAGACACCATTGGTGGTGGTCTGCTGAGTTGTACTCACACCCTATTCGGGCTACCTGATCAGCACTCGAGTAGACTTTGTTGTTGCAGGACATGATAACGGCAAGACCCTGGGATAGGTTGCTGTTTGGGATTGGAGCATGAGAGAAGGAACCAGGCGTGGTTCGGGACCCACTTGGGAGTCGTTGTGTCTTTATTCTTAGTTTCATTGTAGACACTTGACACTTTCATTGTCATAACATGTTTTACCTTTCAGTTGAGTATTGTATTTTCTGGTTTTGACTATCATATGACATGATATTGTTCTGGTTATTTATATGCTTCTGCACTTGGTTATTATTGTCTGCTTCCGTTGGTATTTTATTCTGATAAAATAGGGTATAGTTTCCTCAATACTGACTTACCAAACCCTCACTGCTAGTCAGCACCATCTAGCGTACGAGGAGGCACGCTTGAGGGTATATAGTCAACCAGCTCAGGGCACCGTTTAGTGGCACCCGAGTCAGGACGTCAAAAAGTGGTATTAGATGAGTTTTATTTCCTTCTTCTTTTGTCTTACTGTTTTGGGAAAGGTAGATAGGAGACTAGGAAGAGTTGAAGCTTGGTAATGAGTTCGTGCATGGGATTTGCAAACCCGTGTATGGGGGAAAATCCAAGTACTCAGAGTGGGATTGTTGTGATTGCTGTTTGTTGTTACAGTTGAATATTATTTCACCTTGGGTGACGCACTTGTGGTGTGATGTGATATTTGTTTTGAATTTTTTTGAATTTTGATTCATGGCCTAAAGAGGCACAATAGTTGAGTCTGCATGCATCATTCCAGGAACTCAGGGTTGTTGTGACATGCATCATTTTAGGCACTCATGGGAAAACGGGTTATGGGTAAGTTGTTGAACTTGAACTGCTTTTTCTTGTTGTGAGATAGAAATAATGATGCAAAATGATAATAAATGGGTGTCTAATGAGAACTTTGATTGATGAAATGAGTATGATTAATTAATTAATTGTTGAATTAATTAATTTCAGATAATATGATTAATTAATGGTTGAATTAATTAATGAGAATCTATGTACCCTTGTTAACAAAGACCTAGGAGTATGGTGGTTAAGGGTAGTGATAAGGCCTCGGTGTTGATTGTGTGGTGAGAAAAAGGGGAAAAAAGACATGTTGAAGCTTGTTGTGTTAGTTTCTTCCCTTATGTAAATGTTATAAGGTTGCATTATGAGACCTAAGACGTGTGTTTAGTTTTGTAGAGATATGCCTCCACCACGCTTGTTGAGGGAGAGACCGAGGGGTATGGCTCAGAACAGACTTCCAGATAGGGAGCTTGAGGCACCATTGGTGCAAGTTGAGGAGGAAGGGGAATAGTTCTGAGAGAACTTTGCTTGTTTCATGCAATTCATGGAGAGAGACCTAGAGCAGGTTCAGAAAAGCATGTTTGAGTTGACAAGAGAGTTTCAGCTGCAACACCCTCCTACTTTAACTGGAGAGGGTGGACCTGAGGGAGTTGAATTCTACATTGAATCCATAGAGACAATACTTGACCATTTGGAGACTCCGGCTGGGAGGAGGGTCAAGTTGGCTACTTATATGCTATGGGGGTCAGCAAAGCACTGGTGGGACATTCAGGTATGATCTGGACAGATTGATGATATGTTATGGAAGGACTTTCTGGAGAAGTTCTTGAAGCACTTCTATCCAGAGATGTTGGACAGGTAGCTGTCACTGGACGATCAGGGATTGTGCCATTCGAGAGGAGGAAGCGTCGTTACAAGAATCTTAGTCAAGATAGTGGAAAGCAAGGTGGACAATCAGGAGGAATAGTTTCATCAGACCTTACTCATGTGCTTTTCCACCAGTGCAGTAGGTAGAGACACTATCATACACATTGTCCTCGACCACCACTGGAGTACCAGTTTTGTGGAAAGATGGGGAACCTACAGAAGTTCTGCAGGAAGTAGCGACATGCTGGTACTGAGGGAGCAGCCACTCAGAGTCAGAGTGTGGGAAGGGGGTCTTCTACACCATATAGGTCTGGCAGTTGGAACTCTACGGGTAGAGGCAGTAGAGGTAGTGGACGTGGTGCTTTAGGGTATGAGCGCCCGTATCAGCAGAGTGGTGCTACTCAGGGGATTCAGATGACACCATAGGGAAGAGGGGCATGACAGTTACATGCAGTGCAGCCTACACTTGTGGAGAGAAAGGCTGGTCCATCAACAATGAGTGGTACTATTCTAGTTGCTTCTACTTCAGCTAGTGCCTTATTTGATATTGGTGCATCTCATTCCTTTATATCTGAAAATCATGTTAATGGCTTGAGCCTGAAGGTGGAGTCCGTAAGCAGAGTGATGAATATTGATACACCGTTGGGAACACAGACTAGGGATATCTGTTTATGCAAGGGATGTTCACTAGAGATCGAAGAGTATCATTTTCTTTGGGATATTTATGTCCTTGAAATAACGGGCTTCGATCTGATTATGGGTATGGAATGGCTAGTCATATACCGAGACCACATAGATTGTTATCACAGGAGAGTGACCTTTGTTTCTCCTAAGGTTGACCAATATGTTCTTCGTGGAGAATGATATATCCATGTAGGATGAGCTGAGAGAATTACTCAGAAACTGGGAGAGCTCACAACCCAAGTTGCTAGTATTTTGCTGGATGATGGGAGTGGTGAGCAAGACATCCTTCCACCAGTAGTAGAATTGTTTCAGGAGTTTTATGAATAATTTTCAGGGTTGCCACCTGAGAGAGATGTGAAATTCACTATTGAGTTCATGCCGGGGGCTAAGTCGGTATTTATTCCACCTTACAGAATGGCACCGACTGAGCTTTAAGAGCTCAAAATGCAGTTGGAGGAGTTGGAGGATAAAGGGTTTATCCGTCCAAGTACGTTGCCTTCGGGATCACCTGTTTTGTTTTCAAAGAAGGCCGAAAGGAGTTTACACTTGTGTTTCGATTACCAGAAGTTGAATAAAATGACCATGAAGAACCAATATCCTCTTCCGTGTATCGATAACCTGTTTGACCAGATGAAGGGGGCTTGTGTGTTCTCAAAGATTGATATGAGATTAGGGTATCATCAGGTGAGAGTTCAGACCTCTGATATACCAAGAACTGCTTTCAGAAGCAGGTATGGCCTTTATGAGTTTGTTGTAATGCCATTTAGGTTGAAAAATTCTCCAACAATATTTATGTCCTTGATGAACATGTTTTTTCATCCATAATTAGATCAATTTGTGGTGGTGTTTGTGGATGACATCTTGGTGTACTCTAAGACTCATGACGATCATGCCCAAAATCTTGACATCATCCCGGGTACACTAAGAGAACATCGACTATATGCCAAGCTATCTAAATGTTAGTTTTGGATTGACATGATACACTTTTTGGGGCATATCATCTCGGAAGAAGGTGTGGTAGTGGACCCAAAAAAAGTGCAGGAAATGGTTTCTTGGGAGCATCCCAAGAATGTTTTTGATATCTCAAGCTTTTTGGGATTTGCTGGTTATTACAGGAGGTTCATCCATGAATTTTATCTATTGGAAGCACCGCTTTCAGGTTTGAAAAAGAAAGGGATAATGTTTGATTGGATAGAAGCATGCGAGAATGATTTCAAGGAGTTGAAGAAGTGCTTGACATTGGCACCAATTTTGATCTTACTTGAGTCGGGTGAGGAGTACACAGTGTATTGTGACGCTTCTGGGATCAGACTCAGAGTTGTGTTGATGTAAGGGGATTGAGTCGTTGCTTATGGGTCTCGGCAGTTGAGGCCACATGAACGAAATTACCCTACGCATGACCTCGAGTTGGAAGCAGTGGTTTATGCTCTTAAGTGTTGGCGAGACTATCTTTTGGGTGAAAAGTTTACAGTTTTTACGGATCACAAGAGCTTGAAGTATATATTTTCACAACGCGACTTGAATCTTCAACAATGAAGATGGGTAGAATATATGTAGTCCTTTGATTTTGAACTGGCATATACACCCGAAAAGGGGAATAGTGTGGTTGATTCCTTGACCAGGAAAGATCAGAATCAATTGGTGAGTGAGTCTAGTGTAGAGTGGAAGATGATGACCATGCTGGAGGAAATGCATGTGGTAGTTCAGGAGAGGATGACTCTGGTTTCTGTAGCAGTGGAGTCTACACTCTTGAGATGGACCAGGGATAAGAAATATGAGTATCCAGAGTGTTTAGCCATAAGGAAAAGACTTGAAGGTGGGGAGACACCTTCATACTGGATAATAGATGAGGATGAGACCATATATGTGAAAAATCAGCTTGTTGTGCCTACGAGTATGCGAGAGTAACTCATGCAGGAATTTCATGCCTCAAAGTGGGCGGTACATCCTGGGGTGAAAAAAATGTACCGTGACCAACAAAGACAGTTTTGGTGGCCAGACATTGAAAAAGGATTTAACAGGTTTTGTAACTAGTTGTTTCACCTGTCAGTAGGTGAAGACAGAGCATCAATGACTTGGAGGCTTATTGCAGCTGTTGCCTATTCCTGAATGGAAGTGGGATGACATGACTATGGATTTCATGGCAGGACTTCCAAAGACACATAAGAAGAATGATGCTATTTGGGTCATTTTGGATCAAATAACAAAGGTAGAACATTTCTTTCCTATTAGGGAAACCTTTACAGTAGAACAGTTGGTAGAACTGTATGTACGAGAGATAGTTCATTTACATGGGATGTCATGGACTATAGTTTCAGATCATGATTTGCGCTTTAGTTCACGCTTCTGGAAGAGATTACAGAAGGTTCTTGGTACACAAGATTTATTAAGTACAACCTTCCACCCACAGACAGATGGGCAGTCGAAGCGTACCATACAAGTGTTAGAGGATATGCTGCGAGCATGTGTGCTTGACTTTGGTGGTTCTTGGGAGAAACACTTGGCTTTAGTAAAGTTCTTCTATAACAACAGTTATCAGAAAACTATATAGATGGCACAAAATGAGGCACTTTATGACAGACCTTGTAGATCACTGCTATGTTGGTTAGTGGCTGGTGAGTCAGAGCTATTGGGACCCAGTCTCATTCATGAGACATCGGAGCAGGTGCAATTGATTTGGAAACGTATGGCTACGACTCAGAGTAGGCAGAAGTTGTATGTTGATAGACATAGACGACCCCTAGAGTTTACAGAGGGAAATCATGCATTCCTTCGGGTGTCTCCTAGATTGGTTCACCATAGGATACAGAGGCACGGTAAGTTAGTTCCCAGGTTTGTAGGACCGTTTGAGGTGCTGGGGAGAATCGGGCCAGTGGTATACCGATTATCCCTTACACAAAAATTCAGTGCTATGTGTGATGTTTTCCATGTTTCACAACTACGATAGTATCACCTCGACCCTTCTCACGTGATTGATGTGGAAGAGGTTGACCTTGAGATAGATGCATCCTTTGAGCAGCATCTGATACGTGTGTTGGGTTGTAGTGAGAAAGTGTTACGGGGAAAGATCGTGCTGTTAGTTCATGTGTTATGGAAACATGTAAGTGTTCAAGAGGAAACTTGGGAACGGGAATCAGACATGAGGGATCAATGACCCAATCTTTTTGACTCAAAATATTATAGAAGTTTGGGAGTACAACTTGAGGATGAGCTGTTAAAAGGTGGGGAGATTGTAAGATCTCGACCTTTTCTGGAGTCATCTCAGGTGCGTTTTCATGCACTTTTTGAAGTTTTTAAGTACCTTTGTTTTGGAGTAGTGGCTCGGGGTGCGTTTGGGTGAAATTTTAAGGATAACTAAAGGATAGTGGGCTATGCACGATTTGTGCATGGTTTGATAAACCGTGCGACCAAACTGTGCCAAGCGTGAAAAATTGGACAGCGAGGTCCGCACAGTTTGTGCACGGGTTGAAAAACCGTGTGACCAACCCGTGCAAACCTAGACAGAGAGGTTCGTATGGTTGGCACACAGTTTTCCCTAACCGTGCGCCCCTTCCCAGGAAAACGTGCGTGTGAGTTTTTTATTTTAAAAATATATTTTAACCCCCCCCCTCGAGACTCATATTTTGACCTTTGCTCGGGATTGACAAATTCTAGGTGATCCCAGAGCCTTCCGGAGGGATTCCAAGGTGATCTGAACATTGTTCTTTGATATCGAAAGCCCGAATTGAATATATGCTCTCTTCCCGGTAAGTGGATTTCATCCCATTGCTTCTCCCCTTCATTCCTCTATCTTTTCTTGATCTTTTCATAGAAGATCTCCACCATTTCCATGGATCTAAACCGACATGTTGAGATCTAGATCTAAGATTATGGATCTAGATCTAGATTTGCAAGATCTTGATGCCTTTGATCTTAATTTTGGTTTATGGATTTAGATTTGGAACTTGATCGATGAAGTTGTGTCGCTCGGATTTTGGGGATTTCCATTGGGCTAACATCCGTCAATAAATCAAGGAAGGTGGTCTAAATTGAACTCCTATATTTGTGGGTTTGATATGTGAATGTAAGTTTATGAAATTTTTAGCTTCCCTTGATAATTGATTTTCTAAATTGGAGTAATTAGGAAAGTGTAATTGAATTGAGTTTGCCTTGGTGATTAATTGATAATTGGATCACGGAACAAAAAAAAGGGGGTTTCTCAAATAGATATCGTTTTGGAGATTGTTCACAGGTTGAGAGTATGTAATTGAGATATTGAATTGATCGTGTTAATAGAATTAATTAGGGGATAATAATTATGAAACATTGTTGGTTATGAAAGATAATTAATTGTGAGAATTAATTATGTGCCATGATGTTGATCAAAGAAAATTAATTGTGAGGATTAATTATGTCAATTTGAGATTCGACATGGATAATTAATTGTGAATAATTGATTATGGAATGATAATTGTGTTTATTGATTAATTAATTGATGAATTAATTAATGAGTTATGTGCTTAGTTAATTGTTAAGTTAACTAATGGCCTTTGAAATGTTTAACTAATCATTGGATTAATAATGGAATGATATGGATAATTCTTGTGAATTAATGAATGGTTAAATGGATGAGATTTTTGTGGTGCTAGACATGGCGTTTTAGACTAATTAGAAGTTGGGACTTGGACATGGCGTTCCTCCCCAATAGTTATCCAAGATTGAGATTTTGGGGTGCTAGACATAACGACCTACACCGAATGAGATATGGAGTGATAGGCACGATGACCTACACTCAATAGGATTTAGGGTTATTGATATGAATCTCAACACTAAATGAATGATAATAATGAATGGGGATTCAAATGGAAAACATGAATTGAAACTGGGCCTAATGTGACGATTAAAGATTAAATGACAATGTGATAATTGTTTAATTATGCATTGTATTTATTGCTTCATAAAACTACATACACTATATTTTGAATGGACTTGTTTTAGACACTGTTTGTGGTGACCTATTGAGTTGTACTCACACCCTATTTGGGCCACCTGATTGGCATCTGAGTAGACTTTGTTGTTGTAGGACATGATAAGGGTAGGGCCCTAAGATAGGTTTTTGTTTGGGATTGGAGCATGGGAGAGGGAACCATACATGGTTTGAGACTCGCTTGGGAGTCGTTGTGTCTTTATTCTTAGTTTCATTGTAGACACTTGACACTTGCATTGTCATAACATGTTTTACCTTTCAGTTGAGTATTGTATTTTCTGGTTTTGACTATCATATGCCATGGTATTGTTCTAGTTATTTATACTCTTCTGCACTTGGTTATTGTTGTCTACTTCTGTTGGTGTTTTATTCTGATAAAAGAGGGTATAGTCTCCCCAAGACTGACTTACCAGACCCTTGTTGCTAGTCAGCACCCTCTGGCATATGGGGAGGCGCGCTTGAGGGCATGTGTCCAAATGGCTCAGGGCACCTTTTAGTAGCACCCGAGTCAAGATGTCACACCATGTAGGAAGACATAGAAAAACCCAGTGATTGAAGCCATTACTCAGTAGAACCATGACCTTATCATGTGAGATATAACAAGGATATTTAGCAAGTTGGCTCTAGTGCAAGTTAGAGTGTTGTGAAAGTGGGTTCCCTTGACCCAACTAGAACACTCATAGTCTGGTTTGATTCCTCTAAGACCTTAGGGTCATGTAATGTCACGAAATCCTACGGACCATGTAAGGGTTCCCCTTCAACCCTTAAAAGGGGGATTATAAAAAAATGAATAAAAATTGAAGGCCTTCGGGCCATTCATTCATATCATGCATACAGAGAGTTATTCATGATATTAACTTACCATAATAGTGTTGATATTTCCGCATCCACTATTTACATGTTAATTTACTCAGATTATTTGTCGTATCAATAAGTTATAGAAACTCCTAGCTATAATGAGAACCTCGAGATAATATGATTGAAATCTTAAACACATGTCCTATGATCTAGATACATCATAATGATGAGACACAGATGATGTCTGACTATCAGGTGTTGAGCGCTTATAAGCATTAAGACTTCTTCTCATCAAGGTCACACTTGGTGATCTCAAGTAAAGGAGATAATGAGGACTAACCCATCAATATGAACACCACATGTTTCAGGTGTCATTATATGTTCCTATCCCTGAGTATGTGTATTGATCTCAAGACTTGAGATCATTATCAGTGTATGACATTTGATTGTGTACTTTGATGCAAGACGAAAACCGTGACATTTATATTGTGGTGAGGTAGCTTGTGTTGGGTGAATTATTGGTGGTATAACATTGATTGAATGATCAAGACATGATTTTCACTTTTAAAAGTTGGAGATATCTCAGGCCTAGTTGACCAGGATGATAGTACCTTTATTAAATCCATGACCATAGTGATTGAATGTAAGTCTATCCAATAATTTTAGGAATAAATAAAGCAATAAAGGATGATGACACGAAGTGTGTGTCTTTATTTATGAGATATCACGAGACAAATAATCTATATTACACAAAGCGTGTTTTTAGGAGGTTTTCATAGCTATGACATTCCTTATCTCCTTAGGGATCATGATGTGTTGCTAGATACTGCTCTTAGTCTATGAGTATGACTCACTGCTATCGAGATAAGGTCTTAGAGGGTCAAACACTAAGTGTATCCACAAGTTCCACATATTCTGATGAATAGGAGTTTAGGAAGAAGTAGACCTTGTTGAGTCAAAATAATTTTTTGTACACTATTTTTGAAAACCAAAATACACATATTTGTTGTTTTTGTTTTATCTTATGATAGTTTTTGAGTTGATTTTTTCCAGTATTTTAAGTTCTTTTGAAGAATTATTTCGGTCAACTTTTTTTTATCGAAAAAAACTTTCCAAGTGTAATTTTATCAAGAGGAAACATGGAAGTAATTTCTGATTATTTTCTTAATATAAGTGTTTTAGAAGTAGTTTCTCTGTGTTTTTGTTTTTCAAAAGGAGTATTGTAGCAATGTTGTACAATTTCATTAGTATAATCAGAATGATTGTAAATTCATCATAAGGTGATATTGACATTGTTGATGCAGTTGCAACTGAACTCATGAATCATGGAATTCAAATGCAGGAGTTATTTATGACCTACATCTATAAATAGAATCACGAGATTGAGGTTAAGAATAACACATGATGAAAATCTATTTGAAGGTTTCTTACATGTTAAAGTCTGCAACTTCTCATTGCCTAGAGTGCTTCTATTTGTAATCTTTTCAGATATTTTTTAAGAGAATCCATGTGTGAGGTTGTCTTGTAAATTATCTTAAGCTATTTTAGTTATTTTAGTTATTTTTACGATCCATGAGATCGAGGGATCTTGAGGTTAAGGAGATAAAAGTCATTCTGATTAGGTGAGATCGAGGGATTCTAGAAGGAAGATAAATGTTTTTTAGGTTAGGCTAACTGAGGGCTTTAAGGGTTTTGGAAGGCATACCTGCCTATACGTTTATAATCGGGGATACCCAGAGTCTGGTCTATAGACATCCCTACCACTTTGGGTTAAAGCAAAGACCTCACTCAGTTGAGGTGTTTTAAGTTGAATCTTTTAGTTTCAGTTCACATTTTTCTTTTATATAAGTTTTTTTTTTCATTTTTTCATAAGTTTCTATTTATATATAGTTTCTTAGTTACTCTATTTTTACTTCTATTGGAAGAATGTCATTCCATTTATTGGAAGAACCTCATTCCGAATTTTTTTTACCCATTATTTAATTTATCTATTAATAAGAGAGTGATTATTTCAATAGTTTGAAAAACTACAATTCACCCCCTCTTATATTATATCTGTTATACATGGTAACAATGCCTAAATTCACTAGGTTATGAGATTTTTTAAAGTGATACCCACATTTGGTATCAGAGCAGGTCTCTATATTTGTTTCTTACACTAACTATGTGGTAGAGAAAATAGTTTTTGTCATGTAAGGTTTATCTGTTGGCATGTTGGAAAATATAAATCCCAGCAGACCACCAATCTTTCATGGGGTTAACTATGAGTACTAGAGAGATCATATGAAGAATTTTGTGATTAATATTGGAGTGAATAACTTTTTTAAGATGATTGGAAATTATAATATTCTAGATAAGGGAGTTAAAAATTTTATTAGAGATTAAAAAACCAAGTATTAGTTGAACTATAGAGTTCAGAAAACTCTTTTGTGCCCAATGATGAGAAATATCTATAACCTAATATCTATTTTGTGAAACAAAAAATAATATATAGGGAGTTAGAAGTAACACATTTCATAACTTATAAGGTTTAAGAAACAATAAGGGTTATGCTTTGTGCTGATTATCAAGATTTTGATTTCTTACTTCTATTGCAAAAATGCATCAAAGGTTTATAACCATTGTGAATAACCTGTAGTCACCTAGAGAGAAGGAATTATCGAAGGAACAACTTATTGAGAAGATCATTTATATCATACCTAAAGAGTGAGAATCAAATGGAATAACTATAGATGACATGAAACATCTGACTAAGATGAGTCTTGATGATCATATTGGAACTCTTATGTAATATGAAAGTAGGTTGAAGAGAGATGCTGAAAAAGATAAAAGGAAAAATGAGGTTGACTTTCATCAACTTCTGGGCCAGTTACAGCTAGAAAATCTAATCCCAGTGATTTTTTTTTGAAATCCTCAAAGTCTAAAATAAAATTCAAAGATAAGCTAGGTTGTAGTTCTTATGAGGAAAGTGAGAATGAAATTTCTCAACTTGTGAAATAGATGAAGAAAATTGTTGGAAAGAAAGATTTCCATTACAAGTATAGAAAGAATCAGAAAGATAAAAAAGAGAGGAAATATACTTCTGAATTGATTTGTTATGAATATATGAAACTAGGGAATATCAGACCCAATTGTCCAAGGTTAAAAAGAAAGGAGAGAAGTTCAAGGAGATATTATAAATGTAAATGAAATAAAATTTTGAAAGCTATAGATACTTGGAGTGCAAGTGGTAGAGATACATCATCAGAGAGTTCTTCATATGAAAGTAAAGGCAGTCAAAAAGTTGTTGGTTTCTATGATGATATTCTAAAGACTAATCAATTCTATATGGATAATGAATATACTAAATTCCTTACTAATTTGACATTGAATTTGAATTATTATGATACTTCAGATGATGACTTTAGTTCAAATTTCGGAAGGAGAAAAAGTTATTTCATCGAAAGATGAGGATAGTTTACCTTTATTTGAGGAAATGACTAGATATGTGACTCCTTTTGTGATAAATAATTATAAAGTAAAGAAATATTATAATTGTGCTAAGGTGGATCTTGCTAAATACAATAGTAAAATTTCAAAACTTACTTATGAAATATCTAAATTCACCTTGGAATTCGATAAGAGTTATAGTTATAATTCAACTCATAAAGATTAGAATTTGTTTTCGAAACTTAATTATGAAATTCTTAGTCTAAAAAAACCACTATCGAATTTTACTTATGGGATGGAAAATTTTAATAAACTGTACAGACAGTTGAAACCATGTAAAATGAATTTTGAAATAGGATTCACTTCAACTAAGTCACATTTCCAATCAACTTATTGTATTACTAAAAGTTCACTTTTTATAAAAAATGTCAAAGAGGAGGTCACTTGAAAATGGGGAGTAAGAAAAAGGGAGAGTTTTCTAAGTATGATTTTGCATGAATTTTTTACAATTAAGTTTTTCTTTTTCCTATTTGTTCTTGTGTCTCGTGATTTTCAAAAAGGGAGAGATCGTTGGGTAGAAATACTTCTTTCTACACTATTTTTGAAAATCATAATACAAATATTTGTTTCTTTTGTTATATCTTATGATAATTTTCAAGTCGATGTTTTGAAATATTTTAATTTCTTGTAAACAATCATTCTAATCCACTTTACATATTCAAAATAACCTTTCTAAGTTTTCGTTTACCGGAAGGAAATGTGTAAGTAAGTTTTGATTATTTTCTTAATATAATTTTTTCAGAAGAAGTTTCTTTTTCTTTTTCTTTTCTAGAAGGAATATTGTAGCGCCACTATAAAACTTCTTCGGTAGAAGCAGAATGGTCGTAAATTCATTATAAGGTGGTACCATTGTTGTTGATGTAGTTTCAACTGAACCCGAGAATCATGAAATTCAAACATTGGAGTTAGTGATGGCCTACATCTATAAATAGAATCATGAAATTGAGGTTAAGAAGAACACATGATTAAAATCTATCTGAAGTTTTCTTAAATTTTGAATTCTATAACTTCTCGTTGCCTAGGGTGATTCCATTTGTAATCTATTATGAGAGTTTTTTGCTTAAGAGCATTCATGTGTGAGGTTCTCTTGTAAATGATCTTAATCTCTTTTAGTTATTTTTATTATTTGTTAGATCTATGAGATTGAGGGATCCTGAGGTTAAGGAGTCATAAGTCATTCCTATTAGGTGAGATCAAGGGCTTACAGAAGGAAAACATATGTAAAGAACTGGATTTTCCATGTTATTTTTTTAATTATATGGAATTATTACGAGTCTGCGAAAATTAGCGGCGCGTGATTCTGAGGCCCGGTGTGCCCGGAATGAAATTATAAACTTTTTTTCAGATACATTCAGTAAACGCGTGTGCAGAATTTTTTAACTTTTGAACCGGTGCTCGGAATTGAAAACTGATAACACCGTTGAACTCGCAGCGCTAATATTCGCTTAAGGGAGCCTTCACCTCTACTGCAGTAGGTCGAGGGTGGAAGTTGTTTTTTTTCCGGTTCTTTGTGGGAGAGTTAAAAATAATAATAAAATAAAACATTAACTTTTATTTTATTTATTTGAAACCTCTCATTTGAATTTTGGTGGTGGGAACCACCCGACCTTGAAACCTTTGTAACTCTTGGAATCCCCCAATTGACATGCCAACATTAATTGTTCAAGTAATTAATTCTTAAACTTAATTAAGTTGGCTACCTCCTTTCTTCTTCCTCTAGGGGGGTTGGAAAATGTGTAGAAAACATTTGCTGGAGAACTCTTGAAGGAATAACATCCTCCAACGAAGAACATCCTCTAATGAAGAGCATCCTCCGAACGAGGAACAAGAAACCAATGTTCGAGAAGCACCGACGCATCATCTTCCTCCTCACGCCACCTCCAATGGATGATCGAGGTAGGGAGTTTATTTTGAAGTTTTTTAAACATCTATTTGTTGATTCTTCATAATCTTGATTCTCAACGACGATGACTAAACAAACACGACCTTCAATCCACACATATACCATGATCTTTTCTATCTGTTCTTCACCCGTTCTTCGCGCGTTATTCGTCGCCAAATAATTAAGCATGCTAAAAATACAATGTTTTGTTGAGAGTAACATATGGATGTAGAGATCTTGACCCGAGGATCATGAATATGCAGACGAAAAATTTTTTTGGGCATAGAATGAAGCTGCGCTCGCCTGCGGAAGAAGGCGGCGGCCAGCACGCCGGCCGGTCACGTGGAAGAAGGCGGCGCGAATCCGCGCCGTCGGTAGAGGAGGAGGCTGCGTCTGTTGAGCCATGGCGGCCGACACCCGGCCGGCAGCGGGAGGAGCAGTGGGGCGACGCACGTCCGTGCTGCTGGTAGAGGAGGAGGTTGCGGCTGCTGAGCCGCGACAGCGCACCCGGAGGGCGGCTGGCACCCAGCCGACGACGGGAGGAACAGCGGCGCCGTCGCGCCACTCGAAGGGGAGCCGTTTGAATTTCCATCCGACTACGTCACGGTGAGCGGGACTGCTCCGGCGGGGTCCCGCGTGCCAGTAGGCGGCGCCACATGGTGCCGCCGAGTTGGCCAAAGCCGAAAAATCCATTGGACCGTTCAGAATTTCGGGGGGGGGGGGGGGCTCCCCCCTAGGTAGCAGCCAGGGCAAGCTCCGCCACGGTGAACCGCACCCATTCGAGCGGGTCGAGCCTCGCGGGCCGCGCCTAGCGGGCCGAGCCCTACGGGCCACGCCTGGCGGGCCGGGCCTCCCCCTTTGCATGTTGGGCCCACCGCAGCCCAACCCATCTGGGCCAGACCCGGGACGGGTCGGGTTGACCTAAACCAAGTCAGGTCGGCCCAGGCCGGGTTGGGCCGGGTCGGTCCAACCGGGTCGGACCGGACCCGAGCCCATCTGGACCCAGATACGCCTTTTTGGCCATATCTTGAGAACCAGGCGTCCGTTTGACGAACAGTATACAGCGCTAGAATCCTTGGATTGACATGGTTATTTTGCTATACTCCAACCGAGTTTTAGATAAATTTGGAGTACGGCTGGGTTGGATCGAACCCGAATCCAACCGGGCCCTCGGAACAGAAACACTAATTACTTACAGACCGGGCGTCCGATTGACGCGCCATCTGTTGCGTTCGGTCCCTTATGACATGAAGAACCTTTTTGATACTTCATCATGGGACTTAATGGTAGTTTAAGTATCGAACGATGTCTTGAGGAGTGGATCCTCCCAGAATCAAGAATGCTTAGTGCAAGAACCCTGTGGCTGGCTGTACTTGAAGAATCTTCAGATCCTGTGTGGGTTATCTTCAGATCTTGTGTGGGTCATCTACAGATCCTCTGTGGGTCATCTTCAGATCCTCTGTGGGTCATATTCAGATCCTGTGTGGGTCATCTTCGATGCTGTGTGAATCAACAACAGAGCTTCTTGATTAAGTAAGATGATCTAGCAATACAAATAATAATCTATACTTCCGTACTTAAGTTATACCTGGTGTGAGATGAGTCTTTAACTTTGTGGTACAATTATGTGTGGTGATACTTTCGTGGTATTCTTCTGTGTGTCATTATCTTTGTGGCACTTACCTCCGCGGTGTTACCTTCGTGGTATTCTTTCCTTCATGGAACAATTGTTCTTTTGGCTAAAGAGTTGGGCCTTGTGTTTCCTCATGAATGAGACGGGTTTACTTGATAACTTAGGTATATGTATGGGCATATACCTAAGTAGGGTTGATTTACGCTTCGTGCTTTGTAATTGTGGTCTTGATTTGTGGAATATCCTCTGTGGATTATAAGAGACCTTAGGGGGTCTCAGGGTCCCTACTGAGTATTTCTATACTCACCCCTGCACGGGCTACGCCCGCACCTTATTGTGTCTTGTGCAGATGACGAACACCATTGATCGAGACTGAGGGTGCTAGGATTTGAGGCTGCTCGGAGGTGGACCATTAGATGAGACGAACCTTGGAGATGACCGTTCGAGAGTTGTACCTACCCTTCAGGTATGATCCTTAGCGGGTGTTCACATGATCTATTTTCAGTATTACTTGTACTTTACAGTTGTGCTTGTATTCCGGCCCCTTTACTTACTATACTCACTCTATTTTACTATATAGTTTACTTTGTGCTTGTATCTTGTTGTGTACTTGGAATGTGTGAGTTTTTAGGTTAAAAGGAAATTCCTTCTCGGTTTTAGGGATATGCCTTTCCGGTGCAAGTCGCCAGTCCCTGGCCTATGGAAGACGGGCTTAGGGTAGTCACAACACAGGCCTCGGGGGATGGGTTGTGACAAATTGGTATCAGAGGAGTCGGTTATATTGAATAACTTGGACTCTGATCTTTTAATCGACAATAGTGTTAAGTTTTATGAGTGTGGTAATCAGTTTGGGGAATCCAGTGTTGGTGCGGCGACCAACGTATCCATAAACCATGACCCTGACTTCTGATTTCTGACTCAGTGCATGAAAACACTGATTGTGTGTGTGTTTTTGAAAAGTTTTCTTTGTGATCTATTGAGTCAGCTCACCAGGTATAAGTTATTGACTGTGACACACTTGTTTCTTTTCAGGATGCCTCCACGTAGACAACCAGCCAGGGTTCTAGGTAGAGTATGCGATGACAGCCCACCAAGTGACGAGGCTTCAGTGCAGGGCCCCCTTTCAGCAGTTGTACCATCGAGTGGTGTACCAGCAGCACCACCACCCCTTGGTCAGCCGATACCACCAGCCCGAGTAGCAGAGGGTACACGCCTATTGAGCGCATTGCACGAGTTCCAGCGCCAGAGGCCACTAAGGTTCTGGGGTGAGATGGATCCACGGGCAGCTGAGGACTGGCTGGAGGCTGTGGTCAAAGTTTTCCAACTGGTAGGGACACTAGCTGATCTTATGGCCATCCTTGCAGCTAGTCTTCTTCAGCCAACAGTGGGAAGATGGTGGAGCTTGATGCTCCAGGTTCACAACGAGGTGACTCTCATCTGGGCGGACTTCGAGAGCCTTTTTAGGGCAGAGTTCTTCCTAGCGACTTTACACTCTGTGCATATACAGGATCTCCTCCACTTACAGCAGAGCAGCATGACTGTGGATCAGTATTCAGTGAGGTTCACCGACCTCTCACGCTACTCCACTGACATGGTGCAAGACCCTTTCTTCAGGGCCTGAATCTTCGAGTAGGGGCTCAGACGTGATATTAGAGCTTCAATGATTTTTCTCAGAATCCCGACACAGGCGGAGGTGTTAGAGCGAGCACTCTTAGTGGAGATCTTCCCAGCTGAGCAGTCATCGGCAGAGAGACCCACCACCAGACGTCACATAGTAGAGTCATCTGCAGCTGGCAGCAGACAAATGAAGTAGAGGTCCAAAAGGACCAGACCTATAGGTGGACGACCGCAAGATATAGGGTCGGTTGTGTGGGGATCTTGAGATAGAGAAGGATAGGTGAGGAGCATACAATGTTACTGGTGTGGCGGGCAGGGTCACATGACTCGTGACTGCCCGACCCACCGTATGGACGACCAGTAGACGGTTGAAGGACCACCTGGGCAAAGGCGAAGATTCGATCGAGGAGGACCGCAGGAAATAAGAGGACATGGCAGAGGAGATGGCCGTGCAACAGGCGGTGGGTGGCGATTTGAGGTTCTACCGCCACCACCTCCAGGTGATCCACCCCGACCACAAGGAGCAGGTGGACAGGGATGGGATCAGCTCTAGGTAGTTGAGGACTACGACCACGGTGTTCCTGAGATTATTCGAGGTATGATCTGTGTCTACTCCACCTTAGTTGTAGTTCTTATAGACATAGGTTTCAGTCACTCTTTTATTGCCACGTCCCTTGTTTGGAGCTCAGAGATTCTGGTTGAGCCGTTGGCTCGATCCTTACGGCTAGAGACTTCTACGGGAGAGGATTCGATGATTACACACTGGTGCTGACAGTGTGAGTTTACTCTTGGAGGCGAGATCTTCGATTGAGATCTTCTATTAGCTGCGTCGAGGCCTTACAACATCATCTTGGGTATGGATTGGTTATCTATAGTCCATGCTCATATCGACTATATTAGGTGCAAAGTACGGTGTGTCCACAAGGATGTGACCAGGTTTTCCTTCACCAGCGAGAAGGGAACCTTTGCAGCACATGATGGACTTACCGAGAGGAGGGTGCATCCGATCACACATTAGTTGGCTAGCCTTACCCTCAGAGCGGTTGATGTTGAGAGTCCGATCTATCCTGTAGTGGTGGACCTGTATGTTGATGTTTTCCCTGATGATGTTCTGGGTCTACCTCCTCTCATAGAGGTGGACTTCTATATCTACTTGTACCCCAGGATGACACTGATATCTACACCAGCATATCAGATGGCTCCCACGTAGCTTTGAGAGTTGCGATCACAACTGGATGACTTATAGAGGAAGGGGTTCATTAGGACCATTGTTTCTCCTTAGACAACCCCAATTTTGTTCGCTAGGAAGGCAGATGGGAGTTTGAGACTCTATGTGGACTATCAGTGCCTGAATTAGGTGAACATGAAGAATAAGTACCCACTACTGAGGATTGACGATATTTTTGATCAGCTGAAGGGAGCACGGTGGTTTTTGAATACATACCTCAGATCAGGCTATCACCAGATCAGGGTACGGGATGATGATGTGTATAAGACGACCTTCAGATGTCGGTATGGCCGCTATGAGTTCTTGGTTATGCCATTCGGTGTGACCAACACCCTAGTAGTGTTCATGGGACTCATGAATAGGATCTTCCAGCCATACCTCGATCACTTTGTGGTAGTTTTCATCGACGACATCCTGGTTTACCCAGCTACAAAGGAGGAGCATTCTTATCATCTGAAAATAGTTCTGGACACACTTCGAGAGAATCAGCTTTATGGTAAGCTCTCTAAGTGTCAGTTATGGATTCGAGAGGTTCACTTCTTGGGACACGTCATCTCGGAGGCTAGAGTTGCGGTGGATCTAGCGAAGATTGAGGCTGTGCTTGCTTGGGAGCCACCCCGGAGTGTGACAAAGGTGCAGAGTTTCATAGGTTTGGCCGGTTACTACCATAGGTTTGTGCCTGACTTTTCCAGAGTTGAGGCACCCTTATCAGCATTGACGAAGAAGGGGAAACCCTTCGTGTGGTCGGAGAAATGCTAGCGGAGTTTCCAGGAGATGAGGCAGAGACTGACGAGTGCCCCCCCATCTTGAGGTTACTAGAGGAGGGCATTGGGTGTGTAGTCTATTGCGACACATCAAGGACTGGTCTTAGATGTGTCCTAATGTAGGGGATAGCAATGATCGTATATGGTTCTCAATAGTTGAGAAAACATGAGCATAACTATGCCACCCATGACCTGGAGTTAGCAGCAGTGGTCTTTGGCTTGATGGTGTGGTGACATTACGTGATGGGTGAACATTTTACAGTCTACTCTGATCACTTGAGTCTCAAGTATATCTTCTCTTAGAAGGAATTGAACCTGAGATAGTGGCGTTGGCTTGAGTTCCTCCAGGAATATTACTTCGAGATAGTCTATAGTCCTGGGAAGGGGAACGTAGTAGCAGATGCACTCAGCAGGAGATCTGGTATACAGTTTCCGAGTGAGGCGACAGAGCAGCTAGCCGCTTTGCGGATATCCTATGTGGATTAAGATGGATTAGCTTATCTTCAGTCTCTGATAGTCACTCTCCCACTCCTTCAGCGATTCAGGGAGGTGCAACTTGGGGACACTGAATGCAAGGCTTGATGTGCTCAGATATCCACAGGACAGACACCTGATGGATTTTCTGAAGGTGGGGAGAACATCATCCTTTTCAGAGGGAGTACTATGGTACCAGTGGCGCTTCGAGAGGAAGTGTTGAGGGAGTTCAATACATCCCCTCTAGTGGTACACATAGGAGTGAAGAAGATGTACCAGGACCTTCAGGGTCAACACTAGTGGATGGGAATAAAGAAATCAGTGGCAGAGTTTGTCTCACGGTGCCTCACTTGTCAGCAAGTGAAGGCAGAGCATCAGGTTCCAGCAGGTTTAGTTCAACCACTTGAGGTGCCAAAGTGGAAGTGGGATGAAATTTCTATGGACTTCATGATAGGACTTCCACGCATGTCCAAGGGACATGATTCCATCTGAGTGATCATTGACTGACTCACTAAGTCAGCCCATTTCTTACTTATTAGAGAGTAGGGATTAGTAGAGAGCTTGGGACACCTCTACGTACAAAAGATTGTACAGCTTCATGGAGTGACCTCGATGATTATCTCTGATCATGATGCAAGTTTTACTTCCCGACTATGGAAGGGGTTGCATGAGGTGTTTGGGACTCAACTTTGATTGAGCACCGCCTTTCATCCTCAGATGGATAGTCAGACAGAGCGGACTATTCAGACCCTCGAGGACATGTTTCATGCTTGTGTCCTTGATTTTGGCCGCAGCTGGGAGGATCACTTTCCCTTGGTGGAGTTTGCGTACAACAACAGCTATCACCCCACCATCGGTATGACACCATTTGAGGCATTGTACGATCGACCTTGCAGATCACCTCTATGCTGGAATGACCCAGGAGAGTCAACACTCATGGGACCAAAGATGGTGCGAGCTACTACGGAGAAGGTGCAGATCACCCAAGAGCAGATGAAGACTGCACAGAGTAGGCAGAAGTCTTATGCTGATAGGATATGGAGACCTCTGGAGTTTGAGGATGGTGACCATATCTTCCTATGGGTCTCACCTCGACGAGGTTTGTGGAGATTTGGCCGGGATGACAAGTTATCTCCGAGGTTCATCGGACCCTTCCAGGTCCTTAGCAGAGTTGGTGAGATGGCGTACCATTTATCTATTCCCCCTCAGTTACACTGGGTGCATGACGTTTTCCATGTATCCCAACTGAGGAGATACGTACATGATTTTTCACACATCATTGACTGGGGCGAGCTAGACATCAACGATGGGGCGACGTTTTCAGAGGTTCCAGTGGAGATTGAGGATCGATAGGAGAGAGTCCTTCGTGGGTGATCAATACCTCTGGTGTGCGTACGTTGGAAACACAAGAACCTCTAGGAGAGCACATGGGAGCGGGAGGATTAGATTCATGCTTAGTACCCCCACTTGTTTCCCTATTTTGTGTTGTGGCTTTTGGGGATGCAAATCCATGAGGTGGGGAGAATGTAAAAACCTGGATTTTCCATGTATTTTTTTTAATTATATGGAATTATTACAAGTCTGAAAAAATTAGCGGCGTGTTATTCCGAGGCCTGGTGTGCCCAAAATGAAATTCTAAACTTTTTTTCGGGTACGTTAAGTAAACACATGAGCGGCGTTTTGTAACCTTTGAACCAATTCTTGGAATTGAAAACCGAGAACACCATTGAACTCGCAACGCAAATATTCTCTTAAGGGAGCCTTCACCTCGACCATAGTAGGTCGAGGGTGGAAGTTGTTTTTTTTCGATTCTTCGTTGGAGAGTTAAAAATAAAATAAAATAAAACAATAACTTTTATTTTATTTATTTGAAACCTCTCATTTGAATTTTGGTGGTGGGAACCACCCAACCTTGAGACCTTGGTAACTCTTGGAATCACCCAATTGATGTTCCAACATCAATTGGTAAAGTAATTAATTCTTAAACTTAATTAAGTTGGCTTTCTCCTTTCTTATTCCTATGGGGGGTTGGAAAACGTGGAGAAAACATTTGCTGGAGAACTCTTGAAGGAAGAACATCCTCTAATGAAGAACATCCTCCAACAAAGAGCATCTTATGAATGGTGAATGAGAAACCAACGTTCGAGAAGCGCTGACGCATCATGTTCCTCCTCACGCCACCACCAACAGACGATCATGGTAGGGAGTTTATTTTTAAGTTTGTTAAACATCTATTTGTTGATTCTTCATAATCTTGATTCTCAAAGATGATGGCTAAACAAACATGACCATCGATCTGCACATATACCATGAAATTTTCTATCTGTTCTTCACGTGTTCTTCATCACAAAATAATTAAGCGCACTAAAAATACAATGTTTTGTTGAGCACGAAAAATGGATGCAGAGATCTCGACCCGAGGATTGCGAATATGCAGACGACACAATTTTTTTCAGGCTTAGAATGAAGCTACGCTCACCTGCGGAAGAAGGCGGTGGCCGACACGCTGGTTGGCCGCATGGAAGAAGGCGGTGCGAATCCACGCCGTCGGTAGAGGAGGAGGCCGCGACTGTTTAGCCGCGATAGCGCACCAGGGTGGCCGACACCCGGTCGGCCGTGGGAGGAGTAGCGGGGTGCCCCGCGTCCCTGCCACTGGTAGAGGAGGAGGCTGCGGTGGCACACCTGGAGGGCGGCCGACACCCGATCGGCCACGGGAGGAACAATGGCACCGTCGCACTACTAGAAGGGGAGTCAGCCAGATTTTTGGACGGCTGCGTCACGTCGAGTGGGACCACTCCAACAGGTCCCGTGTGCCAGCCAGTGGCACCACATGGCACCACCGGGTTGTCCAAAGTTGAACGGTCCATTGGACCGTTTGAAATTCCGGGGGGGGGGGGGGGTGCCTCCCCCCCGGGTAGCAGCTAGGGTGGGCCCCGCCACGACGGACCACCCCCAGCCGAGCGGGCAAAGCCCCGCGGACCACGCGTGGTGGGCTGTGACGCCCCCTTTGCGGGCTGGGCTGGACCGCGGCCCAGCCCATCTAGGCTGGACCCGGGCCGAGTCGGGTCGGTCTGACCGGGTCGAACCGGACCCGGGCCCATCTGGACCCATATACGCCTTTTTGGCCATATCTTGAGAACCATGCGTCCGTTTGATGAACTATCTATGACTCTAGAATTCTTGGATCGATACAGTCCTTTTGGTATACTCCACTTGAGTTTTGTATAAAGTTGGAGTACGATCGGGTTGGATCGAACCCGAATCCAATCAGGCCCTCAGAACAGAAACACTAATAACTTACAAACCAGGCGTCCGATTGATGTGCCATCTATCACGTTGGGTACCTTATGATGTCACGGACATTCGTGATACTTCATCATGGGACTTCGTGGCAGTTGAAGTATCGAACGATGGCTTGAGGAGCAGATCCTCCCGGAATCAATCATGCTTAGTGCGAGAACCCTGTGGCTAGATGTACTTGAAGAATCTTCAGATCTTGTGTGGGTCATCTACAGATCATGTGTGGGTCATCTTCAGATCCGATTTGGGTCATCTTCAGATCCTGTGTGGGTCATCTTCAGATCCTGCGTGGGTTATCTTCGATCCTGTGTGGGTCATTAGTAGAGCTTCTCGACAAAGTAAGATGATATAACAATACAAATAATCATCTATACTTTTGTACTTAAGTTATATCTGGTGTGAGATGAGTCTTTACCTTTGTGGTACACTTCTATGTGGTCATACCTTCATGGTATTATTCTGTGTGGCCTTACCTTTGTGATACTTACCTCTGTGGTGTTACCTTCATGGTATTCTTTCCTTTGTGGACCAATTGTGCTTTTGGCTAAAGAGTTGGGCCTTGTGTTTCGTCATGAACGAGACGGGTTTACTTGATAAATTAGGTATATATATGGGCATATACCTAAGTAGGGTTGATTGATGCTTCGTGCTTTGTAATTGTGGTCTTGATTTGTGGAATATCCTCTATGGATTCTGAGAGACCTTAGGGGGTCTCGGGGTCCCTACTGAGTATTGTTATACTCACCCCTGAATGGGCTACGCCCGCACCTTGCTGTTTCTTGTGAAGATGACATACAACATTGATCGAGGCTGAGGGTTCCCGGACTGGAGGTTTCTCAGAGGTGGACCATTAGACGAGATGAATCACGGTGATGACCGTTCGAGAGTTGTACCTACCCTTCAGGTAGGATCCTTGGTGGGTGTTCACAAGAGCTATTTTCAGTATTACTTGTACTTTCCAGTTAGTCTTGTATTCCAACCCCTTTACTTACTGTACTCACTCTATTTTACTATATAGTTTACTTTGTGCTTGTATCTTACTATGTTCTTGGAATGTGTGAGTTTGCAGGTTAAAAGGCAATGCCTTCCTGGTTTTAGGGATATGCCTTTCTGGTGCTAGTCGCCATCCCCTAGCCTATGGAAGGCAGGCTTGGGGTAGTCACGACATGGGCCCCGGGGGATGGGTCGTGACAACATAAGTTTTTATGATCATAATGATCAAGGGTTTCTACGGATTTGGAAGACAAACCTATGTATTTGTTTATAATCAGGGATACCTAAATTTGGGTCTACAGAATTCCCTTTCACTTCATGTTAAAACGAAGATCTCATAGGTGTTGTAAGTTGTATCTTTTAGTTTCATTTTACATCTGCCTTTTATGCAAGTTTTGTTTTCCATTGTGCATAAGTTTCTATTTATATATAGTTTCTTAGTTGCTCTATTTTTTATTCTATCTAAATAAGATCATTCTGTTTGTTGGAAGAACCTCATTCTGAATGTTTGTTTTACCCGTGATTTCATTTATTTGTTAATATGAGTGTATTTTTCAATAGTTTTAAAAACTAAAATTCACCCCCTCTCTAGTATATATGTCATACATCCTATGGAAACTGACCCAACATGTGGGGGCCGATGAAAGTTATAGTGTAAACGATCACAATTAGAACAATTCAATTATAATATTTGAGTTTAGAATCATAATAATTGAATATATTTTTCAAGATATTCAAAAGCTATTTAAGTATAAAAGTGAATATGAGAAAAACATTATTTTTCAAATGAAAGCTACATGTTCAAGGTTCATTAAATAATAATGGGAGGAATGAGTCGAGTTAATGTCACAAGATTAATCATGTGGCATCATTTTTATGTTACAAGTATGTGGTTAA
Organism: Viscum album; assembly: GCA_963277665.1. Classification (NCBI taxonomy): domain Eukaryota; kingdom Viridiplantae; phylum Streptophyta; class Magnoliopsida; order Santalales; family Viscaceae; genus Viscum; species Viscum album. The sequence continues at coordinate 705,433,365 of OY728158.1, read as the reverse complement.
GTTTTATGGTGGTACTAAAAAGTTTAAGTAAGTCATTTAAGACATTTTGGGGTTAAGTATTTAAGGTTTAGTTTCTTAAATGGCTTAAGTGAAAATTTAGAAACTAAAACCTATTATATATATATATATATATATATATATAGTTTTAACCCATTTTGAGGAGGTGACTATTCATGTCTCAAACTTTCATCCCCTTTCTCCTCCCAAGATCTCTTATTAGAGAGTAAACTCTAGGGTAATATTAAGCTTTCTTAGATCCAAGTTCATGAATCAAACGCATGATCTTATAGCGATAGAAGGGACATTATAAAGCGCTTTGATTACTCATGCTAACACCGATCTATTGAAGAATGATGACCCAAGAGCTGTGGTACACGTGTGGATGATCTAGAGGACGCCTTGCTTGGAACCTTCAAGCTATGAAATGCCTATGAACATATAAAATCGACATTGTAAATCGAATAAGGTGCCATTTATGGTTTCATTCAATTTTTTTCTTCATGCTTAAAATTAAATTTAACACCATCCATAAGAGAATCCAAACATGGGTTTCTATAATTGATGTTGTGGTATAAATTTGGACCCAATTTTTTTTTAAAATACAATTTTTTTCACGCTTCAGTATGCCCCAGGTTGCTTCAAATATATTGGCAAAAAATGGGCTAGGATGCCCAGGGCTATTGTGGTAGATGATATCGATGATGGAAGAGTTGATTATATTATAAACAATAGAATGGGATGCCTGGGGATATTATAGTGGCTGACACTGGTGATGGTGGGATTGATTATATTATGTGCAATGGTGTTAGGGATGATGCTAGAGTATTCAGAACGAATTGAAAGTTGGATTGCTTGACAGATGTTGATTTTTTATTACTATTTAAATGGAAAGTTGGATAGATATTTATCATTGTGGTTCCTAATTCTATGATGCCGTTCTCCTTTATGCACAACATGTGCATCCTTATGGTAGTTTAGGATGATTCTTAGAGTACCTAATAATTATGACATGTAAATGAATTAATAAAATAACAGATATAGTTCTTGATGTTTATACATGATGAACACATATTTAAGAATAAACAGAAATATGGTGCCACATGCACTAGGTTTGAAGAATTAATGTATAAATTTTGGAAATGAATTAGGAATAATGTTAATTAATTTATGGATTATAAATAATTAATATTTAACCTTGAATCTTGTGTACTTACATGATATCTAGACCTGAATAGTGGTAGTCACGTGTCTTGTGTGATGATAACTATAGACGAGTCTAAGGTTAGGTAGTTTTCACTTAGTGTGGATCGTGTGAGATATATCTTATATTTTCTGATTTCATATATTACCCCACCCAAATTCTGTAGTGAAACCAACACCCAAATATGTGGGGGTACCCTTTATATATATATTATTTTGAAATCACATCACTTACTTTTGTTCGTTATTTGATGATAAATCCATTGTGAGGTTGAGAATATAACATTACCTAGGTGATGAGTTAGATTAATTTGTTTATTGACTGGGTTTAGTATGCTTCATTCACATTTTCCATGAGAGATTTTATGGAGGATCCTACTGAGTATACATATTATTCACACCCTACGTATATATAAACCATTTTATAGGTTTGAGAGTTGATTGGTGATTAAGATGGATGCTATTAGCTAGGAGGAGTTGTTTAGCAACTAATAGAGTTTATAGTGATCATGGTCACTACCATAGGATTTATTTTGATTTTATTTTAGTTATATCACCTTTGTATGACATTATATTCATGTATTAGGATGGTTTACCTTTAATTATGATGCAGAGTTGATTGATGTTTTCTATCTTATCACTTATCCTTATGTCTACATATTGAGGGTAATGCCTCCCATTTGCATGTGATTATACCTTCGGTTCCAGTCACCACCCCATGCCCTATTGGAGGAGGAATTCAGGGATTATCTCTTTTTTTCACTATTGGATCAGGAGGGGTACTAGTGGGGGTGCTCTTGAAAAAGTGATATCATATCTAATGTTTGAGAGATAGGATAGATTTTGGGATATGAACTGATGATGAATGCATGATTTGGTTGGGAAGAAATATCAATAGGTCTTAGTATGAGATGTAAACAAGGGATACCTCCTAGGACATAGTATTTTAGGGCCCTTAATAATCTGATGTAAGGACCTTGAAGTTTATTGAATGTACTATGTGAACTAATGTAGCTTGCGAGGTAGAGATTTAGGAGAGGATCATGCATCATGTTTTTTTAACCTATGATTGAATGGGTTAGACTATGATAATTAGGTTAATAATAGTAATCATTATAATTAATTTACCTTAAATAATATGTGCCTCGAGTTAGGAGTCCCTAACGATTTTTATTTTATCAGAATGAATCCAAGTTGATGTTCACATCAGGTTTACACTGAATATGTTCAAGAAGATGTGCCAGTAAATTACTATAGAGTAGAGGTGAATGATAAAGAAATTTAGAGAAGGAAACTCTAAGAGTTTCATCACTAGGGCATACGGAAGCGCGGTGACTTTGTTTTTTGATCGAGAGACAAGAGGAGGTGGAGATTGATTTTAGTTTGATTTGTGAAAGTAAAGAGAAGTGGATTTCATTGGTTATGACGATGCTATGTGGGACATCTTGGCAGTGATGGTTCTTGCTACTTGGTGATTGTGAGGATTCTACTGTTTCATGGGGGAAGTTCCAAGATCAGTAATATTTTGAGTTTATTTCATCGATCATGAAAGAGAATTGTCGGAAAAAGATGCTTTCTACTAGGGGATGCTTGATCATGATTCTATATTTTGAAATTATATGTTTATTGATATATTGTGATACCTCTATGATACCATGTTGGACCTATAAATCTTCATTTTTCAGCCCTTTTAATTGAATGATTGGAATTATCGTCATTTCTTTTAGATTGTCACCCCCTCACATGAATGATTGGAACCTCTATTATTCACTCTAATTGAAACCCACCTGTTAAATCCTTTTAGTTGTGGTTGTTTTCCCCACTTCAAACTTTCACTACCAACCTACATCGTTATTACCTTCACATACGATCTGTATAACTCATTCATCGGGCCTAGTTTTGAGGTGGAGGTATGGTCTAGAGAAAGGGTTTCTTTGACCTTATTCACTCATTCCATAAATATCTCTATGGGCTTGGTGTTGTGAAGATATGGTCCATGGGGGATGGGATGCTATTATCATATCCATTCTATAACTATTCTCCTGGGATCACTGTAGTGGAGATTTGTTCTGGGGGAAAGGATCTTTGTATGTCTTCTTTTATTCTATTATTGATCATTTCTCTTAGGCCCTGTGTTGTGAAATTTAGCCCACAGTAAGGTAATATTGTTGTTTTTCTAGTTTTATTTATTTTATTTTTCTTATTATATTATTTTTCTAGATGTTGTGAATTAAATTCTTTTATGCTATGATTTTACATGTGACTCTGTTTATGATGTTTCTATGATTTTATATGATCGTATTTCAATATGGATTTCTCTTATACGGGTAACGTATGTTATGATTTCATGCATATTAAGAGAGGGACTGTACGTGAAGAATTATTTTTCATGATGCATTTTAAAGACATGTGGACAGGTTAGGGCCACTCAAATCGGATAATATCATTGTGCAGCGGATGAGTTCCCTTGATTTGTATGCTTATGGAAGCTCTATTTATGCAGATTTATGTGCTTTTATTTGAGGAATATAATATGGTGTTAACTTAATACCCATGAAAGTAATGACATTCACCTATAGTAAATGGTAAATTGAAGTGTTAAAAATTTTGTGGTATTACTTGGGCATGCTCTTGGTAATTGAAAATTTGTTAAATAACTTGGAGGATTTTTAAGTGAGATAGAGTGGGTTGTTTCAACCTCATGCTTTATGATGCGTGATATGTGTTAATTTAGATTATCTATTTTTAAAGTTATGTGTATTAATATTAAATTTAAAAAGAGAATGATAGGCTTATATTAGTTTGATAAAAGAGAATGTGATGAAAGCATGTAAATTTTCTAGATATTTTAATTATTACAAAAAAAATTAAATATGGAAGGTTGGACATCATGCTTGGAATGTTTTAAATTTCCTACCATTATCAATTGGTTTAACCTGAAACATGTTAAAATTATTAATTACAGTAGTTGGTGGATTACTTAAGTATTTTTAATAAATTAAATTAGTTAATTTATTGAATAGTTTGATTGTTTAATTAGTAATGAAATGTTTTTTGGGAAAATTTACTTTGATTATGTTATCTTTAGTAATTTTATCCATGTTGTGTGATAATGTGTGTAGTAATATTCAGTGATACCTGAAAAAAATATTTTATGGTAACTAGTATTCTTAAATAAATAATGATAGTTCTTTAATGAAACTTTATTTTTATTTTAGAATAGTTTTTGCAAAATGAATTGGGAATGTTTAACAAAAAAGGATTTTTATGACACCTTATTATGAATAAGGATTAAAATGTTTTCCAACCAGTTGGATTTTAAATGAAAAATTCTTAGTGAAATGTTTTTAAGTATCATAATTTAAAATTTTAATAAGTTTTTTATTATATGTGGTTGTTCTCTTTTATTACATGTATTTGATTGTATGTGCTTCTTTGATTTTTTACTTTTGGTGTTTTCCTTAGCTTAGAATCGATAGATATGAAAATTAATCATACAGTTTGGTTTCATGTCTTTCCTTATATTATGTTCTATTCATAGCAAGATCCCTACTTGATAGGTATCTCGTGGGGTGTTTATCTATGTTTTTCATCTCTTTCCTCTGGGTTTGATTTTAATTCTCTAGGACTGGAATCGTTTGAGAGGTACCTAATGTAAGGGCCCAAATTTTTCTGTGCTTTTTTCATTTCACAAATGTCAAGTGAATCCCAGTGTGTTTCCTATTAGATTTGAAGGTTTATTTAATTTTAAGTAATTATAATATTTTTTGTTTAAATTTGATTTTCAAATTTTGGTTACATGCGATGTATTACACATGATAATAAATCTTATGTATGGTTTGAAAATAATCCACATATATTAAAAATATTACATCATTATCATTTATTATTGATTTAAAAATATTAAACATTGATTTTAAATATTTTATGCAAATAAATAATATTATGTATCAACTATATTTTTATACATGATTTGAAAATATTATGCATTTATTAATCATATTGTGTATCAGTTATATTTTCTTACATATTGAGTGTTATACAGGTAAATGATCTCACACATATAAAATAAATTTCCGAACATATACATGTGTGTGTGTTACACAGTTATATGTTACATATTATATATAAATATATTATGTTGTCTTTAAATGTTGAAAAACATTTATGTTACAATACATGTATATATATATATATATTTGAATGTATGAATATATTATTTTGTTATGTATTATATTATTATATATAAATTTATATATATATATATTGTAAGGATCTATAAAAAAATAGAAACGTTTTAAATTCAAAACATTTTAAAAAAGCAGGGCATTAAAAAATAGAGAATAAGTGCATGGAAGGAATTAAAAAACATGTAATATAATAAATGTGGGGATTTGACTATGATATTGGAGTGAGTGTGAAAATTGTGGGATAAAAAGGTAAATAAATGAAAAATTGAAAAATTATGTGAATATAAACATGTATAATTAATTACAAATAGTTAGGAAGAGAGAACAACAAATTATAAGAAAATTTACCGGTGCTTATAATGTTCTCAGGGAGACTCGACCCCGTGACCTTCCTGAGACCCCTCATAGATGCAACCACTAGGCTACGCCCCTTAAGGCCTATGTAAATGAGTGTATTATTATTTATTACAATTCAAAAATGCACATAAATTTAAAAAAAGGGGATAAATAATTTCACATTTTTGACGCATAGTAGAAAAAATATGGATACCTGAGATCAAAACATGTGAAAAAAATCAAATAAGGAAACTCATATTTACCTTATAATATGAAATGTGTGTCTTTAAAACAAAATGTGTAATGTGTTTTTAATATAAAATTGAGAAGTTTTAAAATTAAATGAAAAACGTTTTTGTCATAAAAACACATGTTACCAATTTAATTAAGGAAATTAAATGAGTAAGACCTGCTTTAAAAAAATTGAAATGCCGGTCATGCAATGTGCTATTTTCTAAACACATTCAGAAAAACACAAAAGTTTCATGAATTTTCAATTTAAATTGTAAATCATCATTTCCCTTTGATTCATATTGCTATTATTTCTCAAATTAGGATTACCTATAAAGAACCCCTTGGTATTGAAAATATATTTCTCTTCCCGTGCCTACACACTACTACACAACACCACCCTTTAATAATGTTTTTTTAGCACTGATAAAGATACCCCTTTATTATCTCTTTTTTATTAGCACTGATAAAGGGTAAATTTTACAAAAAAAATCACGAATAATTAAAAATAATATATTAATATAAAAATATATTTATAAATATACATATATATATATAATATTTTATTAAATATGATTTATATAAGGCTAAATACACATTTACACTTAATCTATAAGATATTTAGTGAAAAATGGGTTATAAAATAATTTAAAAATAATATTAATTAATAATTTGATAATTATTATCGAGTAATAGTAATTTAATAACAATTTGAAGATAGAAAAAATAAAAAAATTAATAAACACTTTAAAATAAGTTGAAAACTTGACTTGAACTTCAAACAACCATAACTTTTGATCCGGGTGTCCGTTTGGGCTCTACCACATATCAAATCGAATATTATGACGATTTATACACACTAATGATAGAGGGTAACCCCATGTAACATTTTACAAGTCCAAAAAGAGGCCTAGAAGGCCCCCAAAATGAGTTTTTAGTCGGAGTACCCCATTTTTTTAACATTTAATGGGCTTTTAGCCCCATTTAAGGGGGCCTTTTTGCATGTTTTCAGCGGGGAAAGAATTTATTCTCAAGTATTACATTCATATTGATATTATGGGTTTTAAATTTTATCATTTTTCATAATTTAGTTATATTTATAATCAAATATATAAAACTATATACATATTTTGTATATATTCACACGTAAAAATTTAATTTTTATAAATATATATGTAAACATATTTACATGTAAAGTATATTTTTAATTATATAAACCTTATCTAAATAAAAAATATTATCATTTTTATTTAAAATGAAAATATATGAATATATATATACACAATTAATGTATATATAATGTTTATATATATATATATATAAATATATTTATCTATGTATTGAGAAAAAAATATATATTTATCCATATATTCTAATATATTCATATAAATATTAATATATAATATATGTAAATAAATATAAATATGTACAATTATATTTATAGAAGCACAGACATATATAAATATATATATGTATGTATTTATAAACACACGCACACACAAAACATATTTCATATATGTATTTAAATATATATATATATATATAAATATATATTGATAAAAAATGTAACAAAAAATATATAAATATATAGATATATCATAAAATGCAAAAAAAAAAACAATGTTGGTGAGTGGAAGAGGCGCAGACGCATGAGGAGGAGGTCCAAGGTTTGAAACCCAGCAAAGGCAAGGGCACACGTGAGTGGGTGAAACTGGCCCTAGTGTTATTAAAGTAGAGGAGGGGGGATTCCTATGACTATTAAAGGGGTGGGTTGGGGGGATTCTTAGTGCTGTTGAAAAGGGGGATCGAGTGCAATTAAAAGGGGGTGGGTCTACCCTCCGATTTGTACATATTTTTTTTTTAAATTATTATTTTTTACTTTTATCAGTGCTTATAAAAGTGGTCTTTTATCAATGCTAAAAAAAGTGCTGATAAAGAACCCTTTTATCAGTGTTTTTTAGCACGGAAAAAAGGGGTCTTTATCGGTGCTTTTTTAGCACTGATAAAAGTGACCCCCTTTTATCATTGATTTGATTATCAATGCCTTTTTATCATTAATAATGGTTTTTTAGTGCTGATAAACCCTGTTTTGTAGTAGTGGAAGGATGAATCACAATAACATTGTATCCAGATAGGAGATCTGTAAATTTCCCTTTTATTTCACGTGAAACTATGAATTAATCATGATTTACATTTTTCTGAATAGATCGGTGAGGTTAACCTTAATAAAGATAATAATATGAAATTATCGAAGAGAGAGAAATAATAATCGCATGTTGTAACCTTGTTTTAGAACTTGGATATTTAATGTAATATGAAGAAGGAACCATCACATGAAATATTAGTATTTTATAAACCAAGATTTTTTAAAGTAAATTGTTAGTGCATGTAGTTGAATATTATTCATAATCTAGAAATTAAATAATTTATTATAAGTATTGTTGCATGTTATAGTATTATTATTTCTTTGAGAATATTATCAAAGGAAGCAAATAAATAATATTTTATATTCTATAAATTAATAGGAAGAAGAAAGTATTATCAGATGGAGTGAATAGTAATACTATTTCATGAATTAAAATGAACAAATTTAAATGAGAAGAAGTATTGCATGCTGTGAATTAATATTAATATTTCAGGAATCTAGAATTGTATAGAGTGTTATTAAATCATTATATAGAAACTAAAGGAATAATTTGGGATGTGTGATCACATGCACTAGCTTTTATGATATGCTTAAGTTGGATCTTGATTTACTAGGTGGTGTGATATCTATTGGTTATTATTTTTGTTGTTGTTAACATTATTAATATGATTGGAAATTGATAAACAACATATAACCATATTGATCAACCAAGGAGTCATGTAAATTAGTTATCATTTCTTATAAATGAATAATATAGAAGTTATGATTGAAGCATATTTAATTTATTCTATCTATTGATAACTATTGATTATAGGTTTCAAGTTGTTGAAAAATATAAGATCCTTTTTTTTATAGAGGCATGCATCTTTTTTTTAAGTCTAAACATCTTGTTTTACCTTAATGGAAGTACTTAAAGGGATCATGGAGGTTTCAGAAGTGTTTGGGCTTAGTATGGACCCCGAAGTTCCATTTTTTGGAAAGAAAGGGAGAGGTGCACAGTTAGTGCATGGTTAGCTCCAACCATGCACCTCAACCGTGCAACCCTATAAGGGAAAATCCTTGTTAGAAAAAATATGAAATAGAGACCGCACGACCAAGAAAAATCGGTAATAAAATCTAGAGGTTCCACACATAGTTTTTGCATAGTTTTTCTAATCATGTACATAAACCCTGTGATGTGTGGGCTCATGGACAGTGGGCATCACATAGTTGGCACATATTTTGGACAACCATGTGTCCAAACCATGCGCCCCTTTTGAAAAATGGAAATGGTGATTTCCCCCTTTTTTCCTTTAACCCTTTATCCACCTCATTCTCACATCACCCCACCAAAGGGATCTCTCCTCCATACCTCTCCTAGGTTTTGAGGAATCTATTCAATCTAAACTCTAATTAAAACATAGTTCATAACATTGGAACCCCTTTGTAAGTCTAAAATTCCTCTTAATTCTTTACTCAATTTATCTTTTCGTCTTTGGAGCAATCTTTTTACGAGCTAATATACCCTATTTTCATGGCATTTGTCTATTTTACCATTTTCTCTCATTCCAGCCCAAATTTGAGGCTGATACAAGATAAGGAGTCTACCATAGGGATAAGGTAGGTAGTTTATTTATTTTCTTGAAAAGTATTGAGGTTTATGATTTGTTATCGTTATGCCACACACTGGACCTTCCATGCATTTCCTCTAATAACTTCTTAATTTAATTACCTAGATCATGTCCTAGACCCCCCATTAGACCCATTGACATTGTTGGAGGTTGAATAAATCAACATGAACCACCCATTACAGTGGGGTTCAATTAAATGCTACTGACTTCTATTCTTTCAATCTCAACAAACCACCCTTAGGTGTTTTGAGCTTGACACTTGTTAGTGGAATTTCAAAATTGAATTAAATAAATTATTAAATGATATGGATATATCACTTAGTCTTTTTATCACTTTTAAGTGAAATTATTAATATAATGAGTTAAATGCAATTGAAAAACGATATGGATAATTCTGTTAGACTATTCTTACTTATTAAATATGATGTGGATACTATCTATTGACATTGATAACACCATTAAAGTTGTTTCCTTCCTTGAGTAATACTTGGATTCCCAACCATAAATTCCTTGAGAGAACTCATATGATGCTGCTCGATTCATTGGTATGACTTCCAAGTGGTACATCGACCATAGACTTGATTAGTGTCTCATCTTGTGAATGCCTTGGATAAACGCCGACAATTCACCAACTTTATTATTTGAATTAAAATGGCATGGATTATCTCTATAGATTCAACTTGTTGTCCTCAGTCATGGACTACTATGGATTATCTTCTTGGAATCTAATCAAATCTACACCGAGGTTACCTTATACCTTCTCCTCAGACTCGATGAGGTCACCTTGACCATGGGCCTTAGGTTCTTGAACTGAAAAAGGCCTTACGCTCAGAGACAACTGGATTTAGAAGAATCTGGTGGTATTTTTACCTAGATCACCTCTATTTTACAATTTCTCTTTTTATATGCATATTTATATTCTACACTACTACAAAATATATTCACAGACTGGATTTTCATTAACCACTGTTGGTGGTGGCCTACTAAGTTTTACTCACACCCTGTTCGGTCATCATATGATACTTAAGTAGATTACATGGATGCAGGTAAGGACAAGGGGAAACACATAGCTTTGGATGCTTGATTTTCCTTTAGGATGGAAGCTTGGGAGCAGATGATCATGCGAGTACTCAGGATTCCCTTAAAGATAGATTTTTAGTCTTTTGGTTTCCTTTTTTCATATGTTGTACTATTTTATGATTTCTTCCATGTTTACCTTCTCATATTTTGTATTTTTTCATGAAATCATTTTTATGTGATACTAATTTTTTCATGGATATTTATATTATCTGGATGAATTACTTTTACTGCTTTATTATTTCTGATATTTTTATTTATTATTCCACTGATTTATTATTATTAACCACTACTCCACTATGATAAAGAGGTTATAGTCTCCCCACCATACCACCATAGACCCTACCTGCTAGTTGGAATCCTCTAGTATACATGGAGGTGATCTTGAGGCCATGTGAGAAACTGAGTTTGGTTACTTATGAGTGAACTGGGTCCGACATGCCACAAAGTGGATGGGAATTGTTTTTTGGATTTTTCTTATAATAGTTGTACTATTTTACCCATTGGGTTATGAACATGTTTTATGATGTTGTGTTTTTGAATTTTCTCATGCATCATAATAGGATCATAGGTATATATATGTCATGCATATCACATTTCTTGATTTCTTATTGCTTATAGTATGTGCCTTTAATTGTATACTTTTAATTTTATAATGTATATTATAGTAAGAAGAAGAAAAATAATTGGTTACTTAATGTTTTTGAATACACCTAAATGTTGTTTACCCACATAGATTGATGGTGGCACCTTAACTAACTAATTATGACATGTTTAAGTCATGGAACTTTAGTTACATGAACTGAAACATTAGTAGACTATGATTAGATGAATTCCAATTGTAGCTTGTAAACTTGTACCTCTATAAATTGGGAATGGAGATCCATATAATAGATCCATATTATATAGAATTATTACATCCTGATATTTGATGTAAAAGTATAGTTTAATTTATATGGAATGATAATTGTAAATTATAAAGATTAGGTAATTATAACTTGGGAATGACAATACATCTAACCGAACCATTGTATAATTATAAACTTTCAAAATTATAAAATTTAAAGGAAGTGGTTGTTATTAAATGGGGATTACAATTACTACTTAAAGATCCCTTTTCATCTATAACTTGAAATTGATACCCTATATAACTGAACCATATGGTTGAAACATGAAATATTGCCTTATAACTTGACCCTAGAATCAGGTAGTTAGCTAGTGTATCTTTATGTTGGTCAGATTAAAGTACTCAAGAGGGGGGGGGGGGGGTGAATTGAGTATCTATTAAAAATTTCTATTTAAAAAGTATTCTTAAAAGGGTTCCCCAATATAGTTAAATACTACCCAGTTAATCAAGGTTATACTGTTATGAAAGTTTGACTATTTAAATAAATTCTTAGAAGATTGATTAATTCTTAGTAATCTTAATATTGGTTATTAAGATTACTTTTGAAGCTATTCTAATAAGGAAATACAATTATAACTTCTTTCCAAGATTAACTATCAAAGTAAATTTAGTGATTTATGGATTAAACAGTAAAATAGAGAACACTAAAGTAAGTAGCACAGTGGATATAAAATAAGTGGTTCATTCTCATGCCAAGACCTAATCCACTCCACTTGGTGATCACCTTACACCAAGAAGTTTATATAAATAAACTAGATACACAGCCTGTATCGGGCTTTACAATAGTACACAAGACTTTCTAGGTCACACGACCTCTTTTGTAGTTCTTTGTGGGTATAAACAACAGGTTACACACAACCTCTTCCACACTTATCAGTGGGTATACACAAGTGTAAAAAGATTTTTGAGAAAGGATATCATTTACCCTTTAGTTTAATCCAGGAGACAATGTGTGTTTTTATATGGACACACACACACACTACTTGAAAGCTGAAAATAGTACACAACATAGTAGAAGTATAAAGATAAGGTTATAAGTTCTATGAGTGTTAGTCTATATAACTCTAGACTTCTGAGATGAAACAGATGCAGAAATTGAGTCCTCTCATGGAAAATAGAGTATCGTAAGTCAGCTAGATCTGGCTCGTGTTCTTCGTAGTATTGACAATGCGAAGATGTGCTCAGCGATTCTGATATATGGTTTCTAGCTTGATGATTCAATAATTATTTATGTGTTCTTCCGGAATGTTGAGTCGTGAATTCTTCATTGTTAAGCTCTCTGTTTGTTTCTCACTTATGTTTCTTGGCCGCACTTTTCTTTTATTCTTGGAGTGCATGTGTTAGAGCCGACAGGTTGCATGTATTATGCACCTCGTACCTTGTACTATCAGGTTACATGTATACAAAGAAACATTAATTATGTCAGTTCATTTAAAATCATCAAATATGACTGTTAGAAATTAAATTGAGAAATGACAAAACAGATTAAGAAACAGTGTCATAGTTTGTCTCTAAATAGTGTCTCCATGAAACGGTATCTCCTTGAAACAGTGTCTAAATGGTCACGGTGTCTAGATGGTCACAATATCTAGATGGTCACAGTGTCTGGATGGTCACGGTGTCTGGTCACGGTGTCTGGTCATGGTGTTTAGTCACGGTGTCTGGTTGCAGTGTCTAGTCACGATGTCTGGTTGCAGTGTCTAGTCACGATATCTGGGTCCTTTTTTAGAAAAACATAACTGGTGGAAGACTCACGATGTATCAGACTTATCCAAATATCTATATTCATACTTAAGCAATGATATTCATAGAATTGATTTGACTTAATCATTCATCAAAGAAATCATTATAAAGTAAATGAAATATATTGTATAGTAATCAGTCTGAATGTATAGCAATTAAGATTTTGGATAGATTTACTTAAATTATAATGATACTAATCATCTATACATATAATTTGAGATAGATTACACAGTATTAATAGGATTTACAGAATATATATGATTTGTGATCATTAAAACATGATTAATACATGAAGAGTCCAACACTATAGTATTCAGGTTGTGAGCCTATTCTTATTTCCTATCAGTAATAATTTTTTTTCCTAGTATCTATTTTGTATTGTGTAATTGAAATTATAAATATATGCCTCTATGATGGCCTCAGGTTGAGTTCTAGGAAGGTGGGAATGAACATTCTCCTAAGGCAGTGAGACCTGACCTGCCAGTAATGCAACAAGTAGCACCTCTAGTGGCACTAACTGTTATACTTGAATTGGGAAATAATGCTCATATCAGAGAGAGTTTCCTATGACTAGTGTAGTCTATGAAGGGAGCTCCATGACCTGCATCTACTATGTCAAAGTTAATTAGGTAATTATAACTGCATCACCGACCTACTTTCTTGAGGTAAGGTGGTCCCTAAGCTTCCAAATCTTTGTTAGAGGAAATAATCTTGATTTTTGAGAATATGGAGACACCTATGTAAGGATCATGAATCCTGAATATTATATGATCTGGGGGTCTTCCAAGTGATGGTGGGATGTTCTAACGCTGGTAGATCAACATTGGTTCATGTTCTAGTGGTATTTCCATACTAGTTTCTATGACCACTTCTTCCTAAAAACATTAAGGATGATTGAACTAGGGAGATCACGAATACAAAGAAGGGTGTTAGGTCTGTTATGGATTACTTTTATATTTCAATAATCTTTAGTGCTTTGTACCCACTATTACTGGTGATGAGTTTTTTTAGGGTGAGACATTTAAATAATTGGATTAGGTATTCCATCTGATCTCAAGTGAAAATTTTCCAATTAACTACCAAATCTAAGATATTGATCTAGGCCATTATCTATGAGCATAATCTAAGGGAAGCTGAAGGTACAGGGCATGATACTTTAACTTCCAGGCTAGGTAGTGCATCATCTAGTGGCAGGAAGTGTTGCTTCAATATTTATCATGAGGGAAGTGGTAAACATAGTGTATGCACTAGAAATTATGTTGTATCCCATCAGTGTGGAAGGAAAGGTTATTTTTAAGTCTTCATGTGATAGAGATCTAGTAGAGTGTCAATCCTATAGTAGAATGGGATATCTCCAAATATTATGTAGGACCTTTCCATCACTTCCTACTGGGATAAGATTTTCACCAACTCCAAATTCTATAGTGTGATTAGTGGCACCATTCCATTCTAGAAGCTGGAGTACCACTGGCCAATCAGGCCAGGGTAGTGGTTGAGGTCGAGGAATCTAGATTTATGATGTGTAGTGCCAGCAGAGTAGACCCTCTCATGGAGGTTAGGTTACAGCTCAGGGCCATAGATTTGGCTATTTACATGTATTGTATCCTATAACAAAGTAGCAGAGCACTGATCTATCTACAGTGTGAGGTACAATTATAGTGTCCTTGACTCTATTATTATCTTTATTTGATAGAGTTGATTCAGACTCATTCATATTTGCAGCTTTAACAGGGAGTCTTGGGCTCGAGATCGAGAACTTTTGTGGGGTAATGACTCCTGATACTCTATTGGGAGTACAGTCAGAATGTTTTTGCTGATGAAAGGAGTTTTCCCTCAAGATCTGTAATTACTATTTCTTATGGAACATTTTCATCCTTGAGATGAAAAGTTTTGAAATAATTCTTATGATGGATTGGTTTGATCTTTATCGAGATCATGTTGAGATCATGTTTATTGTTATTTACATAGGATTTCATTTTCATTACCCAAGGTTCATATCTATGTTCATAAAGGATAATGGGATTTCCAAGAAAGTCGAGCTGGACTTGAGAATCATGGGCTGGGTGGAGTGTCGACCCATATTTCCACTCATTTTCTTGATGATTGAGGAGTATGACAACCTATATTTCCTCTAGTGGTGGACTGATTCAGAGGTGTTTTCCCTAACAACTTTTTAGGGCCACCTCCTGAGAGAGAGGTATAATTCACCACCATGCATGTTCCAGGGGTAGAACTAGTGTCTATAACTCAATACAATATGGATCCTACCAAGCTTTAGGAACTTAAGAGGTAGTCGGAGGACATGAAATCCAAGGGTTTATATGACCCAATACTTCTTCTTGGGGTTCAAATGTTATTTTTTCCAAGAATCTAGATAGTAAACTAAGGCTATGTGTGGAATACTAACGGATAAATTAGTATACAATTAAGATCTGGTACTCACTTCGCAGTATAAAAGATCTCTTTTATCAACTTCGAGGAGCTAGGGTCTCCTTAAAAATTGATTTGAGATCGGGCTATCATCAGGTGAAAATTAGGAATTCAGATATACCAAGTACAAAATTCCAAAGAAGGTATGGTTTATATGAATATTTGGTTATTCTATTTAGTTTAATTAATTCACCTAATGTTTTCATGGACTTGATGAATTAGTTTTCCACCCATACCAGTATTCCTCTATGTTAGTTTTTATGGATGACATCTTAGTGTATTCTTAGACTCAAAATGATAATTCCAAAAACCATGAAATCATATTTAGTACACTAAGAGAGAACCGAATATATTCTAATATCACAACATGAAACTTTTGGATTGCCAAAGTTTATATCTTGGGTCACATTATATCAAAAGTAGGGGTATTTGTGTATCTAGAGAAGGCGAGAGCTATTTTTTCTCAGGAGAAACCTAAGAACATATTTGATATATGTAATTTCTTAGGGATATATGGTTACTATTTATGTTTCATAGACATATTTTTATTTCTAGAAGAACCACTTATAGACTTGACCAAGAAAGGTGTAAAGTTTACATGGTCTAAAGCTTATGATAAGGCCTTTCAGGAGTTGAAAGGATGGTTGACCTTATCACTGATCCTGATTTTTCCTAAGCCTAAAAAAGGTTACATGGTTTATTATGATGAATCATGCATTGGGTTGGTAGATATTTTGATGCAAGGGGAATGTGTAATAGTATATGAATATTGGTATCTAGTGCCTCACGAGTGTAATTACCCAACAGATGACCTTGAGTTAGCAGCCGTTGTTCATGTTTTTCATTGTTGGAGACATTATCTACTGGGAGAGTCATTATTGGTATACATGGACTATAAAATCCTCAATTACATATTCTATCAAAACGAATTGAAACTTCAACATCAAATATAGGTCAAATAACTTTAGTATTATGACTTTGATCTTGCTTACACATCATGTAATGGAATTGAATTTGTTGATGCTATGAGCCAAATGACTCATACTAAAGTTCTTCAGGAAGCTAGTAGTGAATGGAAGTTGATGGGTATTCTTTCTAAAATGCATCTGGAAGTTTAGGAGTGTCACAATTATCCCTTTATTGGAGATTTAGTAGCAACTTAATTACCTTTGGATCAAGTGAAGAGGGGATGAATTTCAGATTCTGAAGTCTTGGTCCTAAGGGAAAGTGTTTCAAGTGAGTAGCCACCACCTAGTTAAGTTGTTGGTGAGGATGAGATTCTGTATATCCATGGGTGTGTCTGGGTACCTCTATACATGTGAGAGGAGTTTATGAAAGAATATAACACTTATAAATGGTAAGTAAATCCCAAAATCACTAATTTGTACCATGGCCCATGTCACCAGTATTGAATTATTGATGGTATTACCAAGATCACCTCGAATCTGTGATGTCATATGGGTGATTATGGATAGGTTGATAAAGTTCACCCACGTTTTTCCTATCAGGGAGACCTACTCAGTGGAAAAACTTGGGAGAATTTATGTCTGAGAGGTTATAAACCTTCATGGGGTTCCATATACTATCATCTCAGACAAGGATACTCAGTTCGATTCTCAGTTTTGTAATGGATTGCAAAAGGATCTAGGTTCATAGGTACTTCTGAGTATAACATATCACTTACAGACTAATGGTCAAACCAAGCGTAATATACTAGTACTAGAGGACATGATCCATGAATGATTCCTTCATTTTGAAGCCTCTTGAGAAAATAAATCACCTCTTATTGATTTATATTATAATAATAGTTTCAAAGAAACTATCCATATGGATCCATATGAGGTGCTCTATAGTAGGCCATTCCATTCATCTATGTGATGGTTAGAGGTAGGGGAGGCAATGCTATTGGGACTTCGTATCATTCAAGAGACATCATAGTATGTAAAGTTGATCAAGAAACACATGGATACTAACTAGTCTAGGAATAATTCATTTTTCGATCATTGATGTCGACCTATAGAGTTTGAGGTGGGAGATTAGGTCTTCTTGTGAGTATCTCCTAGATTAGGTTATCGATGAATTTGGAGGCAAGGTAAGCTATTATCTAGATTTTTTAAGGCTTTTTATATTTTAGAGAGGGTCAGTCTGAAAGCATAACAGGTAGATATTAATCCAAGGTATAGGTCTATACATAATGTATTCCATGTTTCCCAGCTATTCTATTATTACTCTGAACCATATCATGATTTTGATGTTTAGGAAGTCGAGTTAGAGGCTGATGCTTCTTTTGTGGAGTATCCGGTTCGTTTTGTTGATTATAACATAATGGATATCTAAGGTAAGATAGTTCCTCTGATTTGGGTGATATGGAAACAAAAACATGTATAAAATGATACATGGGAGTGGGCATCTAATATATGTTCTTAGTGGATAGAGTTATTCTTGGATGCAACTCAACCACCCTTAGATGGAAAACTTGGGGATGGATAGTTTTAAGGGGGGGGGGGGGGTTGTAAGATACTGGTTTTTCATAGTGGTATAAATCCTTTTTATTTCAATATAAACCTCTTGTTTTACCTTAATGGAAGTGATTAAAGGGTCCATGTAAATTTTGGGAGCATTCAGTCTTGGTTTGGGGCTTAGATTTCTGTTTTTTAGAAATAAAGGGAGAGGTGCATGGTTATCTCACGATTAAAACTAACCGTGCACCTCAACCACATGACCCTGTAAGGGAGGAGCATGGTTATCCAAATCATGAAATAGAGATCATACAACTATAAAAACCCTACAATAAAATATATAGGTACCATGCATGGTTTGTACATGGTTTTTCTAACCTTGCACTTAAACCATACGATATGTGTGCACATGAACAACAAGGATTTTATGGTTGGAAGATAGTTTAGCCAACCATGCAGCCAAATCATGCACCCATTTAAAAGATGGAAATAAAGATTTTCCCTTCCTTATATTAACCCTTTCCCCCTTTCTCCTCCTCATTTATACAACAACCCAGCATAGGGACCTCTCCTTCTCCCCTCTCCTAGGCTTTGAGGTATCTCCTCCATCTAGACTCAAATTTGAACATCGTTCATCAGGTTTTATCCCACTTGGAAAGTCTATAAATCCTATTGATTCTTTTCTTATTTTATCTTCTTACCTTTGGGGTGATCTTCATGCAAGATAATATACCCTATTTTTATGTTGTTTGTATAGTTTTCCATTTTTTCTCATTCCAACCTAACTCTGAGACCAATACTAGATGAGGAGTTTACCATAGTGATATGGTAGGTGGTATATTTATTTTACCTAAAGGTCTCTAGGTTTATGATTTTTCACTATTGCAACGCATGCCAGCCTTTCCATTTGTTTCATTTAACTTGTGTAACTCTTTAATTTAATTTCCTAGATCATAACCTATACCCCTCATTTGACTTGTCGACATTGTTGGAGGTTGAATACCTAAACATGGACCACCCCTTACGATGGGTTTTATTAAATGATAATGAATACCATTATTTCCTTCTGACTAAACCAATTGTAGGTGTGTTGAGATTTCAATATGTTAGTGGAAATTCATAATTTAATTAAATAAATTGCTAAATGATCTGGATACACCACTTGTTCCTTTTTATCACTTTTAAGTGAAATGATTAACATAATGAATTAAATATAATTATAAAACAATATGGATAATTATCTTGGCCTATGGATACTTATTAAATATAACGTGGATACTATTTATATACCTTGATGAAACTATTAAAGGTGCTTCTTACCCTGAGTAAGACTTGGATTACCAACCTTGAATGCCTTGAGAAAACTCATAGGATAGAACTGAATTCATTGATGAAACTACCAAGTGGAACACTAGCCTTGGACTTATTCAAAGACTTAGTTTTTGAATACCTCAGCTTGGCACTGATGAATCACCTACTTTATTTCAAAAATTATAATGCCTGGGATTATCTCCCTAGATTCATCTTTATTTCCTCTGACACAAACTTCCATGGATGATCTCCTTAGAATCCAATCAAATCTATACCAATGCTACCTTGGAATTGCTCACCAGACTTAATGAGTATGCCTTGAGCATGGGCCTTGAGTTCCTGGTCTGCGGAATGGCCTGACACTTAGAGACTACTAGCTTAATCCAAAGTTGGTGTTATTTTTACCTGAATCACCTATATTTTACAGTTTCCCTTTTTTTATGTATATTTATATCACAATTGTTATAGATTATATTCATAGACTGGATTTCCATTAGACATTGTTGGTGGAGGCCTATTGAGTTTTAATCACACCATATTCGGTCTTCCATTTGGTACATGAGAAGATTACATGGATACAGGTAAGGACAAGGTGAAACAACCAAATTTGGATGAATGATTTTCCTTTAGGATGGGTGCATGGGAGAAAAATGTTGATCCAATAATTAGGATTCCCTTCTAGATTTCTTTTGGGTATTTTGGATTCCTTTTTATATATGTTTTACTAATATATGCTTACTTCCATGTATGCCTGCTCATATTATGTATTGGTTTATGACATCATCTGCATGTGATACTATTTTGTTCATGGATATTTATATTACATGGATTATTTACTTCTAATTTATTATTATTCACACTATGTTTATTTATTATTCCTTTTCTTTATTATTATTCACTACTATTCCATACTAATAAATAGGCTATATCCACCACATCGTACAACCATTGACCGTTGTTTCTAGTTGGAAACCTCTAGTGTATAGGGAGACATGCTTGAGGCCATGTGGCTAACCAGGTTCAGTTTTTTATGAGTGAACTATGTCTGATATGTCACAAAAACCTATGCTTAAATTATTGGAAAATTTAATATAGTAATTACATGTTTTTTTATAAATAATAATTTATTTGGGCTGATTGGTCTTACTTTTTCTTGATAAAGGCCTGCATGCCTTGGTTTTATGGTCTTAGTTTCCCCTTGAAATTGTGTATTGATATATTGACTACATTGTGTGCATTCTCTAGGATATTAGAGCCTTGTTTTTATTGTTGTGAATTTGGAATGGTTGATATATTGGCCAATAATGGAATGGGATGCTCAAGGCTATTGTGGTGGATGACAACAATGATGGTGGGATTGATTATATTATGATAAATGGATTGGGATTTATGGGGCTATTGTGGTGGATGACTTTAGTGATGGATGGATTAATTATATTATGTTTAATGGTATCTGGGATGAAACTGATGTGGTCTGAACATATTGAAATATGGATTTATTGATAGTTTTTTCTTGATGATTACTATTTAAATCGATGGTTAATGGAATATTGATTATTATTCTTCAAAATGGCTTGATGTAGTTCAAATATATGGATGAAAAGTTTACCCTAACTTGTGGTAGCTTAGGATGAGTCCCATAATACCCGATTATTGTGATATGTAAATGAATTAATAAAATAATGAGGATGGTTCTTGATGTTTATAAGTGATGATAACATACTTGATAATAAATATAAATATGGTGAAGAAGGCACTAGGCATTAATAATTATTGTATAAATCTTGTAAATGAATAAAAAATAATATTAATTAATTTATGACTAATAAATAATTAATATTAAACATTGATGCTTGTGTTCTTATATGATATCTAGACCTTAGAAGCGAAAGCTGGGTGTCTTGTGCGATAATAGTCGTAGACGAGTATAATACTAGGTAGATTCCCTTAGTGTGGACTATGTGAAATATAAATTATATTTTATGATTTCATATGTTATCACATCTAAATTCAGTTGGTAAAAGGACACTCAAATGTTTTTGGGAGTGCATTACCCAACATATTTGTTAGTGAGGGAACATATGGATGACTATTCTCTCTCCTCTACTCTATCTTTGACTATAGTATTATGTGGGCATACCCATTATGTGATGGATTGGGATATATGGTATGGAATCACATGGGTGATATTGGATCTCACTTTACCATACATTTATGTAAATTGTGATGAATTGAGGTTATAACACATACTTGTATCCAAAGTTGCTGACTAGGGATTCCCACTGGAATACATGTCTAGGTTGTGATGGATTGAGGTATAGTTCATGATATGTGGGCTATGGTGGACTTTATTCATCTACATGGTTATGAATGTGATGTGGATATGATGATGATGGGGATGGTGTTAGGATAAATGGGATGCAGAATGAATATGACATATAGCTATTAGGATGCATGAGATATATAATGGCTATGAGAGGGATGAGCCCATAATGTGAGCCATTAGGGTGTGAGGAAGACCAATTATTGAAGAAGTGGAAGCTAGGTATCCTTCATATATATATTATTTTTAAATTATATTACTTAGGTCTATGCATTATTTTATGAGTGATCCATGGTGGGGATGAGAATATAACATTAATTATTTAGGTGATGAGTTGGTTTCATTTATTTATTTACTAGGATTCATTATGATTCTTTAATATTTTCCATGATAGGTTTTAGGGAGGATCCTACTGAGTATACATGTGATGATCACCCTATGAATATATAAACTATTTTATAGGTTTGGAAATTAATTTGTTATCAGATTGTATGTTACTAGATTAGAGGATTTATTCAGTAGTTGACAGAGTTTATAGTGTTTTTGGTCATTTCCATATGATTTATTTAAGTTTTATTTCATTTTTATTAGTTATGTATGACATTACATTCACTTATTGGGATAATATAACTTTCATTATGTTATGAAGTTGATTAGAAATTTCTATATTATCCCTTATCCTTAAATCAACATATTGGGAGTAATGCCTCTCATTTGTGTGTGATTATACCCTTGGTGCTAGTATCCACCCCATAGCCTATTAGTGTCAGGATATGAGGGTCATCTCATTCACTTAAATACTTGACCAGGAGGGGAACTGGTGGTGGTGGTGGGGGGGGGTGAAAAGAGTCCTTCCTCCAAGGCTATCCATGGGTTGACATCTCAAATAACATTTAAGAAGGGTCCTTATTTCATCTATGATATGCTAGTACCTATTAGAATGATGAAATGATGAGAAGAGAGATTCAATTAGGTAGAATCGATAGGATGTTTTCCACTATTCTCATGGATACTATAATATTCTAGGCACATGAATACTCACACGTTTTGAAACATGGGATGCTACATGTACTTATATTCACCTACCTTTGCATCATAGGATTCTGACTATTAGTGAGGGTCTAAGGTATTACCATGGGGAGACTGTACCCTCATATAATAGTATAGAAAAAAACCAAACATCATCCATAACAATAATCAGAGTATGAAAATCCAATGAATGAGAATCATGTTATAAAAAATGAAATACAGAATTATACAATCATGTATCCCAACTAATCACCCACTATTCTAATCACATATAAAAAATAAAACAAATAATAAAAACATTTAAGAGGATCTACTTACATCCCTAAGTATCACTTCATCCCAATTTCAAAATCCTCATCCAAGCTATCCATCTGAATGATCCAATCCTGATCCTCTGATCTACCCGAACATGTGAACAATGTGGTGTTCTTAGGTATCCAAGTGCCATGGATGCCTGAGAAGTGTGTAAGAAAAACTCAATAGGAAACCACCAACTATGTATCTAATATAACTAATAAATATAGCGAATTCACATGTGTTATTTTTAGAATAAATAAATAAACATAGAAGTGAAAATATCTACTGTTGATCCTCAGGTTCTAAGGTGACTTCTGATTTTAACTATACATGCTTCGACCAATGTCAGATGCATATAAGCATGTCATATACAACCAATAGGGAACCATGCCCTACCAAAAAACCCAATTAGAGTATAAACTCAAGGAACCCACACTATATATATGAACCTATAATAGAATATCACCTAGGGGGGCCGAGTCCTAACCTGGAGTATGTGTCAGAAAAAATGATCCACCTAAGGGGTCACATCCCTTACCTGAAACCAATATATATCCACGTCTCGGGTTGTAATGTCCTGACCCATATTATACTAAATAATGCCTCGATATGATGGTTCACATGGACTTAAACATGCCTCCCCATATGCCAAAGGTTACCAACTAGCAGCAAGGGCTTAAGGTGTGTCTATGGGGAGACTATGCCCTCATGTTAGAGTGTAGAACAACATTTGTAATCAAAACAGTCAATAGTAGAAGTAGATAAATAATTGAAATAAGATAAATAACCAAGATATAATATATAAACAATGTCAAAAGTAGTATTATATACAAATGATGTGTTATGTCATGTCTCTATAAATTAGGAAAATAGGAATACAAGTATCCAGTACAATACATGTATTAAAATACCAAAAAGACTAAAAAGGACTATCCCAGTTAGAATCATGAGCCCAGCTCGGTCCTGTGATCCCCTACTCCTAAGAAACACATAAATCAAGAATCATACTATGAAATATTTTCCTAGTCCCTCCCTAT
This sequence comes from Viscum album, assembly GCA_963277665.1. Taxonomy (NCBI): domain Eukaryota; kingdom Viridiplantae; phylum Streptophyta; class Magnoliopsida; order Santalales; family Viscaceae; genus Viscum; species Viscum album. The sequence goes on along the minus strand of OY728158.1, from coordinate 705,409,039 downwards.
ATCCATGAAGTCTATCCAGGTACCCAACAACAGCCCGAACTGGGTGCAAGATAACACTTAGGAGGCTACCACCAATAGTGTCTATAACAAATCCAGTACTTGTGATATAAAAAAATTAGTGTGCAATATATCATCGGTATAAAATTATTGAAAGTAAAGTGATACAAGTTTAGTGAAACTATCCAGCCAACTGAGGCTCCCTTCCAGAAAATAGTCAAGTAATCGTATACAAGGGATACTGTATAATATAAATAAAAAAGTGATAATGTCCAGTCTACCCACTAGAGTCAAATAGCCATACATACTAGGGATATCTATAAATCATATAAAAAAATATCCAAATCATCCTCACCATGTAAACAAGTTTAAATATCTTGAAATCCACACCATATAATCCAGTGTATAATACCATCATGGCCATGCCATATAATCAAGAGCATACCACATGCACAATGACCATGCTGTGTAATCAAAAGTGTCTAACCATGAAGGGATGGATCCAAGGTATATAAGACCAATGAATCCATATAAAGTCCCAGGATGTCACATCCTGACCTATCTAATTATTTTATTTTATTACTTCTTTGGCCTTAAATAAATTTTGTTGAGGTTTTGGTTGAGTCCCGGACAAAATTTTTGGAGTGTATGTTAAAAATAAAGTGTGTGTTTTTGAGTTGATGTCATTGGATGTACAGAAAGAGTGAATTTTGTAAACCCCACGTAGCTTCTCCCAGGAAACTGCATGACCCGTTCGTCTTCAAAGAAATAAAATGAGTAAATTTTGTAATTTGTCGTGTCATTGATAATTTTTATTGTTGTTAATAATTTTATTATTATTAAAATGATGTGAATACTCTTATTATTATTATTATTATTATTATTATCATTATTATTATTATTATTACTATTAATATTTGGGTCGGTGACCGGGCACCACACGGCTAGCGGAAGCCGTACGGTTAGCCCTGACACCTGCACGGTTGCGACATTTGAATCAACCAAATAAAATAAACTTAATGAGTTGAAAAATTAAAATTTAGTTAAATAAATAACTTACTGTAGTAATGATAATATTATTTTGTCATGAATAATAATATTATATTATTATTAAAGAATTGTTATTATTAAAATTATTATTTTTATCATTTTTATATTATTATTAAAGTTGTTTTATTATTATTATGTGTATTATTATTATTATTATTGATATTAATATTAATATTATTATTATATATTAAAGTTAATAATAATAATAATAACATTATTATTTTTGTTTTTATTTAATTTTCTTTCCTTTTTTATTTTTTTCCCTTACCCTAGTGCAGCCTCCCCTCTTCTCTCCCTCTCCTCACACACTGCCACCCTCAGCTCTCCCTCTCCCGCCACACCACCACCCTCTCCCCACCCCCCCTCTCCCGACCTCGCCAGCCTACCACCTGAGCCACCCAACTGGAACTTGCCATCTGGCCGCTGCCCACCATCAAGCCCACTGCCCGTGCCACCAAGCCGACACTCACTGTCCGGCCGTTACATGCCTCCATCCACCCCTTCGGCACCAGATCTTTCTTCCACCACCATGCACCCACCGATCGTGTGCCCTCCGGCCACCGTGCGCCTCCCTGCTAGCACACTCCAGACATTGTATGCTCTCCGAATCTCAGCACACCCTCCTACTAGTGCCTTTCAGCCACCACACGCCCTCTGCCCGGCTACGCACCCTCCTGCCGGTGCCCTCCTACTGTGTGCCCTCCGACCGGTGACTTTTCCGGTACTCCGCAGCACCATGCTGACCTTTCTGAGTGTGGAAAACAGTTCCGTTGGCTCCCATTCTACCGTCGTTCATGAGAACAGCCGCACACCTTGTTCTCAATTGGGCGTGTGACAAATGCCCACCGCTGAAGGCGAACGGTTTGGGTTTGCGTAATTTTTCCTGCACTAGGGTTGATGTGGGTTATGTGCTATTCTTTAATTTGGATTATTTTAAGTCTGTGTTGCTGTGTTTTTAGTTGTTTTGTGATTGCTATAGCGCGTTGGTAGGAAAATCCACAACACCGTGGTTATTGGCTTGCGTGTTCTTGTGCGCCTGTGCGAGGCATGTTGTGTCATTGTGTTTGGACTGCGAGTCGAGGTAGGTCCCCCATTTCACTTTCCATTTATTTTACAGAAATGGTAAATAATATTAAATAATTTTTTTTAGAATAAATATTTTTTTTGAAAGAGAGTAGTTTCCTCTTTGTGCTTGAGTTGTCTGAAAACATTTATTAAATGTGCATACAAAGTGTTGATAAAATGCCCCATTGGCCTTTATAATCGTGTCTTAGTTATGAAATAGTGGTTTTTTTCTTAAATTGTTGTCCAAGTGGATTTTGGATTTAAAAGTGGTGTGTGTTGGTTCTTCTAAAAATGAGTTGGTTTTGAATGGTTGGTTAAGGCCCGTTTGACACTTTAATAAAATAAATTGTTTTGAGAACTCTCTTTGGAGTGACTTGGGGGTGATCTTGTTGTGTACGTCGATTGTGTGAGTTGTTTTGTGTGATGTTTGTGCATCATGATTGATTATTTGATTGAAATTTTTGACTCAACCCTCTTTTCATTCAATACTCGACATGGGAACCTGACATAGTAAGTGAATTTTCTGTGAACGATTGCTTCACTAGTTTAGATTACACACTGGCCAGTGGCCCTTAGTATAGAATTTGCTCTGTTAGGAGATTAGGCCCCTCAGTTAGGCTATGTAGGGAAATACCGAACATTTGATCATTATGATGTCATCGAGAGTAGGCAAGCCTTCAGGATGAGTCACATGTATAGTACGTTCTAGATTGTTTATGAGATCCTATGTTTGACCCATGTTTTCTTTAGCGCTTATTTGTACATGGAGGACGATTGAGGTTCTTAGTTTTGTTTCTAGCCCACATGTGCTAATTTTCCATTTCCTTTGTCATGTGTTGTGTGTTGCATATGGTTTTCCTATTGTTTAACAACTAAATTTTGGATTTTAAATCATTCGAAAAAATGTTTTTAAAAATGCAGTGCACCTTTTCCTTCAAATCTTAAACTTGTTTTTAAATTGAAAAGGGAAATGGACTGTTACTTTCTTTAGAAATGAAATTTTGTGTGAAAACTCATATTTTATATAATGTAGTTCAAACTTGAAATTAGTAAAATTCTTTATTTAATGGTAGTGTTTTGGGAATAGATTGTTGGGCACACCTACTGAGTTCTAATACTCATGCCTATAGTGTTTTCCTATTTTTAGTTTTAATATAGGTTCGACTCAAGCTTGTTCTCTATGGGAAGAAGTTGGTTGTGGTTTGGAGAGTGACTCTCGGGGTTGCGTGGAATTTTGGTCGTGGTCAGGTTAGTGTGTTGTTGTTGTTTGTTCTTTCTTTCTTTTTCATGTTATTTATTCACTTTGCGTTGTTCTACTTTTTCTACTTCTTTATTTATTTTCATTGGGTGAAATCATTCCCATTCATTCTCTGTTGATGCCCTGGCGCTTGTCACCAGCCCGAGAGGATCGGGAATGCCTCTCAGGCCTTGCCGCAGATCAGCTCGGGTGACTGGTTCAAGGTCGACTCAGGTTGGCTCGTGAAAGAAATGGTATCAGAGGAGGTTGAATCTTGATTGGAACTTGTTTTTCAGAGTTCCCATTGTTATTTGGGGTTGTAATGGTAGAAGGAGTAGGATTATCAGGTTTGAGGCATAGGGGAGGGATGGACGTCATGAACCCTTGCTCGTTCGAACCTCAGGTTACCATGGGATGTCTGGGTTGTTGGTGTCTTTTTGGTTCCTTTGAATTATTTTATGTTGGGAAATGAAAAGGTAGTTGAGAAAGTGGTCTCTGTGAGCTCGCAAGGCCTGGAAAGCCATGTGGAGCCAGAGAAATTACACTAGAATTCTCTCCATGACAGTGGCGTGACTGGCGTATGGCTTCCAACCATGTGTCCGAGTCACCCATCAATACTAGTTTATCCTAGTGAATCATTTGGGTCTTCCTTAATTCTAAAAAGTGTTTTGTAAATTTTTTTTTGGAAATTGTAAATGGTTGAATTTAAAATGGTAATGACCATGTTTTGACCCAACTCTTCATTTCCTTGTTCCTTAGTGTTTCCCCCTACAAAGGTTTGATGAATGAACAAGGTGCAACTTCGGTTGGTGCGTCCTTAGAAAAACCTGTAGTTGATCAGCCCATAGACTATGTCCTCGAGTTTCAGAAGTTGAACCCTCCTCTCTTTTATGGTCAAGCAGATCCTCCTGAGGCAGAGGAGTGGTTGTGGAAGATTGAGAGGAACTTCTATTTTCTTGTGCTGCCTGAGTCATTAAAGGAGAAGTTGGCTACCTTTATGATTGATGGTCCAACTTGGAAATAGTGGAAGTCCATGTCTCAAAGAAATCCTCGAGAAGATCTCACTTGGGAGTTATTCAAGTCATCATTCATCCAACAATATTTCTTCGAGGGGACAAAGGTAAGGAAGAGGACATAGTTGTGCGTTCTTCAGAAAGGTTTTGGATCAGTGTTGGAATTATTTAATCATTTCACGGACCTAGCTCCATATGAACTAGGGTATTTTGGAAATGATCCCACGAAAGCTCGACATTTTGAGCTCGGGCTTCATCCTGAGCTACAACCCAATGTGGTGAGACAAACCTTCCTTTCCAAAGATGAGCTAGCAGGAGGACTTGAGATGGTGAATCCTCCTCTAGTCTTTGGGAGTGGTGAAGAAGATAGCGATAAAAAGAATAGGAAGAGGCCTGATATTGGTGGCTCTAATAGAGGAATCAATAGGCCTTAATACCTTTAGTCATATTCTTCACAGTGCAATGCTATGATCTGTCACCAGTGTGGTGAGTAGGGTCACAAGAAGCCGACGTGCCTAAGTGCTCCGAGACCATGCCACACCTGTGGGCATCTGGGTCACTTGTAGTGATTCTGCCGAGGTGTTTCCAACAAGCATGCTGAAGCCAGAACTGAATTGCCGAAGGTCACCTCAGCCCGTTAGTAAGAGTAGGACAATGTTTGGGATCAATTTGGTGTTTTCAATTTTTAGTGTTCTCTTTATGTAGTGGTCGTCTCTTGTAGCATTCTATAGTGTTTATTTTCCTTCAGTTGTAAGAATGGTTATTGTCAAACCTCTTTGAAACCTTTATTTTAATGGAAGAGTGTTTAGTGAAATTATGGTTCATGTGTTATGTTTGGGAATTTATGAAGACTGACTGTGAGGCAGGAGATGCTTCCATCATCAGAGCTCCAGCCATATGTTTTAGAGTGAAGCTAACACATAGTCTAAAGAAACCCAGCGGTGTAAAATGGCCTTGGTTTAATCTTTGTCCTTAGTGTGGCATGGTTTGTGTTCTTCCGAGGGTGTGATGTTGTTGATATATAAATGATGGTAGTTTTGATTCTCTATCAGTTGGGACATTCCCTTCTCCCCCCTTATGGTGGGGTTTTTTGGTCCGTGTGGGAAGCCTTCAAGTTCGGTTAATCTTGTCAGTTATTATGTTGGGGAGACCCATAGTGGGTCTCACAAAGTTACACCTGATGTAATTTATTATTATCCCAATCCTTATGGTGGGGAGTCCATTCGGGCCTCCCTGTGTCAATATCAGAGATTCATTTTGGGCATTGTTTTCATGGTGGGTGGTCTCGTGCGGAACCACCTAATTCTAAGTTATTCCTCTTGAGTATATATTGGGATTGGAATGCACCCAATGGTTTCGTTGGACTAAGATTATAGGAATGAAAATCATAGGTGGTTTAAGTTCATTTATCCCTTGGTTGAAATGGGTGTTATGGGTTATGATTGGTGGTGATTAAGGTGTTTGTGTTTTGAGGATGACTTGTATGTCATGGGAGTTCAGTGTCTATTTGGATCGATCAACTAGAGGTGCTTAAAATTTTGGGGTGGGTGAAACTTAAGGAGTTTTATCTTTGGGTCTAGATCTTGTTGTGGCTTTCCGGGGGCGGAAAAAATTATGGTTAAAAGAATTGTCACACCCTAACCTATCTAATTATTTTATTTTATTATTTCTTTGTCCTTAAATAAATTTTGTTGGGGTTCGGGTTGAGTACTGGATGAAATTTTTGGAGCATATGTTAAAAAAAGTGCTTGTTTTTTAGTTTATGTTGTTGGGCACATGGGAGGATCGCATTTTGGAAACCTGTGGCTTCACCCAGGCAACTACGCTACCAATCCGTCAACAAAAAAAATAAAATGAGTAAATTTTGTAATCTATCGTGTCATTTATAATTTTTATTATTATTAAGAATTTTATTATTATTAAAATGATGTGAATACTCTTATTATTATTATTATTATTATTATTATTATTATTACTATTAATATTTGGGTTTGTGCGCTGACACCACACGACTAGCGAAAGCCATGCGGTTAGTTCAGACACCTGTGCAGTTGCAGAATTTGAATAAGCCAAATAAAAAAAATTGGATGAGTTGAAAAATTAAAATTTAGTTAAATAAATAACTTACCATAGTAATGATAATATTATTTTTTCATGAATAATAATATTATATTATTATTAAAGAATTTTTATTATTAAAATTTTTATTATTTTTATTTTTATATTATTATTAAAGTTGTTTTATTATTATTATTGATATTGATATTATTATTATTATTATAGATTAAAGTTATTGTTATTATTATTAATATTAATATTAATATTATTTTTTTGTTTTATTTAATTTTATTTACTTTTTCCTTTTTTTCCTAACCCTAGCGTAGACTCCCTTCTTCTCCCCCTCTCCCCACATGCCGCCACCCTCTCCCCGCTCACCGCCACCCTCTCTCTACTCTCCTCTCCCGGCCTCACCAGCCTACTGCCTGAGCCACCCAACCGCCACCCGCCATTCGGTCACCCCCCGTCGGCTAGCCCGTCGGCCACACCACCCAGCCGACACCTACCGTCCAGCTGCCGCCCACCGTCTAGACCCCTTTCCGCACCACCCGACTGACACCTACCGTCTGCCCGCCGCCTCACTCCAGCCACCCCACTGGCGTCAGATCTCCCTTCTGGACACAATGCACCCATTGGTCGCACGCCCTTCAGCCACCGCGCACCCTTCGACTAGCCAGCATGGCTCTAGCCACTACACGCCTCCCGGTAGGTGCACTCCAGACTTTGCTCACCCTATGACCTACTACACACCCTCCTGTCGGTGCCTTTCGGCCACCACGCACCCTTTTCCCGACTGCGCACCCTTCTGCTAGTGCCCTTCGGCCGTGTGCCCTCCTTTCGGTGACTTTTCCAGCACCCCGCAGCACCTCGCCAGCCTTCCGGGTTGTGACGACCAGTTCTGTCGACTCCAATTCCACCTTCATTCGTGCGACCAGACGCGTGCCTTGTTCGCAATTGGGCGCGCAACAAATGCCCGCTGCTGAAGGCGAGAAGTTTGGGTTCACACTGTTTCTCTTGCACTAGGGTTGAGGTGGGTTATGCACTATTATTATTTTTGGATTATTTTAAGTCTATGTTGCTCTGTTTTTAGTTTTTTTGTGATTGTTGTAAAATGTTGGTAGGAAAATCCACGACAATTCACTCATCGGCTTGATCATGCTTATGAGCATGTGCGAGGCGTGTCACGTCATTATGTTTGGACTGCGAGTCGAGGTTGGTCTCTCACTGCACTTTCCATTATATTTAGAATTTATTAATTTCTTGATATTTCATTGATTTTAAACAAATGGAAAATAATATTAAATAATTAGTTTTAGAATAAATATTTTTTTTGTGAAAGAGAGTAGTTTCCTCTTTGTGCTTGAGTTGTCTGAAATTTTTTATTAAATGTGCATACTAAGTGTTGATAAAATACCCCATTGACCTTTATAATTGTGTCTTAGTTATAAAATGGTGATTTTATTTTCTTAAATGGTTTTCCAAGTGGATTTTGGCTTTAAAAGTGGCGTGTGTTGGTTATTTTGAAAATGGTTTGGTGTTGAATAGTTGGTTAAGGCCCATTTGGAACTTTAATAAAATTAATTATTTTGAAAACTCTCTTTGGAGTGACTCAGTGGTGACCCCGTTGTCTACGTCGATTGTGTGAGTTGTTATGTGTGATGTTCGTGCATCATGATTGGTTACATGATTGACATTTTTGACTCACCCCTCTTTTCGTTTAGTACTCAGCATGGGAACCTGGCATAGTAAGTGAATTTTCTGTGAATGATTTCTACACTATTTTAGATTATGCACTTGCTAGTGGCCCTTAGTATAGACTTTTCTCTATTAGGGGATTGGGCCCCTTAGTTAGGCCAGGTAGGGAAATACCGAGCATTTGGGCGTTATGACGTCATCGAGAGTAGGAATGCCTTCAGGATGAGTCACATGTATAGTATGTTTTATATTGTTCACGAGATCCTAGATTAGACCCATGTTTTCTTTAGTGCTTATTTGTACCTGGTGGATGATTGAGGTGCTTAGTTTGGTTGCTAGCCCACACGTGATACTTTTCTATTTCCCTTGTTGTGTGGTGTGTGTTATGTGTTGTGTATGATTTTCCTCTTGTTTAACAACTAAATTTTGGATTTTAAATTTTGTATGAAAATGTTTTTAAAAATGTAATGCACCTTTTCCTTCAAACCTTAAACTTGTTTTTAAATTGAAAGGGGAAATGGACTGTTACTTGTTTTAGAAATTAAAGTGTGACTGTAAACTCATATTTTATATAATATAGTTCAAACTTGAAATTAGTAAAATTATTTATTTAACAGTAGTGTTTTGGGAGTAAATTTTTGGGCACACCAACTGAGTTATAATACTTATGCATATAGTGTTTTTATGTTTTTAGTTTTATTTCAGGTTCGACTCAAGCTTGTTCGCTGTGGGAGAAAGTTGGTTGTGGTTTAGAGAGTGAATCTTGGTGTCACGTGGAGTTTTGGTATTGGTTTGGTTAGTGTGTTTTTGTTGTTCGTTCTATTTTTTTTCATGCCGTTTATTCACATTTTTTTGTTTTACTTTTTATGAGGCTTTATTTATTTTCATTTGGTAAAATCATTCCCATTAATTCTATATTGATTCCCTGGTGCTTGTTTCCCACCCAGGAGGATTGGGAACTCTTCTTGATCCTTACCGCAGATCGACTTGGGTGACCGGTTCAAGGTCGACCTGGGTTGGTTTGTGAAATAAGATCATCTCGATGGAAACTCGGTAATGAATTGGGTGGGGTCCAATGAGAATGTCAATAAACCATATCCAATGTGAGCCTAAGAAAGCCAGATCCAAGGGGTAGCAAGGCTCGAGGTATCCTATGGAATTAGGACCCAAGGAGGAAACAGGTCCAAGGTATCGACTATCGTAAACAAGTCCCATGGAGTATAAATATCCACAGAATCCTATGGAATTAGGATCCAAGGTATACCAACCAAGGAATACACTACCATAAACAACTCATCAATTCATACATCCATAATTTCATAATTAATCATAATCCATGAGTTTATCAAACTCATTTCCACAATTTCTATAAATTCTTTTTAAACAATTAAACAATTCACATCATGTAAATACATTGAAAATGAGGCATAAATTTCTCCCAAATTCTCAATTCAATTATCATCAATTTATAAAGGTTAACTCTAATAAGGAGAGAACTCACACACCTAACGAGGTGGTATAAAGTAAGGAAAATACAAAGGCACACCCCTTGGGTTGCCTAGATTGGGGCTAAAAACCTCCAACAATCTAAAAGGTACTAATGGGAAAACCTATTAGGTTCAAATTCATTCAATTCAATCTCTTAATTAATTAAATGGGAACATTTGGAAAGTTTGGCATTTGTCACAATTTCAACTATGCATATAAAACACCAAACCTCAGGGGAAAGGTATAGACCACCTCCCATAGGTCCATAGTAGAGAAATCATCCAATATCGACCTCTGGTTTGGTCTAGATTAGAAGAAAAATGAAGAAGGGATGAAAACCCTAAAAATATGGCATATTATCTTGCACCTAAATAACTCTGTCGATATGAAGTCAAATGAAGAATGACACAAGACAATCAAAAAACTTATCAGAAGGAATCCAATGAGAAAAATGACATTTGATTTTGAGTTTGGATGGAGAATCAACACAAAATCCTACCTTTTTTATTTTAAAGGAGCTTCCACATCAAGGTTCTATCCACTATAGAAAATGAGAAGGAAATTCTAGGTTTTAGGACATTTTAAGGGCATTTTGGTCATTTCCACTCTCTTACCTGGGGAACACGGTTTGGAAAAAAGGTTATCCAAACCATGTTCCAATTGTGTTCCCTTACCTTTCATAAGGGAGGAACTTTCATGATTTATATACATGATTTGGGAAACCATAAAAAAACTGTGCAATGAGACTATATCAAAAACTGCAGATGGATCGCACAGGTTACACCCCTGGTTGCATGGTTTCCTCAAACCGTACAACCTCCTAACTCTCTCTCTACATCCCCACACAGTTACACATAACCATGTGGCTTGGATTGCATTGTTTCTTCTAACCATGAGTCCTAGATGTTTTTCTCTAAAAGTCAAGCTCTGGGATCTGAACAAGTCCTATACACCCCTGAAACTCCAGTGGTCTGATGAGGTACTCACAATAGGAAAAAAGGATCTAAACTGAAAAGAAAAACATTCATACCTCAAAGTAAAACCCAGTATCTTATAATATTCCTCCCTTAATTAAATTAATCCCTGAATTACCCTTCCAAGGATAGTCAATAATCACCTGAGAATAAATCCGGCCACTGAGCATGTACTTCTACCTCTCATTCCAAAGTCTCATCCTGTAAATGAATGTTCTTACATAACACCTATACTATAGGAACTATCTGAGCTCAGATAACCTTCATAATCCCATCAAAAATATGAATAGGATTCTCCTTGAAGGACGCATCTACCTGTAACTCCACCTCATCTAGATATAGAATGTGATATAGTATTGAGTGATAATGACATAGCTGATATACATGGAAGAATTCATGTATGGATCAATAAATTTTAGGTAACTAAAATTGATAGGCTACCAATTCAACTATCTACAAAGTATTGAACACCCCAACATATAATAGTGAAATATTTACCTACCTCCTAATCTGTATGTGTTTAAGCCTCAGTGAGATACGTAAAAAGACCCGATCCCTGACCTCGAACTCTAGAGGTCGTTGAAGGAGTTTACTGTCATAATTTTATCTTAACTGTGTGGTAGCCATCCATTTTTGAATCAACTGGACCTTCTCTGAAGTCAGTTTCATGATATGTGGTATAAAAAATATTGCCTCTTCTACCTATAACCAGCACATGGGTGATCGACATAGCCTACTATATAAATACTCATAGGGTTCCATCTGTATCATCGGTTGATATATATTGTTGTAGGAGAACTCAACTAGGGATATATGACTCTCCCAAGATCCCCCAAAATCAAGTACAAATTCTCTAAGAATGGCGTCAAGAACTTGAATTGTTCACTCTGACTGACCATTAGTTTGACCCTGGTATGCTTTGCTCAGACGCACTTTTGTACCTAATTCCCTCTTCAAACTCTGATATGAATGATACATAAACCAGTCATCCATATCTAATACCACAGTCTAAGGAAACCCCTAAAGTCGTACTATCTCAAGGATATACAACCTCCCAAGATTTTCCACTGAGAAGGTATCCTTGATCAGCAGAAAATAAGAAACCTTCACGAGTCTATTAACAAAAACCCATATAACCTCACTACCTTGAGGTGACCTCGAAAGACCAATATTGAAATATATTGCGATATTTTTCCATTTCCACTCAAGAATGGGTAACTATTGTAAACGTTCATTTGGTTACTGATGTTATACCTTCACGTACTGACAGATGGAATACCTCATGACAAAACCAGCTACCTCAAGTTTCATTCTCGACTGCTAATATTGGAGATGAAAGTCTCAATACATATTGGTATCATCAGGATACAGTGCCCAAATTGTGGCATGAAATTTTCACATAATCTCCTCACATATTTCTGATGGAACCCATATGCAACCATGAATACACAAAATTCCATTCTCACCCATAGCCCAACAAGTATGCGGGTTCTCACTTGCCGCACTCTCCTATAGGAACAGGACCTCAAAATCTAATAACTATCACATATTCACTCTATTTAGAAGAGTGGATGTCACTTGTAATGATGAGATAAAAATATTCCCTTAACCATCCTATACCTCTAAGTGTATCTTATAGAATATGTCCATAATATTCCACTCATTACTAGCCTCATTAACTTTATATATCTGATTCCTCCTGCTCAGTGCATCAACCAATGCATTAACCTATTTGGGAATATAGGTAAGATTAAATTTGAAAGACTGTAGGTACTCAACCCACCTTCTCTACCTCAGATTTAGATCATGCTATGTAAATATATACTTGAGGATTTTGTGGTTCGTGTAAACCAAAAAAATCTCTCCCAGTAAATAATTACTCAAATAACACAAGGAATATACAACAAAAGATAAATTGAGATCATCCATCAGGTATTTCCTATCATGTGGCCTCAACTGATGAGACCTATATGACACAACCCTATCTCTCTGTTTTATAATTTCTCCTAGTTCGATACCTGATGCATCACAATACACAATTTAGCTCCTACCAGTCTCTAGAAGATCTGAACTGGAACTGAAGTTAGTCTCCCTTTCATCTCATGAAAGGATGTATTATAGGTATATGACCAGAAAAACTTTACACCCTTATTAGTAAATCCTATAATAGGTACTTATAAGTGTGATATGTTCTGTATGAAATGCTTGTAATATTTCGCTATCCCCAAGAAATTCTATTTTTCAAATTTTTTTGGGCTACTCCAAGGAAACTACAGCTCTCACCTTCTATAGGTCTAATGATACTTCTATCTTTGAGATAATATGACCTAAGAAGTGAATCTTATCCATCCATAATTGGAACTTTGTGAGATTAAAATATAACCACTACTCTCTCAGTTTATCCAAAATGATCTCAAGATGTTTGGAATGGTTGTGTTGATTGTGAGAATACACCAAGATATCATCCAAGAATACCAATACAAACAAATCTAGATAAGGATGGAAAAATCAGTTCATTAGTACAATGAAAACTATTGGCATGTTCGTGAGATCAAACAACATAACTAGATGCTCATATAAACCATACATAATATGAAAAGCTATATGAGGTATGTTTTTTGGTAGAACACTTACCTGGTGATAACCTGACCTCAAATCAATGTTGTTGAAAATCCAAGATCCTCAGAATTGGTCAAAACCTGATGAGAAAATATATCCATAGATAGGGATATCGAATCTTAACCTTCAATTGGTTAAATTTATAATATTCCACACATTGATTGAGGGCACAACCATTATTTTCACAAAAGGACCGGCAAACCCCATGGAGAAGTACTGGGTCGTGCAAACCCTTTTGCCTCAAAGTCTTCTAGATTCCTATTGAGATCCTATAACTACATATTAGATATACTATAAGAAGGAATGGATATCAGTGTAGATTTTAGAACTATCTAAATGGATAACTCCACCTATATCTTAGGAGGTAAACCGGAAAATTCATTCGGGAAATCTTCCTAATGTGATCCCTGATCATCTAGATATAAACTAGCTATCTAGACTATCATCCTGCCCATCCCATGATTCTTGGATCTAGATCTACCTACCTGGACATCCCATTCACCCTTTTGAATAAAAAATCCACCCTATGGTGATGTTAAGGTTAACCTTCGGTGATAACAGACGATATAGGCTCAATAAGAAACTAACCAGTCCATCCCAAGAATGACATAAAACTCTTTCAAATCAATGAAAAAATATCCCATATGAAGTGACACCCACCAATATTAAGGGGGAACTACCTGTACAAGTGTAAAACCTTTTTTATGATCCCAAATGAAGTATCCAAGGTCATAACACCATCATAAAACTGAACAATGATCCCAAGGATCCCCACCAAAGTTCTAGATATGAAACTTTGAGAAGAACCTGTATCAAAAAAGAGAATATGCTAGAGTAGAGGATACTAAGATCATACCTCTCACTATAGACGCCCCTCTACTCTTCTCCTCAGGTGTAGGATGTATAGAATATATTTTTTATGAACCAAGGACCTATGAAATAACCTCAATACATGGAGTTGGTCCACTCTGCTATCTAGGTACAACTGGTGCCTAGATTCCTCGGCCATGACTACTACCTTAGACTAAATGACTGACACTATTCCATCTCCCAGCTTATCACAGATCTGTAAATCCTACTATTGAACTTCGAATCAAAGTCAATTCCCTTCCACTAACTTCCAGAGGGAAGGTCCTACAAAAACAATGTATGTAGCCCATCCCACTGCAAGATTGGCACTCAACTGGATCTCGATCACATAGGTTCCTCATATGTCCCAATATTCCACACTGATGATAGAAAATAGAGATACCAACACTAACAGCCTGGCTAGTACTCCCTTCTATAGGAGCCTTAAAATGGTGCTTCGTGCAATTAGAATCTGATCCATTGGGTTGAGAGGATAAACTTCCATGATCTTCACCCATATCTTTCCTTAGGCTTTACTCAGTAATAAGAACATGATTCACTATATTAGTAATATTCATCGATCAAAACACATTGAACTACGATCTAACAACATTCCTGAGATCTTCCTTGAAGCATATCACCCTCGATACCTCATCATCAAGATATATCAGTGGAAAACACTAAAAATATGTGAAGCATTCTGAATATTCCATAAAATTTATCACTCCCTTCTCTAGACACATAAACTTACTGGACCTTTTATCTATTAGGGTCTTAAGAAAAAATTAGTTGTAAAACCTGGATTTTAAATCCCTCCAAACCATATCTCAGAGCATATTAGCCTAGATTAAAACATCCCACAAACACTTAGCTTCTCCCTAAAGAATATATGTTGTGAGATTCACTCTTCACTTAGGAGGCATCTCCATATACTCAAAGATTCAAAAATTAGTCTCAATCCATAGCTCAACAGCTTGTGGAATTCCATCCCCCAAAAACAAGGGAGGATCCTGCTACTGAGAAACACACATCAGTTCTGCCATAGACAAGGCATGCTATAGTTCTCCTTGAAAATTATGCATATATCATAGAAAATTATCATAGAATTGGTCCTCGACACCTGTATTCATTACCGAAACTAGTTCCATATCTATAACTATATGTGTATTCATTGGTAACCCATGGACCACCACCTAAAGAATATGGCCATCGCCACCCTCCTAGCGTATGACTGGAGGTCATCATAGTGGCATGTCTCTAAAATTCCAAACACACACCTCATAAAATATCAATAGTATAAGATCACCGATAAAATATAGGATAGGTCTAAGAATTCCTATAAAAAGATCACACCCCTTTGTCTTCTATTAAATCTAGAATTGGGTAAAATGAAATAGCCATAAAATTCACTAGAGGCACTGCCTACTACCCACACTAAATCTAGGTCTAGGTTGAGTTCTCTATTTCATAATTGCAATTTCCATTTTAACTAAAATTTATATCAAAATTTTGTTTGAATAGATTATCCAAATGGGACACCACTTCTGATACATAAGGCCCATACACATCATGAACCGAAGTGTAGTTTCCACTTAATCAAAACCATAACATGTTCTAGTCCATGCGACCAATGATCAGTGACTTAATGTTCCATAGTTGACTGCTTAGGGTATCTATTGTAGTATATGCAGGAAACACTATTTAGGTTAGGGTATGAACTCTAAGTACCAACCATGTTTCTCAATTCACTGCACAAATCATTTATTAACAACCAGTATATCATTCAAGTTATATATAACAATATCATGTAGTCAAACAATGAACCCTATATGGCATGGAATAATGCATGGAATGTGAATTCCAACAGGTGCCTAAAATGATGCATGATTTGGGAAATGATAAATTAAAACCCTCAATCATATAAATAATAACATCACAATTCAAGTGAATCATAGAACGGTGGAATAAAATCAACTATAATAGAAAAAATCTAGAAAATAACAATTTCTATTCCAGGAAATTTAGCTTTTTCCAACATGTGGATTAGATAATCCAAGAAAAAACTCATTACTAAATTCTAATTCCTTATTATACCTTTATATTTCATCAAAATAGTAAATCAACAAGAAAAAAGGATCTTTGATACCACTTTTTCACATCCCAACCCAAATGTCACTAAATAGTGCCCTGAGCCAGTGGGTCACATACCCTCAAGCGTGCCTCTTTCTATGCTAGAGGCTGATAAATTGTAGTGAGGTACTGGGGTGTGTATATGGGGAGGCTATGCTATCATGTCATAGTGTAGTACAACATTATTAATCACAATAATCAATAGTGTAAGAAAATAAATAACTGAAAAAAGATAAATAACTAAGAAAAGAATAAATAAACAATGAAAAATGAAGTCTCATATAAATATTATGTGTCATGTAATGTATCTAAAAAAAGAAAAAAAGGTATACAATCATCTAGTATAATACATGTATTAAAATACCAGAAAGACCAAAAAGGACTATCCTAACTAGAATCATGAGCCTAGCTTAGTCTTATGCTCCCATGTTCCTATGAAACAAGTAAATCAATCATCATACTATGAGTGCTTTCCCTAGTACCTACCTGCATCCATGAAGTCTATTCGAGTGCCCAACAACAGCCCGAACATGGTGTGAGATAACACTCAGTAGTCCACCACCAACAATGTCTATAATAAGTTCAATTGTCAAGAAACAGTATACAAGGGCTATTGTATAACATAAACAAACAAGTGATACTATCCAGTCAACCCACTGGAGTCAAATACCCACACCAGGGATATATGTAAAGCATAGAAAAACAATATCCAAATCAGGATTGAAGTGTAAAAAAGTGTAAATATCCTCACAATCATTCCATATAATCTAGTGTATAATACCATCACGTCTACACCACAGGGCACATTTAACATCCACAAAGACTATTCTATGTAATCAAAAGTATCAGAACATGATGGGATGAATCCAAGGTATAAAATACCAAGGCATCCACATCTAGTCCCATGAGAATCTTTATGGAAACTTGGTATTGACTTGGGTGGGGTCTAAGGAATATGTCAATAGACTATGTCCAATGTGTGCCTTAGCAAGATAAATCCAAGGGGTAGCAAGGCCCAACACAACCTACACAATCAGGATCCAAGGAGGAAACAAGTCAAAGGCATCCAATATCATAAACAAGAACCATTGAGTAGAAATGTCCATGGATTCCTATGGAATTAGGATCCAAAGTATACCAACCAAGGAATCCACTACCATAAAAAACTCATCAACCCATACATTCATAATTTCATAATTAATCACAATCCATGAGTTCATCCAACTCATTTACAAAATTTCTATAAATTCCATATATAAAATTAAACAATTCATATCATTTCAAAACATAGAAAATGAGGCATAACCTTCTCCCATAATCTCAATTCAATTATCATCAATTTATAAAGGCTCCCTCTAACAAGAAAATCACCCACACAACTAGTGGAGTGCTATAAAGTAAGGAATATACAAAGGCACACCCCATGGGTGGCCTAGGTTGGGGCTAACAACCTCCACCAATATCAAAGGTGCTAGTGGGAAACCCTAGAAAGTTCCGATTCATTCAATTAAATAATTATATTAATTAAAGGATCACCTTCAAAAAGTCTGACGTGCAACACAACTATAAATAGGAATATAAAACACCAAACCTCAAGGGAAAGGTATAGAACACCTACTATAGGTTCATAATAGAGAACTTGTCTAGTATCTAACTATCATTTGGTTCAGATGAAAATAATAATGAATAAAAGACAAAAAGCCTGAAAATAAGGAATATTAGCTTTCACCTAAATAAATCCATCGATATGAAGTCAAACGAAGAATGAAACAAGATAATTGAAGAACTTAATAGTAGGAATCCAATGAGACCAATGAAGTTTGATTTCAAGTTTTAATGGAGAATCTACACCAAAGTCTACCTTTCAAATTTTAAAAGATATCCCATGTTGAGGTTCTTTCCACTGGAGGAAAGGTGAAGAAAATTTTAGGTTTTAATACATTTTAAGGTAATTTGGGTCATTTCAACTCTTTTACCTAGGTAACAGGGTTTAGATGCATAGTTTTCCAAACTATGTGCCAACAATGCACCCTTCTCTATCTCAAGGTAGGACCTCACATAGTTTATGCGCACAGTTTGGGAAACCGTGCAAAAATCTTATATTGAGTCTATGTCAGAAAATTTAGCTAGATCACATGGGAATTCACCCTTGGTTTCATGGTTTCCTAAAACTGTTTGGCCTCCTAAATCCCTTTTTCCATCCCAACATGATTATGACTAACCATGTGTCCCGGGTTGTATGGTTTCTGCTAATTGTGTGACTCAGCTTTTTTTTTTCTTCCAAAATTCAATTTTCGGGCTTTTAACAATCCCCATACACCCCTAAAACTCTCGTGATATTATTAGGAACTCACACTTTTCCAAAAACAAGTAACTAAACTGAAAAAAAGATCTCCACCTCATAGGAAAACCCATTATCTTACAATGGGGTCACATCACCTACCCAGAACTAACATATTCATACACTAGGGGTAAATATCCCTATCTAGAATCAACATATCATACACCTAGGGGGAACCCACCCTATAACATGAAGATACCACCCAAGGGGACCCACATCTAGCCCCAAACCATGAGAATCCTACCCAATGGGGATCCACATCTAGCCCCAAAACCATATAAGCATAAACCTAGGAAGAACCCACCATATAACACGAAGATACCACCCAAGGGAAAAAAACTCTTGCCCCAAAACATGATAATCCTACCCAGGGGGATCCATGTTTAGACCCAGAACCATATAAGTATACACCCAAGGGGTTTCATTACCCACATGAATATGTACAAGGCCACCATTACCTAGGGATCATATCTGACCCCCGATTCTTGAACCATCGTTTCACATATGCATAACATATACTCAAGGTGCTTCATCCTCTAACCAAATGGGTACCAAGCCTCCATTACCTGGGGAATATATCCTCCCCTGGTGCCTAAACACACATTCACATACACCAAGGGCCACAACTCACCTAGAACCTCATATATCATGAACCTAGGGCATCATATCACACATGTTGGGCATTCATCCAAACCTTACACACATTCCCCTAGGTTGGCCTCTCAAGCACACAAACCATCCACATCAAAACATTCATGCTAAATAATTACCAATATTCTTCAGTTTCTAAGGTTAAACCTAAAATAGAAATCACATAATTTCTAGAATTAAACCTTTATAGGGTTAAAATGAAACTGGGTAATCCACCAACCTTCTCTAGGTCACATCTCTACTAAAACACCTTATACAGTCTCCCTTATTTTGTCCCCAATCACAATATAAATCCCTTAAATAATAGAGAATCACATTTCTAAAAATCCCCTTGATTACATCATGTCATAATTATAATAATAAGTAGTACCACACAAAAAATACTATAGAGAGATGGAATAAAGTCCATCTTCTTTCCCAAGTCATCCTTAGTAAGTCCTCACACACCCAATGTTCCCATATTTATACCCAAGGAATACCTACACGATCTCTCATGTAATAATGTTGGAGGAATGATTTCCCCATTCTATAGTAAAGTAGAAAAAAGGCTACAAGGTATTGGAAGGTTCTATTAGGGATTAATCAGGGACAATCATTCCTAGTCTATCACCCACCCCTCTTTAAAGGGAACTAACATAACCTATCAAGGTCCTCTATGTTTTACTAAGATTTTACCCTTCTTGGGTCCATGATCCTCATGGAAACTATTTATAATCAAGACCTTGGAAATTGGAGGCTAAGGAATAAAGTTTAAATTCAGGGGTTTATCATGGCCCTTTCCACTTCATTCATTTTTTGAGAGTTTAATTAAATAATTAATTTTATATTTAAGGTTAATTACCCATCCTTGGAAAGACCACATTTCACAATCCACCTAGAAATATGAATGAACTATAGAGAGATGTTCAAGTGACCACATACTTCATATATGTAGTTAATCCATTTAATAAATCTTTTCCATCATTAGAAAATATTTCCCAATCCTCATAAAAGCTAGAATAAACACCCAAGCTCCTATCTCATGTCACAATGCCCAATTCATTAATTATAAAAAAATTCTAGTTTAATTAAAAAATGAATAATTTCATAAAATCTGACCAATACATCCTACTACATCAAAAAACACAACCAACCACACTCATAAGGTTACTGATATACTTTTGAAACTATCCCTAAAAAATACTCATTAATTGAAACTTGGTCAATCTTTTATTTTTTATAATTTAATCAAAACCCTATAAAAATTATAGGGTTATGTACCTACAATGAAATTATAATAAAAAACATAAAATCATACTCTCAGTACTTGAATTATCCACTCTAAGGAAAATGCCCATTATATCATCCCAATTACACTATGCTTTGGTGAAATCGATATAAAAACACTAGCCCAAATCGCACTAAAAAAATAGTGAAAAAAGTGGAGAAACATAGAGGTAATAAAATACCTCAAAACACTAAAAAAATTCCCAAGGAATCACTCATAATAATATTTAATCAAAGGAGTAAGGGGAGGGGGAGAGCTGACTGAAACAACCCTCTCACAACTCCCTTACTTCCCTAAAACCCAAAGAAGAGACCTCAAAATGATGGTTCAGGACCTGATAAAAAATAGGAAAAAGGGAACATCACAAAATGACCCTATGGGTTGTAATGTGACACCCTTCCATGACCTTTCCCCACTGGGAACCCCTCCTAGGCTGGCAATGAAGATGAGATTAACCACCGAAGCCCACCTCGAATAAGCCCTGAGTTGGAGACTAACATAGAGGGTATAAAACATACATATGGGAGGAATTACCATCATATGTCCCATGAACATATAAATAAAACCACAAAATAATTACATGATATAAATAACTCAAGGTATAGAATAATCCCATGATGTATGGATGTGATTCCCTAGTCTAGAAAGCCCATCTGGGTTAGAGGGCCACATGAAATCAAGCACACTTCCTCGTACACCACAAGATGTATAATAATATCAAGGAAAAAATACATACAATGTGGATATTGTTCCCTCAAATTAGAGTCACATATATAGGGTAAATAACTAAAAAATATCCATTCCATAATCAAAGTATGCATAAATTAGTAAATACAATGATATAATAAATGGAATGCAACATACAAATCCATGGACATACAAATCATAAAAAATAAAATCTCCCATTGGGATGATCACATATAGAAATAAAACAAAAGAAAAGAATATTCACATTGGATCTACTTCTATCCCTGACCTAATCCCAATCTCTGATACACATTGAGATATCCCATCCTGATTCACTATATGTCTTGTGCTCTTATTCTCAACCTGAAAGCCAACATAAGTTCTAAAAACGCACCAGAGTACCTATAAAAGGTGTAATAAATACATATCTTTAGGGTATCACCAAGTTTCTATAGTATACAAAATCATATGCATGTATGCATAGAAAAAATAAGCATGTCGTACAAGTGCATCTGACATCACGTGCTATAGGACACCAACAATCCTAGTGCATAAGGTCACCACATACAAACCAGGACACCATGACACTTGATCTTACATTTTAGACCTTATGATAAAATCCAACTAATCACCTCATACTATAGAACCCATATCCTTACTCGTTCCTAAAGAATAAGGGTCATCATTTTCCAAGTCCTCAAACCTCTACCCAAAGGAAAATGGTACAACCATACATCCAAAACCCGACTCACTACCTTATCACTCAAGGTAGGGTCAATCATCCACACCCCGTATCACATCACAACCCAACCCCTCTTGGGAGGTCCACTATGATAACCCAATCCTACCTAAGGATAGGTCCTTGACCCAAGCCTCTCAAGGTAAGGTCACATCATGCACATGGGGAATCTATCTCTCCCATGACAGTTCAACCAATGCCATCCCACTCATAGTGGGGACAGGTCTCAGGATACTCTCTCCTATAGAACTCTATCACCTATCACAAGAACATTAAACACTAGAAACAGAAAACAAGGCTGTGAACTATCACAAAAACTCACCAGCCTATCACCTAGGTACTGGTCACCCAGACCTATCCCCACACTATGAACATGTCTCATCTTTCCCATCAGGCTATCCACTGGATCCTATATACCGTTCATGATGTTTTCTCACCGATACCACCTCATGACCATCACCCAATAATGAAAAAATATCTTGTAGTATTAGCTCAACCCATACATGAAGGCCCAATCCAAAACCCATATGAACCCCCTTGTAATCCCAATCCCAAGTCCTTAATAAATTCCCACAACTCGTACCTAGCTACCATATCACATTTCCTAAGGGAGGTGTCTTAGATTCTACATAGAAGAAAACCCTCTCTTTCAAACCCCATCTATTATCAGAGGGTTTATCTTTCTAACAATTCTTGATAAGACTCACCTCCACCCTTAATAAGGCGTCATCCATCAAACATGAGATATACAACTACCTCACTCCTTTACTAATGCCTAAGCTCCCCATGCCTTCCCAAACATCCCTAATAAAACTAGACTAGGATACCCACATCTCATCTCACACCCCAAGAATAAAAAAAGTTCTATTTCCAACTCAAACGACATACTCACCCCTTAGAAACATAGTTTTTGGGTGATCCCAACCACTCAATCTGATAAAATCACTTACCCAAATCATTAGATTCCCAACACCATCCTATATCTTTCTGTAGGCACCACAAATCGCTATCCACCTACCTGGTCCCATTCAACATTCATGTAGGTAAGAAATCATGCATAATAAAGAATATAACCATGTATTAAAGGGACCACCTACATTCAAAACAGAGTTACCACCCATGAAAAGTTCCATTAAGCCTCAAATAAGGCTTTATATGCCACATACAAGATCATACAACCACCCATGATCCTATCTCACAACATACGACATAAATAATTAATTACAAAAATTCATAATTAATTGTTAAATTTAAAAACAAAGAGGCATAATGAGTGAAAACTAACCAAGAATAACCCCTTCACTAAAATAAATTATGATAGCGTGTAATCAACATCCTGGGTACTCTAGCCAAGATATAAAAAAACCCATTGATTCTAGATGAAATCACCATGATTTTGTGAAATCTTCATCGAAATCCAAGAGAAAACTAAACCAAAATTAAAATTCTAGAAAAGGAGAAAAAAATGAATAAATTAACAAAGGATATTACCTGAAATCACTTCCAAAGCACATTAAAAATCACCCCACACCATGACGGATCAAGTGCAGAAAGGGGGATAGGATGTCTGAATGGCCTCCCCACATGATAGCCCATGTGCCCTAAAATTGGGGGGGGGGGGTGAATGCTAAATTACCGATCTAGCCCCAATTAAAAAAATTTATTCATCCATTTTCTGTGAAGTGGCCTATAGATCCTTGGCAGAGGACCCAAACCACAATGTGGAGTAGGACTCCATGATGTATCCCTCCTCAGGTTTCCCCCTAAGGGATACCCCCTATGATACATATAGTGATCCATAATTTTTCATACATAGATAATACATATTTTTAGATGAATATTCAATACATAACATAAAAATACATTCTAGAATATTATAGGTATAGTGCCTTTGGAAACATTGGATAATAAACAACTAGTTCATAAGAGTCTCCCATTAAGTTCTTTATAATTAGAACCCTTCTTGGACATATCATTCATAAAACCTTTATTAATAACTTGTGGAAATGAAACATAATAAAGGATTCCCTCATATGAACAGTAAGTGTAAATAAGGGATATATCAATGATCACTTAAACACAACACGAACTTAAGGGTATGAGAACATGAGAATAACATTTGAAAACCAAACCCTTTATGTCAAAATCATAATCTTGATTAATGGAATAAATCTTGGTAGTTCATAAAATATGAATCACAAAGGAATCAAAGAACAAGATACATTAGATTATAACATTGGTATAAGACATGGAATTATGAAATAAGCATTGAAAATTATTTCCTTAGTAGTCAAGGCTCATTTACAATACTATCATAGTGGATTAGGTTCACTCCAAATTCCATCATAGTAGTCAATGTTCACTACTTAGAATATCATAGTGGAAAAAGTCCCATACTGAACAGGGTTCACTCCCCATTTCGGTCCTATTTATCTCATGAGATATCAATCATTACCCAATGAATTAGAGGGATATATAATTTAGGGATCAACTATGATCAATTATGACATGACCACCATCCTTGGTTATAATGCAACCACAATACCTAGTTTATAATGTAACCACCCATCAAAAAATAAAAACTATAAATATGTGTTCCACAATATCATAAAACATTTATCATATCATCGTATTATAACCTATGTAAAGAAAATGAGTTTTATAAACATTTCATCAATTCATCATAGCATATCCCATGGAAAATAAATGGGTTTCATAAAAATATCATCAACATAAACATAAAAAATCTTGATAAAGAGTAATAATAGTATCATTGGATCATATACCTACTAAAGTATAAATAACACCGAAGGATGCTATCATATATGAAAATTTACATAAAAGATCATTGAAATATTTCTTGAGGAAAATAAACTTTCCACTTTGAAAATAATTTTTAAAATAAAAATATTTTAAAAATATAATGGAAAAAATTTTATTTGAAAAGAAACATGGAAAATTATAGAGGAATCTTAAAAACATTTAGAGTTCACAATGGCAGGAAATTCTGTTCATTTCATATAAGTTAAATGAAATCATTCCTTTCATGTTTTTTATAAAAAGTAAAAAAAACATCATTCAGAAAATGAAAAGAAGATTCCATTTAAACAATTTTGTAAAAACTAAATCATGGGTAAAAAATGACTTCAAATAATTATAGGATAATATTAAAAATATTATTGGTTTTTTATAGAAACATGTATATAGAACAAAAAGTTTCCCGATCAATTAGTAAAACATATTTGGGTTTCCTTAAAAATGTTCATTTGACCTCTTGAGTATTTAAAGAGAGAGAAATGAAAGGATAATATTTATTATTTAGAAATAAATAGAGGATATGAAAAATGAAATGGATTAATTATATAAGTATCATATAATTTTCCATAATAGAAATTCAACCATAAACAATCCCTATTAAAATAGGATTGAAACATAAATCCCTTACCGCTTTTGTAATATTTGAATCATAAGCTCCATGAAATAAATAACCTTATATTGGTATGTAAATCCCAAAAAATTCATAATAAGTATCATAAAATACATTTATGGGTAGTATGTACACCACATCAAATAAATGGTTGGTGAATATGGAATGTGTTTCACAAAAAATAAAAGTGATATGAAAATCCCTCACCTCAGGTCTGACTTCCTTCATACATGTTCAAACCTCATATTCTTTTAAATCAATACTTTAGATATATTCTTAAGATCTCTAGGGTTGGTATTTTGGGTAGACCAGAACCTCTATAATGTGGCTAGGTAAGTTTAGAAAATAACTTGGTAGAGGCTGGTTGTGATATAAGTCACAAAGTGTTGTTAAGAAGAGAAAGGAGGGGTTCCCTTTTATAAGTGAGGGGAGGGGAACTCTTGTAAATTATTAAAATATTAAAATATAATAATGTCATTATCAAGCTAAATAGTTAAAAATGGCCTATAAATGGTAAATTGATGATATTTTCAACCATATCTTATCTGTATTTCCCTATTTTAATAATTTTATGATTTTTAAGTAGTTTTTTAAAGATTATTTTCATAAAATATCATTATTTCCAATTTAACTATTATTCATTTAATTGGACATAAAATACACAAATATAAAGTTATAATTCAAATATAATTCTTTAATATAACACTAATATTCCATATTCATCTAAAAAAAGTTTCATTTCACATTTATTCACTCAAATTATATTTTATTAATATTTTTTAAATCATTTATTATATTTTTTATTAATTGAAGAAATACTGTATCAATGTTGCATAAGAATTTAAGGTAATTATATAATTACTAAAAATTAGAAATAAATTTATATCATTAAAATAATTTCATTAAAATAGAAATAGGTACATATTTTCATTTTTAAATTCCTTTCATACCTATGTGGACACATAAGTGATATTTAAAACTAAGAGAATGACATTTTGTAACTTTCATTGATTTAAATATTATATAGGTAATTTTCATAGAAAAGTGTCCCTTCAAAAACTAAATTTTTTGTCTAAGGTGAAAAGGGTCTAATTTACTTCATCTAATAATAATTAGGATGAAAAATAATGGCCTTATAACTTAGTTTTAACCTAGGTTAACATGATTTACCCTTTACCATGGTGATAAATTTTACTAAGGTTACTATTTATATTGAACAAAAATAAAAGGGATATATTTACCAAATGTAGACCTCATGATTCCAAATATTGAATCTACATTATCAAATTAAATACATATAAGTGTCTTAAATTGATTTTAAAATAAGTTCACAACACTCGATGAAATCCATCTTTTTAGAAAAATATATTTTTAAGTATTAAAATTGGATTTTATTCTTATTCCATGACTAGAAAAAATATTATATAAATGCTAAAAAATTTGATTAAACATATAATATATAAATTTTATTAAAATCATTCCTAAAAATTGATTTATTTAATTTATTAAGATAAAATGTGTTTGTGTGCATAAAAAAGTTTTCTAAAAAAATATCGCTTTTACTTCCAAATGATTTTATTTTTATTTCTAATAAATTGGCAGCCAATGAAATTATTTTATATAAAACATAATTTTTTTTCATTATTTAGTAAGTAATATTCATACCCACCAATCCAATGGATAAATGAAAACTCTTACATAATTATATTTTAATAGTATATAACATTTTCTTTAAACTTGGTGTTGAGTGTAATACAAGCTATTGAAGAAATTGAATTTATTTTAAAAAACTATTTCATAAAATATTAGGGACTTACATTAAATTTACAATTAATGAGAAATATATTTTAAAAGTATATATAAATTTACTTTAATATCTTGTATAAACCTGATGGAAATCATGATAAGGAATGTATATTAGGTGGGAAAATATTCTTCAATCCTAGGAATGAAAAATTATTCTCAATATAGTTTGAATCAATATTTACATCCATGGTCATTAAATTGAGGCAAAATTCCTAAATGATTTGATGAATTTATTTTAAAGAATTATATTTCAAAGGTTATCTAAACCCTAATAAAAAATAAAGAAAATGATGGTGTCAATCATAAAAAAAGAATAAATAGAGAAGTTTTTATTATTGGGTCATTGAATTCATAAAAGAAATTAGGGGGATCACTTAGAAATCGAGATTTGTTACGACCCAAATCTCGAGGATGCCCACACTCATTATTGAGCTGTGCACATAACATAAGGACTTTGAGGATAATTTTCTTTAGTCCTATAAAATTAAACCTAATTTTTAGTGATGATATTAATATGGAACAATCATAGTTTTACTATAAGTTCTGTATTATATTTATATAATTGTCCAATGTTTAATTATCAAGTTTCATGTTCTCAATGGGATATATTGGGGTAGAGTAGGACAAACCCATATGAACCGGTTAGGTTTTTATTTTAGGTTGACCCATATACAAGATGACCTCTATTTTTAATTAAGATTAAATATATTATTTTAAATATAAAACAATTATTAGTCAGGAATATTGAATACTAAAAATGTAATAATTATCACATAAATTTTAATTTATGAAAATATTCATCAAATAATTAAATTGAAATTATATTAAAATATAAAATAAAATATCATTCTTGGTTTGTTAGTTAGCCAACATATGTTTAAGTCGGTCTAGTTAACCCCATAGACATTTTAAATGGTTTTTTCTAAGTTTGTTTAAAATGTGATACTTTTTTATTAGTCCTATATATATCAAAAATATAGACAAAATCACCATTAATCACCACAAAAATTTATCAACATATATCAATGTTTTTTCATTCTTCACTTTACATTGATTTTGTAGAGAGTAACCCATGTTATCCTTTGATTTCGCCCTTTTAGGGTACAAATATAATCTATCACATTAATTATTTTAAAATATCTATTTAAAAAACCCAATCAAATCTTCATCATTATAATAACATAAAACATATTTAAATAATATACAATTCCACACATAACTAAATAATAAATATCAGAAAATCATAATTAATTACCATATTTAAATAGTCATTTTTATCATATAAAAATATATTATTTAGTTAATTATTAAATTATTCAGTGCTGATACACCCCTTTAGCTTATTTGGGCATGTACAAAATTTATTTAATTTTCACAATTGTACATTGTTTATTTATAGTCGTATCCATTTTATAAATAGAAATTTATTATAACTCAAGTATTTATCACCTATGAACTTAATGTTGAGTCTTGTATAATCCCAAAATTTTATGGCTGAATGTTATTATTGAGTTAATCTTGAATGAAAAAAGTTTAAAATATAAATAAAATTATTTATATGAATACATATATTTTTACAAGATTCACTTGAATTTTTTGAGAAAATCCTTAGAGATGACACACAATTCCATTATAGTTTTATTGTAAGAGGTATAATAACTCTTACATAATTTTTCCATTTTGAATTTTGAATATTTTTTTTATCAAAATCCATCCTTCTTTTATTATTTTTCACTCTCTATTGATCTTATATAGAGTACCCCTCTTCTCCTTTGGTTTTCCAACCCCTTGTATGAATTACCTAAAAACATATATTTAGAAATGCAAATACAATTTTCTACTTTATGATAACATAAAATCCATTAATATATTATAAAATTTCACCCGTAAATGAATAATAAATATTATTAAAATTCTCAATAAATTAACCTTCCTCAAACAATATTTTTATGAGGGAGAAATAACTTAATTGGTTATTAAAAATTATATAACTAACTCCTTATTGCTTGTCCACCCCATTAACTTATATGGTTAGGTGTTAACATTATTGAATATTTATTATTGTACAATGTATTTCATATTATACAGGTTTGATCATTTTCACTTATATAACCAGTGATTACAACCTCAATCCTGACCATCTTTAATTCTCAGAACTTTCAGCATGATCATTTATTCTCTTCAAATTTGAACAAGTCTGTTGGCATTATGTAGGAGATATTACATAGATATTAGTTGATATAAAGACAATTCTACCATGTTCATGGATATTATACAATGGTAGAGTGGATTTTTTGGATCTATAGAGAGATATAATCAAGGACATTTGGATTTGAGTTAAACTAAAGCCTGTTCCATGAAGGAACATATCTTGTCATGATATTTTATATTTATTTATGGTAATAACCATCATGTATGGAATTGTTTAATTCCAAAAAATATAGATATAATTTTCCATATCTTTTATGGATGAAGGTAGTATTTTAATTGAGACACATCTTTAATCTATCAGGAAAATTTGACTCAGGATTTTAAAGATATAACACTTACAATAAGTTAAGGTTATCCATGACTCATGGATCAATAATAATCATTGATAGAGACATAGAGATAAGATACATATGTATAAATAGATCATTATTACTAACATGAAATGTGTGATGTGTTTTTAAGGATTGAATAACACTTATTCAATTCCATGTAAGTTATTATAAACCTTTTACCCAAGTTCATTATGCTATACACAATTAAAACCATATAAAAAAAAAATAAAGAGCATGTAAATTTCTACATTTATGGATGTTAATCCTTATCTACAATCATATTTTTGATGGATATTACTAAGGAATAAACAAATGAATCTCCCCTCTATGGTGTATCCCCAGATTAATTTAATCCCCAAACAATTTGGTGTAAATCTCCCTATAACCATGATATGATTTTATCTCTCAAAATCTAAGGAATTATGAGGCATAGTGTTGAGGAGAATCCATTGAATATATCGAAACATTACCTTGTACTTTTTCCAATTTATATAGGCTCCAAGGATAGTCTTTTATCCATTATTCATTTAATCGTATGTTGTAAAATGTTTGAATAAATTGAAATAATTACAATGCTTGTAACTCTTTAACCATGAAATTAATAGTTAAGAGCTCAAAGTTATCCTTTATATTTCATCTTATTAAATTTTTAAACAATTACATCTCTACATGGAAGATATATATGAATGTTAACATTTACCACTATACTAAATTTGATAATCATTAAATATTATTCATGCATATCAATTCATTATGATATCAACTTGTCATATGGAATGATATGGAAAAGAAAACAGTCGTATGATATTCTATATCGTATCCAATGATATACCCTCATGGCATAATATATACCTTTGGAAACATGGATATCATACAATAATATATCTCTATATCATCTCACATGATATATAAAATATATATTATATTCATATAGGCCCGAAGGTATACATCCATCAATATCCCACTTTCATTAAAGACTACTAGACTTTGTGCCATTTCACCTTTATATTGTATCATATATAAAAACTTGTGAAATAATATCCAAAAAACATTTTTATATTTACAAAATGATTTTGAAAATATATCATAAAATTCATAAATTGACTCATCATATGGAAAAAACTATGGATATCCATCCAAATATCTTTTTGGATAAACTCAAAATCATTTTAGAGAATCTATTTGAGTTTTATAAAACTTAATCCCCATTCATTCAACAATAATGCATTAACCCATGATCCTTTTTTACACTGATAATATACATGAATTAAAAAAATCATAAATATAAGAAAAGAGTATCCTTTAAAAAAGCATTAGTGCTACTCAAACTAGAGAGGTATCTAGAATGATTGCTATCAAACATATGTATCTCCATATCTATGTCCACTAACTATATCTTATAAATGTATTCATAATAATATAATCCATTTATCTAATACATTGAGTAAAAATAAGACATAGAGTATGTAAATATCATATAGCTACCCACACATTCTTGATTCTCTAAGTATAGATTTACCATGTCGATGAATATATCACATGTCATTACTCAAATCAAATTAACACATCACACACCCCACAAATAAATAGACAAGAACATCACATGTACCTTATCTAGATATGAACTTACATGTCCTTAGTCTATGTCAATTGAGGGCCTAGATTTCATACTCTTTATATGATAGGATTAATATTATCTTGGTCAAGCCTCAATCAATGACATTATTAGTAACATACACAAACACCCCTTGATTAGTTAAACCTAAAGTATTGTGAAAGAAATGTATCAAAGTATAAGGTTTATTATTATATGTATCTTGTTAACCTGAGTTATGAATATTCAATTTTAAATATGCACCTCTAGTATACCAAATACATAGTTTATGACATTCCAATTGTTATACTTGGCATGTCATCCAGTGTACAAAACTATTTTTATACTTCTTGAGATAATTTAATATCTATATATGAAATCCAATCCATTATGTAAGATTTCGGAATTTTCTGGAGAAATATCGAGCGTGTTTTTAGGTACTTTTTGTTGTTATTAAGTACCTTTGGGTTGGGGTATGACCTGGGGTGTGTTTGGGTAAAGTTTTTAAGGAACTTGGAAATACATGGGGCTATGCACGGTTTGCGCACAGTTTGGAAAAACCGTGCGTAAGCTAACCGTATAGACAGTGGAGGTCAGCGTGGTTGGCACACGATTTTCCTAACCGTGAACCATAGAGCTTTGTGGGCAGTGGAAGACCGCACGGTTGACGCATGGTTTGTCCTAACCGTGCGGCCTCCAGGTGAAACTATTCGCACGAAGCAGTTTAATCTGAAAATTGGTTTTAAAACCACGCAAACCCCCAAAACCTCTCTAATTCGACCTAGGCTTGGGCTTGACAATTTCTGGGTGATCTAAATGCCTTCTAGAGGGATTCCAATGCAATCCGAATTCCGTTCAATGATATTGAAAGCCTAGATTGAAGATCCATTCTTGTTCTGGTATGTAGATTTCATCCCAATGTTTCTCCCATCTTTTCTCTTATCTTTCCTCGATATTTTCATAGAATATATCCACCATTTCCGTGGATTTAAACCTGAGTTGAGATCTAGATCTAGGATTTCGGATCTAGATCTATATTTTCAAGATCTTGATGCCCATGATTTTAATTTTTGGTTTAAGGATTTAGATCTGAATCTTGATTGACGACGTTGTGCCACTAGGATTTTGGGGATTTACATTGGGCTAAATCCCATCAATAAACTGAGGTAGGTGGTCTAAATAGAACTACCATAGTCACGATTTTGATATATGTATGTGAGTTTATGATTTTATGAATTTCCTTGATAATTTATTTCTTAAATTGGAGTAATTAGGAAAGTGGAATTGAATTGAGTTTGCCTCAGTGATTATTTGATAATTGAATCACAGAACAAATGAAGGCGGAGGAGGGGTTTCCCAAATAGATATTTTGGAGATTTTTTATGGGTTGAGATATTGTAATTTATATATTGAAATTATTGTGATAAAATAATTAATTAGGGGGAATTAATTATGAAATGATGTTTGACTATGTAAGATAATTAATTGTGAGAATTAATTATGTGCCAAGATGTTGACCAAAGATAATTAATTGTGATAATTAATTATGTGCCATGATGTTGATCAAATATAATTAATTGTGAGAATTAATTATGACAAGTTGAGATTTGTTATGGATAATTAATTGTGAAAAATTAATTATGGAAAGAGAATTGCGTTGATTGATTAATTAATTGATGGATTAATTAACGGGTTCTGTGCTTAGTTAATTGTTGAGTTAACTAATGGCCTTTGAAATGTTTAATTAATTATTGGATTATTAATGTAATGATGTTGCTAATTCTTGTAAATTAAAGAATGATTAAATGGATGAGATTTTTGTGGTTCTTGACATGGAATTCTAGATCGATTAGAAGTTGGGACTTGGACATAGAGTTCCTACCCAATAGTTATCCACGTTTGAGATTATGGGGTTCTAGGAATGACGACCTACACTGAATGACATTATGGAGTGATAGGCATGGAGACCTACTGTTAATGAGATTTGGGGTGATAGTCATGGCGACCTACACTTAAACGAGATTTGGGGTGCTAGGAATAACGACCTAATCAAAGTGATTAATAATAAGGAATGATGAGTCAAATGGGAACATGAATTAAAATTGGCCTAATGTAATGATTAAAAATTAAATAAAAATGTGATAACAGTTTAAATTATGCACTGTATTTATTTATTCATAGAATTTCATGCACCATATTTTGACTGGACTCGTTTTAGACACCATTGGTGGTGGCCTACTGAGTTGTAATCACACCCTATTCGGGCCTCCTAATCAGCACCTGAGTAGAATTTTTTATTGCAGGTCAAGATAAGGTCATGGACTTGGGATAGGTTTTTGTTTGGGGATTAGATCATGGGAGAGGGAACTAGACGTGGTTCGAGATCTATTATGGTGTTGTTGTGTCTTTAATTTTAGTTGCATTGTAGAAACTTGACACTTTCATTGTTATAGCATGTTTTACCTTTTAGTTGAGTATTATATTCCCTAGTTTTGACTATTATATTCCATGGTATTGTTCTGGTGATTTATATACTTCCACCTTTGGTTATTGTTGTTTGCTTCCGTTGGTGTTTATTCAGAAAAAAGAGGGTATAGTCTTCCCAAGACTGACTTACCAGACCCTCGTTGATAGTCAGCACCCTCTGGTATATGAGGAGGCGTGCTTGAGGTCATGTGGCCAACTGGCTTGGGGAACCATTTAGTGGCACCCAATTCGGGGCATCACAAAGTGGTATCAAAGGTGTTTTATTTTATTTCTTCTTATTTTTTCTTACTGTTTTGGGAAAGGTAGAATGGAGACTAGGAAGATTCTAGGCTTGGTAATGAGCTCATGCATGGGAGTTGCAAACCCATGTATGGGGGGAAAATCTAAGTACTCATGGTTGGATTTTTGTGGTTGCTATTTGTTGTTATATTTGGATATTATTTCACCTTGGGTGACGCACTTGTGGTGTGAGTGATATTTGTTTTGAAAATTGTTGAATTTTGATTCGTAGCCTGAAGAGGCATGATACTTGAGTCTGCATGCATCATTATAGGCACTCAGTGTTGTTGAGACATGCATCATTCTAAGAAATCATGGGAAAATATGTTCTGGGTATGTTTTTGAACTTGAACTATTTTTCCTTGTAGTGAGAATAAAATAATAATGCAAAATGAGAATAAATGAGTGTCTAATGAGAACCTTGATTGATGAAATGAGTATGGTAAATTAATTAATTGTTGAATTAATTAATTTGAGATAATGTAATTAATTAATGGTTGAATTAATTAATGAGAATGAATATACCCTTGTTAACCAAGACCTAGTATTATTATGATTAAGGGTAGTGATAAGGCCTCAGTGTTGACCATATGGAGAGAGAAATGGGGAAAGGACATGTTGAAACTTTTTGTGTTAGTTCTTCCCTTATGTAAATGTTATAAGGTTGCATTATGAGACCCAAGACATGTGTTTGGCTTATTGAGATATGCCTCCACGATGCTTTTTAAGGGGGAGACTGATGGGTATGGCTCGAAACGAACTTCTAGGTAGGGAGATTGAGGCACCCTTGGTGCAAGCTAAGGAGGATGGGGAATAGTTCTGAGAGAAATTTTCCCATTTCATGCAGTTCATGGAGAGAGACCCAAGGCGGGTTCAGAAAATTATGCCTAAGTTGACAATGGAGTTTTAGATGCAGCACCCTCCTACTTTTACAGGATAGGGTGGAACTAAGGGAGATGAATTATTGATTGATTACATAGAGATGATACTTGACCATTTAGAGACTCCGGCTGGTAGGAGGGTCAAGTTGGCTGCTTATATGCTATGGGGGTCAATGAAGCACTGGTGGGACATTCAGGTACGATATGGACAGACTAATGATATGTTATGAAATTTCTTTTTGGATAAGTTATCGGGACACTTATATCTAGAAATTCTAAGACAAGAAATGGATTTAGAGTTTATGAATCTGACCTAAGGAAGCACATCTGTAATGTATTACGCTGAACGTTTCACAGATTTACAGTGTTTTCTCTAGATTTGGTAGAAAACAAGGCTTCTTCAGCAAAATGATTTCAGGATAGACTTAGGTGTGGAATTAAGTCCTAGGTGAATATCTTTAAGCTGAATAAATACTCAAAAGTGGTTAATAATCCTCTTATTTAAAAGGGGAACCTTAAGAAGGCTTCTAGTACTGGGTAGGTAGATTTCACTAGATGATCAGAGAGTGTGCCTTATGAGATTAAGAAGTGCTATTACGAGAACCTTATTCAGGGTAGTGTAAAGCAAGGTGTAAATTCAGAAGGAACAATTACACCAAATCTGACTCACGTGCTTTGCCACCATTGCGGTAGGTAGGGACACTATCGTACACATTATTCTCAACCACCAATAGAGTGCCATTTTTTTGGAAAGATGGAGAACCTATAGAAGTTATGTAGTAAGCAATGACAAGATGGTGCTGAGGGAGCAGCTACTCAAAGTCATAGCATGGGAAGGGGGTCTTCTGCACCATATAGATCTGGAATCTAGAGTTCAACTGACAGAGGTGATAGAGGTTGTTTATGTGGTGCTTCAGGGTATGAGCACCCGTATCAGTAGAGTGGTGCTACTCAAGGGAGTCAGACGACACCACAAGGAAGAGTGTAAGGACAGTTACATGCAGTGCATCCTACACTTGTGGAGAGAGAGGCTGGTCCATTTATAGTGAGAGGTACTATTCTAGTTGCTTCTACTTTATCTACCACCTTGTTTGATACTGGTGCCTTTCATTCCTTTATATCTTCAAATATTGTTAAAGTTTTGAGTTTGGAGGTGGATTTATTAAGCAGGGTGATGAATATCAATACACCATTGGGAACACAGTCTAGGGATTTCTGTTTATGCAAGGGATGTTCACTAGATATTGGAGAGTATTGATTTCTTTAAGATATCTATGTCCTTGATATAATGTGCTTAGACTTGATTATGGGTATGGACTAGCTAGTCGCATACCAATCCCACATATATTGTTACCATGAGAGAGTGACCTTTGTATCTACTAAGGGTGACCAATATGTTCATCATGGAGAATGGGATATCTATGCAGACCAAGATGGTCCAATTAATCAACAACTAGGAGATCTCACAACCTAAGTTTCTAGTCTTTTGCTGGATGATGGGATTGGTAGGCAAGACATCCTTCCACCAGTAGTAAAACTATTTTAGGATGTCATTCCTGATGAATTTTCTGAGTTTCCACCTAAGAGAGATGTGGAATTCACTATTGAAACCATGATGAGGGTTGAGCCAGTATCTATTCCACCTTACAGAATGGAACTGACTGAACTTCAAGAGATCAAAATGTAGTTGGAGGAGTTGGAGGATAAAGGTTTTATCCGTCTAGGTATGGCTCCTTGGGAATCACCTGTTTTGTTTGAAAAGAAGACCGGCGAGAGTTTACGCTTGGGTTTTGATTACTAGAAGTTGAATAAAAAGACCGTGATGAACCGGTATATACTTCTATGTATCGATGACCTCTTTGACCAGATGAAGGGATCTTGTGTGTTCTTGAATATCAGTATGAGATCAAAGTATCATTAGGTGAGAGTTCAGACTTATGATATACCAAGAACTTCTTTCAGAAGCAGGTGTGGAATTTATGAGTTTGTTGTAATGCTGTTTGGGTTAACAAATTCTCCAAAAGTGTTTATGGCCTTGATGAACAAGATCTTTCATCCGTACCTAGATCAGTTTGTGGTGGTATTTGTGGATGAAATCTTGGTGTACTGTAAGACTCACGACGATCATGCCCAACATCTTGACACCATCCTGGGTATACTGAGAGAGTATCATAGATATTCCAAACTATCTAAATGTCAATTTTGGATTGACTGGGTACACTTTTTGGGGCACATCATCTCAGGAAGTGGACCCAAAAAAAGTATAGGCAATGGTTTCTTGGGAGTATCCCAAGAATGTTTTTGATTTTCGATGATTTTTGGGATTAACTGGTTATTACAGAAGTTTTATCTATGAATTTTTCTGATTTGAAGAACTGATTTCAGGTTTGACCAAGAAAGGGGTAAAGTTTGATTGGACAGAAGCATGCGATAATGGTTTTCAGGAGTTGAATAAGCGCTTGACACCGACACCAATTTTGATATTACCTAAGTTGGGTGAGGAGTACAGAGTGTATTGTGTAGCTTCTAGGACCAGACTTGGATCTATGCTGATGCAATGGGATTGAGTAATTTCTTATGGGTATCAGAAGCTGAGTCCACATGAACATAATTACACTACACATGACCTCAAGTTGGCAGTAGTGGTTTATGACCTTAAGTGTTGGAAACACAATCTTTTGGATGAAAAGTTTACAGTTTTTATGGATCACAAAAGCTTGAAGTATATCTTTTCATAGTGCGACTTAAATATTCGATAGTGAAGATGGGTAGAATATATTTAGTCCTTTGATTTTGAACTGGCATATACACCCAAAAAGGGGAATAGTGTGGATGATGCCTTGAATATGAAAACTTAGACTCATTTGGTACATGAGTCAAGTGTAGAGTGGAAGATTATGACTTTGCTGGTGGAAATGCATGTGGTAGTTTAGGAGGGTTAGGAGAGGATGATACTGGTTTCCATAGTAGTGAAGTCTACACACTTGAGACGGATCAGGGACAGACAGTACAAGGATCCGGAGTGTTTAGCCTTAAGTAAAATCCTTGAAGGCAGGGATACACCTTTAGACTGGATAATAGATGAGGATGAGATAATCTATGTGAAAAACCGGGTTGTTGTGCCTGCGAGTATGTGAGAGGAACTCATATGAGAATTTCATGCCTCAAAGTGGGTGGTACATCCTGGGTTGAAAAAATGTACCATGACATACGACGAAAAGTTTGGGGACTATGCATGAAAAAGGAGATAGCATGGTTTATAACAAGATGTTTCATCTATTAGTAGGTGAAGGCAGAGCATCAATGACCTGGAGGGATATTGAAGTTTTTTCCTATTATGGAATGGAAGTGGGATGATGTGACTATGGATTTCATGGTAGGAATCCCAAATAATAGCATGAAGAATAATGCTATTTAGGTCATTTTGGATCTTCTAACTAAGGTATCACATTTCTTTCCTATCAGAGAAACCTTTATAGTAGACTAGTTGGGAGAATTGTATGTACGAGAGATAGTTTGTTTTCATGGGGTTCTACAAACTATATTTTCAGATCGTGATACGTGCTTTACTTCATGCTTCTGGAAGGGTTTACATAAGTTGCTTGGTACACAAGTTTTGTTAATTATTGCCTACCATCCACATATAGATGAGAAGTCAGAGCATACCATATAGGTGTTAGAGGATATGCTGTATGCATGTGTTATTGACTTTGGTGGTTCTTAGGAGAAGCACTTGGATTTAGTGGAGTTATACTATAACAACACTTATCATGAAACTATACAGATGACACCACATGAGGCACTTTATGGAAGACCCTATAGATCACCACTATGTTGGCTATAGGTAGGTGAGTCAGAGTTTTTGGGACCAAGTCTCATTCAGGGGACATCAGAGCAAGTGAAGTTGATTCAGAAATGTATGGCTACGACTCAGAGTAGGCAGAACTCATATGCTGATAGACAGAGATGACCCCTAAGGTTTACTAAGGTTGATCGTGTCTTCCTTCGGGTGTCTCCTAGATCGGGTCACCATATGATATGGAGGTAGGGAAAGTTGGCTCCTAGGTTCGTTGGACCGTTTGAGGTGCTGGAGAGAATCGGTCCAGTGGCATACCGATTTTCAATTCCATATAAATTCAGCTCTATGCATGATTTTTTCCATGTTTCACAAATACAGAGTTATCACCCTGACCCTTGTCATGTGATTGATGTGGAAGAGGTTTAACTCTAGATTGATGAGTCCTTTGGATGAAATATTATGTTTGTAGGCTTATTTAAGAATAATAAAAAACCATACACAAGAACATGTCTCTTAATATCACGTATAAAATACCACCAAAGAGACCGCATGTTTGCTATAGTTTTAGGGTTGGTTAAATCATTGTATATTTACACAATTTTTATCACATATCTAAATGAACAAATATTAAAATCCTCACACTAAACTATTTAGTGGGTAACATCTATGAAGAAATATTATTGGATAATGGTGAGACTTAAGAATTATATTCATAATGATCATTTCTTTGATCATAGTATTCAAACCCCTTAATATCATAACATTAAATGTTATGATGTTAGTATCTTTTGTTGTCTACATAGAACTATTTCTAAGTTAATTATCATAATAATTCTTGTAATTTTTCTATCAAATATTTTCCATGATATTATTTTAGTAATAAATAAAACACTTTTAATTATTTATTTACTAAAACATTGTAAACGTTT
This sequence comes from Viscum album, assembly GCA_963277665.1. Lineage (NCBI taxonomy): Eukaryota > Viridiplantae > Streptophyta > Magnoliopsida > Santalales > Viscaceae > Viscum > Viscum album. Next base: position 705,369,434 of record OY728158.1, on the reverse strand, counting down.
TTAGGATCTAAAGTGACATATAATTCAATTTTTAACTGGTATAATCTTGTATTTTTTGTACTTAGACCACTATAAATATAAACATACTCCCACTAGACTCTTTGTGACTATATTCAATTTAGAATATCATATTAAGATACACAAAATAATTTTTCTATTAAATAAAAAGTTATTTCATTTAGTGGGAATATTTAACAAGTAAACTATTGTATCTATATCATATATGGTATTCTATGTGTCAGGAGAAGTACTATGAAAATAACACTTTATTATTTTTAAAATATACCATTGAAGGTGGTGGGGTCTCTTGACCACATTTTTAGAAAATATATTGGATAAAATCCTTTATCCTAGATAAAACCCCTTTAATCCTAATCTTCCTTCAATCATGTTATTGAGTTTAATGAATCATAAACCACATATATAATATCATTTATTTAGAAAAAAATTATTAAAAAAAAATTCTATTATTATATAAGAGAAATGAGATAATTATACCCATCCTTTATTTAAATCCAAATAATATTGAATTATTCCTTTTCATCAAAGTTTTTTTATGTAACAAATCTTTGTTTCATATTTTGAATCCAAACTACAAGATTTATCAATCCTTAACTTGATTTTTTTCTCCTATTAATGTAAAAAATTTTAAAACATACATTTGGTATCATATACCCTACAAAAAATGAAGAATTTATTTCTATAACATTATTACCTAACATGGAATATCCATAGAGTTTCACAAATCCCTTTAGGTATCTAAGACTATTCCATGCCATGGAAACATTTTCATTATTTTTAACTTATACTTTCGGTTTCAATGGCCATGGTTGACTATTGGATAGATCCAGTATTTTTTTCTATAGATTAAACCATTACCTTCATGTACTAACAATAAAATACAAGAGATTAGACATCATATTTATTGATCATATATCTTCAACACTTTAATGAAAATTGGTAAAATATTATTGAACTCATTCACATTTTTGGAAAATTTTCAACAAATGAATTAATAGTAAGAACATTACTTTAATGGTATATTTAGTCTCTTTAATTCATTAACCTACTCAAACATATTGAGTTCATGAGAAGATCCTAAAGTTACTTAGGTTATATTTCATTTAGAAAATTCCTTTTAAATATTAAGTGGATTCATTTATTCTTATCATAAGTCTCTAGATCCACTTTTTAAACTATTTAAATAGTTTGTTTCTTAAGAAGTGGTTACTTTTAACACCTAAAATTTATCAATAATAATTCTAAATTTTTTATAATAGTCTATTAAATTTTATTAAATTAATATTTTCATTTCTAGGATTGTTCTCAAAATCATGTTCAATGATAATGATTTAATTTTATCTAAACATAATATTTTATTAGATAATTGTCATGTTTTACATTTATTTAATAAGTGGTCCTATTAAATGTCCTCCCACTAAAATTATGACCCATTTTGATATACATCATATCCATTAGTGGACCAAGATACATATATCACTAATCTTTGGGCCACTTAAATGTTTATCCCATTTCATAGGTGTATAGGCTAATAATCATGTCAATCATATTGGATATGACTCTTAGATAGTTGACCGAATAACTTATTATCCCAATCCCTCATATAGATTCACTTAAAATTATTACATTGATAACTAAATCCTGTTAAGGTCACTCTATTAAGTGTTGTCCATAACAAACACCATGAATAGACACCCAATCTTATTAGGGTTACTCATTACTTATTTTCCTAACAAAAGATAATCCATGGATAGTTTAGCGACTAAATCATTATGTTAATCCATCATATAGATTCAATAAACATTATTACTTGGGTAACCTAATTGTATTAGGGTTTCCTAGTTAAGTGTTACCCATATAAAACACAATAAATAGGCACCTTATGAGGCTAGTGGGAGTATATTTATACTTAGAGAAGTATAAGTAGAACAAATAAAGGATTATTCCATCCAAAATTCAAAGTGAATGTCACTTAATATCCTAAAAGAGTTTAAGTTATGTACATAAATATAAATGTAAATAGATTTATTTAGTATCTAAAATGAAGTGAAAATTAATTTATATCCTAAAAGTGGTTAAGATGTGCTGGTAAATATAAAATAATGTTAAAATTTATATTTAGAAACCCAAAACTGACATCAAAGAAAATTTTATAGAAAATTTCCAAGATATTGATGAATAAATTATAATGAGTCCTAAGTATATAATAGAAGTTATTAAAATAATAACATTTTGTGTTGTAAAATGAAGGAGTTTATATACTATGTTCAAAATAGTTAAATATTAGGAATATGATTCCTAAGTCTCACCAATATTCACAAAAACTTTATTCAAATATTTTACTCACTAAAGGAGTTTAAAGGGATATTTTACTTGATTATCACAAAGATACGTGGTAGTAATTACATAGATATTTAATGAGTTTAACAAAACTTTAAAACTTATAAAAAAATAAGGACTCTTTGGTTTATTTTAATATGGGATATTATAGGATGATAACTTGTGCTTGAATTTTTAGTATACTTAAAAGTGTTTAAGAATAAAAACTTCATCATACTATAAAAAAATTTACACTCTAATTTATCATTATTTCACAACGGATACATATATTTTTTGTGGTAAAATGATAATTAACCTCTTAAAGTATGAATTTGAGATATCCCTACTAGATTTTTATCATGTAGTATTATAAGTTTTGAAAAAATGTTAAGATTAATGTGAGTAATATACCATATAGCGATATATAATATGATCATGAGGTATAAAATGAGTTTTTACTATTGGTTTGTCCATTGAGTATATCACACGGAGTGTTGTACACTAATACTTTGGTATAATAGGGGTTTATCCTTCAAGTTTAATCCCAATATCTAAGGTTTGAAAGGTACTTATCATGAGAAAAATTATTTTCATGTCCTCCTTCTCCACACTGGTACCCATCATGGACTGGTAGTGAAGTGAGAGAGAGATAATGATCCCCAAAGCCCACCTCTAATAGGCCACACATTGGAGACTATCACCGAGTGTATGTAATCTCAAATGTCTTGAATTACCCTATCTATGTAAATTTAAAGAATAAGAGGTAAGATGAGATTAAACAACTAACTCTATGAATAAATAAATAATAATTCCAATATATGAATTTAATGCTATAAAAAACTAAACAACTACAAATAATTACCGAAACACGCTTAGACAATGACCATGAACTCTAGAAAATCCTAGAAAATTCCATAATCTAGTGATTCCTAGATCAATCACCAACATGATCCTTATGAAATGAATTATATATATATATATAGGGTGAGCATACAAGTATAATCAATAGGATCATCCCTAAAACCTATCATATAAAATTTAAAAGAAGCATACTAAAGCCCAGTGAATAAAAAAATGAAATAAACTCATCACCTAAATAGGTAAATATATTTCCCATCCTCACCATGGATCACTCACCAATTAGTACATACAAGCAATCCTATCCATATAAAATCATATATATAAATAAAGGTTCCCTAATTCAACTTACCCACTAGTTTATCACTCTCACACCCTAATGACTCATGTCATGTGATCATCCCTCTTGCGAATCATCCTACCCAAACCCAAGAAATCATATCATAATGTCACCATATCATATACGAAACTCATAATATACTCATCACCCTAATATAATCCACAACCAAGTAAAAGTTCAGGATCCATTATAACCCATGTATCATGAATTATACCTCAAGCCATCATAGACCATGCATGTACACCCATGGGAATTCATAGCCACTGCATTTATATGCAAGTATGTTTTATAAACTCAAGTCATTATAACATGAACATAAATATATAGAGAGACCAAGATCCATCATATCTAGAGTGAGAATATACTATATACCTTAATTAACCATAGCCTGGATATACCCACATAATATACTACAAATGAAAGGAGAGTAGTAGATAAGGAGAAGTTAGACATCTGTTCCCTCGCCAACATGGATGTTAAGGAAAACACCCCCAAAAAGATTTTTGTGTCCATTTCTATATGAATCAAGTGGTGAAGCATATGAAATCAAAAAATATAAATAATATACTACACACAACTATACTAAGGTAAATTTTCTATCCTTATATTAAACTATAGATATCATATCTTACAAAACTTGGCTACCACCACTATGTACCAAGAGACTAAATTTTATACATATACACAAGCATCAAGAATATTCATCAATTATCCCCATTTGGAAATTTAGAAATTACTAAAATCACATTAAACCATCATCAATACCGATTTAACTATATAATTTAATTTACAAGCCAATGTGCTTCCATAATTATTATCCAATTTCCAGATTCAATCTCATGCCCTTAAGGTATTCATTCTAATCATTCTATGGTTCTCATTAATATATAAATAATTTATCTTTACTAACATCAATAAAACCCTATCCCATGTGTTTATTCCTTTATCCATTTTTCATTCCATATTTCTAAGTACTCTAAGACTCATCCTAATATACCAAAAACAAATATTCACATGTCTTGCATAGAGATGAACTGAGTCGAGAATTTAGAAACCATAACAAATAGTATCTAAAATTCTATCCATTTAAAGTTAACATTTACACAACCAATGATATATCCAAGCTCTCAAATCATTATCAATTCCCCAGTGTCACCCCCAACACTATAACCCATATCACATTATTTTTCACCATCACCAGTATCAACCACTACTAGAAACTTATGAAAACCATCCCATTGTTCATCAAATTTACCAACTATAATAGGTTTAAAAAAAATAAGGATTTAAAATCCTAGATCATTCATTAAATAAAAAAAGATTTTTCAACATGGAACACTAATGGGAGCATGGTTGGTAATCATAATAACAATATGTTATGATTTATATATGGTTAGACTTATCTTATTCTTATGATTTCACATTTTATATCATTTCCACATTATTATGTTTCCTTGATACTGTCATATTATATCTTACTTTGAAGATCATTATTATGACTATGAGACATATATTTAACTTTTACATGCCTCTTTTATTACTTTCATAATTCTATTATATGATTATTCCCTTATCAAAATTCATTTCTCACCCTTTATTATGTATGTCCTCGAGTTATACCATGTAGTTTTAAAAGATCAATGTATTTTAGCAGCATGCTATAGTTTTTTTCGATAATTTTATTTTAACCCTATTTAATGTTTTTGTAATATGTATCCAATTACCCAATTATACTATACCAATTTATATTTTATGATTTTATTATTTGAATATTTATATAATATATCATATATTAATAATTATAAAATATATGGGTTGTCATAAAAATGAAATGTTGACTTAGGATCAGAACAAATGAAAATATTTCAAATGGAAATCCACTAATTTAGTCCTCAAAAATGAATTTAGTATCATGATATACCTTTATGATCATTTATTTTATGGGATTAATATTTGGTTAAAAAATGTGGAGAGATTCCTGAATTCTTGAGGGGAGATAATATTGGTGAATGAGGTTCCTATCAAACATAGACGACAATATCATAAATATTCAATAGACTTCAGTACATTTATCACTCCATGGGATGATTATATTAGTGTTACAAGAAATTCCATGACTTAAATACCCATATATGATTCATTATCTAAACCCAAAAGTTATTAAAATTTATAATGTACTCCATGGAAGTTTCCATGTAGGGGATAAACAACAAGGGAAAATACCATTTAAAAATCATTTAAAAGTCTTTGTCCATCATTATTTACTCTAAAATATTCTAGAAAGGATAATAATTTTTCCCCATGAATGTGGTTTAAAAAAATTCATGTTCAATTTTATGACCTATAATATCATAAAAATATTTGAGATTCCCAGAAATGGGTGATCCACTTAGAAGGGATTGTCAATATGTTGTTCTATTTTACAAAATCTTTAAATATTTATGTTAACCTATGTGACTTTTTATGCTCTCAAGCCAATCAAGATATGATATCACTCTCACACATTATAATGAAATTTAAAAAAAGGAGTCATTATGCATTGATTTTTAATAGGTTTGATCCCAATGTAGGTTCCTATGAATTTCTATGTTTGGTTTTGATCTTAAGCCACAAGTTATAAACTTTAATAAATAATAAATTACAATGGTTTGGGAAGGGAATATAATTTAATATAAAGTTTATCCCATGTGTATGTCACCCAAAATAATGATTAAACTATTTACACTAGTTTAATCCATGGTTCTTACATTGAGGATTTGGAATAGTAGAACTCAGCTTTTTCTCAAAAGATGTCAAAAATAAGTTGCATGAAAATTTAATTATTGAAATTTTTACTTATGGTTCCTCAACTATAAATTATTATTTATTTTTGTTAAAACTATAAAATCATTAGAAAAATTTTACCTTATTTGAACGTACTGATTCTCCATATATAGATAGTCATCAACTCTCAAAAGACCATTTTTTCACACATGGTTTACACCAATCTTGGAATGAGATCAACCCTTATATAATCATCCATTTCTCAAAATATCCAAAAACATAAGTCCTTTTAACTACAATACATCTTAACATTCCTAATTTTGATCAAAATACATCAATTGTTCTGATGATATCATTGTTAATATTCTTCATTTAAGCTACTATGAATATTAACTTCAATGATCTTTAAGGAATACTGAAATCTATACTACTATTATGAAATTTTCTTCATAAACTTTTTATGAGTGACCATTTAACTCAACATTTTTAGGATTATTTTGACTTTACCTTTATGAAAATTCTCTTAGTATATTTTTTTTCATTTTTCATTACCTATTTTTAAATAACCAAAACATGAATTTAGGGCTGTTTCACCTTCTATAATTTTTTATTTTCCATTAGAACAATCAAACATAAAAAACATTTCAAAATTAAAAATAATTTAGATGATGTTTTTATGTTCTTGGTAATAATCTTCCATATCTTATATATATTTTAGTATCCTTCATTAATCATCACTTGACCTAATCCTAGGATCATAAAGTCAACAGACTATTATATCTTCCATGCTTCTGAGTCTTCAAATCATGTTTCTATATTAAATTGATTTAATCCTCAAACATTATCATCTATTGATTTGTAATTAGAAAAATATCAGTTCCATAATTTATTTTCCTTATATAAACCTTATTTAGGATCTTCAAACATCACCTGCCTCTTCAGATCAAATTTATGATCATTTTCCCAACTACCATATATCATATAACACCTACTATAATTTAGTCATTATTTTAAGTTGTAGATGATTGATTCCTCTTGATAACCCCATATTTTGATGCTCAAGACTTTTTCAATAAACCTTTTGAATGTGATATTTAATCTAACTTGAATTATAATGTATTTAAAAAAGTTTTATTTCCTACCTTTTAATGAACAATACATGCATCATTTTACATAACTTATGGATCACCCTATATTAAGAATCCAACCCATTACTATTTATAAAATTCTAAAACAACATAATTTTTTAAGGATAAATTAACCTTATGGATTATAATAAAATCTTAAATAACATCATTGACTCAATTGAATTTCATTTTTCTTAATACTCTTCAATATTTTGGAATACTAATCCCTGAACTTGTTCAATGAGTATATTTAAGATACCTAAAAATATTCTCATGAATACCATCATCCTATTTGAATGATTTGGTAATCTCAAATAATAATATTTTTTTAATTTTTGAATATTGAGGATTCAGTTATCCAAAAATTATATCTTTACACCTAGAATATGATCAAACATTCCTTTATATAATCATGTTCTTCATACAATATTAAGAAAAAAATAACTTCCATCAATTTGTGTGCTCTATAATCTCCCCATTTTGATTTTTTTTAAATAACATACAACACTTTAAAAAAATTTATCAACCCATAAAACCATATACCTTCTTATAGAGAAACATATTGACACTACACTACTATATAAATTAATTATTGTTGAGATAATTTGATACCTTAGTGACAAGAAAGTATAAATCAGAGTGATTATAACACCCTCATCAAAAACTTATACTCACTTTATTTTGGGGAACTAAACGTATGAAATTATATCATTTGGAGAACTTCCCACTCAAAAAACATATGAATGAATAACTTATAGAACCTCTTCACTCCCTTCTTATGAAAATAAAAACATTATATTGAAAAAAATATAGTATAATGATGTATAATTCCCTCCCCCTTCCAAAATAGAATCAAATGAATATTGGTGGTGGGGTGGTGGTGTCGTAGTTTCAATTAAGTAAGATGGGTAGGATGAACACGTATATTTATCCTCAAATATTCATGCATTTCCCTTAATAAATTCTTGTTAAGAATGTTGATAATTTTTTACTTTATCAAAATATACTCAAATTGAACTTCCATGAAATGAAATTTCTCTATGATGAAATAATATATAATATAAATGCGTTTTGATCTAGGGTATTTTATTAGATTCATTGAAATATTAATTATACTAAAATTATCACTATAAATCATTAAATAATTTTCAACATTTATATTTAATTCTATAATATAAACATTCTTCCACATAATTTGGGTAAAAACATGTGTAACTGAAGTATATTTGTATTAAGATTCACTTAAAGAAACCAAGTTTCATTTATTACTCTACCAATTCACACATCATTCTCTAAAAAATAATGTTCCTCAATATTTTTATTTTCACTCATTGACATCACCATTCTAATGAGCATCCATAAACCCAATGATGGTGAAATTATTGAATATTTTATAAAAAACCCAAAATTTAAAGTTCCATTATCACACCTCAATATTGTTTTATCAAACAACATATGTGAATATATAGGAACACTCTGATTTATCTCACAAAATATAACCACAAAAAAATGTTCATATGAACCATAAAAATATCAAGTAAACATACAATCAACTTCCTCATGAAACTTTCATTTACCATTCTCCCTTAATCATATTTACTCAACCTCGATCAAATTGAAATTGGCGTGGAACATTCATTTGAATCTACCATGATAAGGGTTCTAAATAATACTTTTTAATACATAACATATGAAAGGTAGATATTAATTATATTATTCACAATCTATATCTCAAGAAATAAAATTATCTCTCCAAAATCTACATATTAATGGAGTTATTTATTTTATATAAAAATTTTTATATGCATGAAATTTTCAAAAAAAATATTATATCATAAATATAGAAAATGACTATAAGTGTATCTAAACTTGTCTCCATCACATATTAGTTATCATCTATATTTAATGTATAAAATTCTAGTAACTTCTTGAAATTTTCATGTTTATAGTATCAGGAAAAAGGGATATTCTTCAATCCATATATTTATTTTTTTAGTAAATAAAATATACACGCACTCTCATCATGTATGAAACCATATGGTTGCTCAATGTAAAAATCTTAATTAATATCACTATTGAAAAATAAAAATTTAATATCCACTTGATATACATTATAATTTCAGTGTGAATTTTTTTTGGTTGTCTCAAGCCTAGAACCAGGGGTAAATGTTTCTTTAAAATCAATACCTTTCATTTTTAAATATCTTTTTCAAATAAAACATTCTCAATTTTTCAATACCTATCCTTTTATATTGATCATTATACCTAAAAATACATTTAGTTTTAGTAAAATTATTAATTTTTTATCTCTAAAAAACTTTCCATCTTTCATTATTCTAAATTGGATCTAACTATTAATTCATTTAATTAATCCACTCTTTGTGATCGGAATATTTCTATACTAAAAAATGATAAAAATGTGGGATATGTTCCATTTGATTCTCTATTATCAGTTTCCTCCTTGTCTAAACTATAACTGTATAATTTTTAATGATATGATTTTGTTCAACCAATTTTTTTTCTCCATAAGATTATTTAATAAAATATTCACTTGAACATATTTGTTAGATGTGAGGCTCCCACCTTAATTCATAATCAAAAATTCTTATAGAAGTTTTAATTATGCATTCCATTAAACATTCAAAACTAGAATCACCTTATTCTATTAAAATTAATTTATTTTTAATTATTTTTACATAATAAGATTTCACTAATTTTTATACTCGATTATTCCATCATTTTTCCTTCTTCCAAAGGTTGTATAACCTTTTAAAACTCATTCTTATGTCCTTTTATAAATGTTTCCTAAATTAGGATTTTTTCCATCGGTAATGGACTCCAAACACTTTAAAATATTTAACTATTGGTTTCTTCTTGCACAATATTTTATAAGTAGTTTTATATACATTTAGTATAAGTAATATTCTATTCAGAACATATATTTTTATACAAATACACTCAAAATTTTAAAATTTAGAGAGTGTATAACCAATAATCATAGTTTTCCCCATCTCCATTAATAATCTATTTTTCTTTCTAAAAGAAAAATTTTTAAGGGGTGTAGTGATCACTATATTAGTATCTTATTCCATGATTCAATAGATAGTATTTGATATACATGACTTTTTTTACCATTATCTATTATTATCTTCAAGATAAATAAACCATTGTCCTTCTATGCATCAATTCTATAAAGCATAAACATTTCAATAGCTTTGGATTTATGTTTGATAAAAAACAATGGTCATTCAGGTGAATTAATTAATAAAATTTATAAATTACAGGTAACCCTTTACGTATTATTTCTTAATTAGTATAAATACATTGAAAATTTTAATATCAATTGTTGGTTTAACTAAAATTCTACCTTATTGTGATTCCCTTTTTTCATCCTTCAATTCTTGAATGTTTCAAAAACCATGTTCCTCTATAATTTCAGAAGGTATAGATCTCTTAATTTTTTTTTGATATTTAACATATTTTCTATTACTCTAGACAGAAAAGTACTATATTTTATAAATCATTTTACTCATTTTCAATTAAGTTACATATGTTACAGAAGTAAATTATTTGAAAAAGTCCTCTAATCATAATTCATTCAATTTTTTTTTCATTTGCAACATATTGAAATTTCTATGAGTTATGGATCATTTAATATTTAGATTAAATAAATATTTTTAACCTTATAAATGTGATTAAATGATTATGGCATGGGTCAAGATCTTCTGGGGCTTATTCAGAGACCAGATATCTGGTTTTTTGAGAAGAAGTATGAGGGCCATGGTTGGTGCGTGGTTAGTAGTAATTGTTTGTCTCAATTGTGCGTCCAATATATGAAGGTGAATGATTTTATAATCAATGTGATGGATGTCGCATGACTGTGATAAATACTATAGAAATGTTATATAGGGGACCAAAATGGTATGCACATGGTTTTAAAAACTGTATACACAACCCATAACCTTAACACCACTAATGGAGTGGATCTACACGGTTGGAACATGGTTTGGTCAAACCATGTTGACAAACTACTTTCCCCTTTATGTTGGGTAAAAATACCACTTTACTCATAAAAAATTATAGATCCAAATTCATCTTTCCTCATTGATTCTCTATCATCCTCTCACAAGTTGAGAGCCCTTACTCTCCTAAAACACATGGCATTAAAGTCAATCCTCTATCTGAGCTCCGATTTCATCATTGTATATCACGTTGGAAGTGTATAGGTAAGTATTAAATATGTTACCTTCCTTTATAATTTCATATTTATATATCCTTAACTATTTCTATAAAATATAATATTCCATATTATTATGATTTTAAACTAATTCTCTATTTTCTATTGTTCCATCCCATACCTGAGGCCAATATTGGAAGAGGGATCATCTAAATCCATAAGATATGTTGACTATATATTTTCCCTATAAGTATTGTCACCTATAAATTATCATTTTTGTGTTACACCCTAGACCTTATGTACATTTCCCATAAATTGAGTAATATCTTAAATTAAATTTCGATCATGAATGTGATTCCATATTGCACCTTTAATATGTTTAAGGTTGTCAACCTATAACTGAAACACCTTTGATGTGGGATTATTTAACTTACCCTAAACTGAAACTACCTACTGGGAATGTTTAATCTTGCCACCTGTTAGTATAAGACTTCTTTAAATTAAATGGGATATTGAATGGTTGAATAAATCCTTTGTAATAACTTCAAATGTGACTGAATTCGTTAAATGAATGGTTTAAATGGGAAATATAATGGGATGGTTGATCTCTTGTCTTGTGAATTTATTATAGATGGTTTTACTTGGGCATGAATACTAACATTTACCATGATTTTTTCATATTAATTGTCTGATATTGGGAGTCATGGTATGACACTGATAATGGGTAATTCCGTATGGTACCAAACTTTATTAACAATTAGGAACTGAAAAGGGAGATTTAGGTATGGCCCTTATGATCCCTATATTTTTATATCATCATATATTAGGATTATACAATCATAGGCCCTATGTTCCTCACTCATTCTAGTCTACATTATTCTAATCTCACCTAGAAAGAGTTCCTTGGAATCAAGGAGGATGCCTTGGTCTTTCACCCTAGGTCCTAACCCATGAATGTTTGACAAAATATTTGTATGTGGCGCATAAAAAATCTATTAGTTACCTCCATATATAAATTTTACACATTGAAAATCATATTGTTAGTCTTGTCCGACTTATAGATTTTATTCAAAGGATTTTTTATATCAGAAATTCATTTCATAATATTACATGTTATACATACACATGATTATAGTTTTTATATAGAGTATTGATTTTTATAGGCACCGTTGGTTTTGGACTGCTGAATTTATCTCACACCCTATTGGGGTCATTGTTTAGTATCCAAAATGACATCAAAGATCTAGGTAGGTACAAGGGAAAGCACTCAGTAATGCATAATTGATTTGAAAATAACATGTGAACTTAAGTACACAAGACCAAACCCTGGATCTTGATGTTTGGATATAGCTTTTAGAATTTTGTCCTTTTTTTATACATGTATGTTGTTGGATTAATTTTTTTATCTATGGAAATTGATTTTGTATAGTACCATGACATTGATATCATTTTTATACATTTATGGTTATCTTCATTCAGTCTATTTACCTTATTTAGATGTTTACATCCTCAAATGTTCTAGTTGTTAGTTTTTATTCATTTCAAATAATTATTTCATTACCTTAATATTGTGATATGGTTATATAATGAGGGTATAATCTCCCCACTATACCACCATATATCCTCAATACTAGTCATCATCCTCTAAAATACAAGGAGGCACTCTTAAGGACATGTTTCTAACCATGTTCAGTTACTTATGATCGAATCAGGTCTATGATGTTTGATAATTCTTTGGGAAATAGATGTTACATAAATTATCCTATATGATTAGTTTGTTCCCATAATCACAAAATTTACTAAGACTTATTAAGATATAATCTATTCCATAAAAAAATAATTCATCCATGGACTTTAACATCTGGCCAACTATAATAGTTATACAGATTCCTTTGAGTTTTAATAAACTATCATTTACAAAGGAAAAATGTATCCATTATGTTACTTGATGTTTTTTAAAATTTTAACATCAACTATCATATGTTATGATAATTTTATACCATAAATCCAAAACTTCCCTTTTTTAGTAGCTTTTAGGGAAACTTTATCAAGGAATGTTTTTTCTTCTATCTTTCCTTTTCATGTTTCCTTTTCTTTACAAACACATGATATTTTTTTCTAGTAATATTATCATATAATTCCTCATATAGTTTCTATAATTATCACATTTTATAGAGGATTCCTCTATGTAGTCTAATTGATTATACCTTCAATGTTTATTAACTTCTAATTTCTTCATTTTTGATTATTTCCTCAAATTCCTAAATTTGTTTCCTTTTCTTGTACAATTTATTCCCATTTATTCATCCCTAGATATTGGTAGTGGCTAGTTATGGTATAATTTATATAAATTCTTTCTGATGATATGAAAACAATATTAATATCTTGTGAACCTCAATCTTATATTTTTCTAGGTCTTCTATTTGAAGTAACATCATTATAATCTTGAAAACAATATAACATCAATTTCCCATTAGCATGGGGAGTGAGTCACTAATAAGTTACACTTCACTTCCATTGATTTGGAAGATTTTTAACATTCTCTCTTAGCTCATAAAAATTCATTTAACAATGAAGTAACTACACTATTTTTTTAAAAATATTTTCGTGTTTAGTAGGTATATATCTCACCTGAAATTCTAAGTCAACCTTTCCTATTTTACAAGATATCTTGGCCTTAATTAATATTTCATTATAAAATATTAATTCATTTTGTTCAAAGAATTATCTTCCTATAGACATTTGAACCATTATTGTTTGGTCTAAAATGACCCTAGATACCCATATAGGAGGAAAGGTGAATCAGGGTATGTGTATTCTTTTCGAAATTATTCCTATCCCACTAGATCTTGACCTATTTAATATAAGGGTCACTTATTTTTCTCATTTAGTGTTTATATTTTTCTTATCCTTTACAACTTTATCTGATGATCATGTATAGAAATTAATGCAGGAAAGAAAACACAAGGACACATAGATTTTTACTTGGTTTACCCTCACTAGGCTACATCCAAGGAGCATACAACATCAATGTGCAGATGTACCAAATCCACTATGGCTCACTTCCAATACATGGTTCAAGATAGATCAATTATATTCCCAAGATCACTGCCTTTATAAGGATTAGGTTCATATCACCTCTTTCCTAAGGGTTACTCCCTAAATCTCTTTTTATGGCTCACTACTAGTGGAAAGGATCACCTTCTTCCTCTTCCTTTTCTCACTCATCTAAAAAGGATCCACACACAGTTTATGGACATGTAGGTCCATTCATTATCATTAATGAATGTATCCTCAGTTTTAGGTATATTTGATGTTTATTTCCCTCCTTTTTGTGCAATTTTAGTTTGCATAAATTTCATTCATGAATTCTTTTAGTCCCTTTTTAACATCCTTGTACTCACCGTGAACTGTCCTGTAACCTCCAAGAACTAACTTTCCTCTTCTGAAAACTGCCTTGCACCCCATAGCATGAGTTCTTCGTAGACAACCTTTCCATCATGGACCGCTCCTACTTAATGGATTCCTAAAACCTCATTTACTTCATCTTATATGGGGTACCTTCTCCTTTTTAGGCTATAGTACCTTGCAAAAAACCTATTGTGAACTGTTCTTGTGAACTACATCACCTTTCGTAGAATCCCACCTCGTGAACTATTCTCCTTCACATAATTCTCCATCATGAACTACATCAGACATCACATAATTATTCTTTGAGTGAATATATTTTCTAATGAAATTATCTCTATATAATTATCTAATTAGATGTCTCTATATTGAAAAATAGTTCCGTACAACCCAGTAAATCAAATTACTTGAAACTTTGATGTGGTAAATACTTCACATGAACCGATATGCAGTCTACATAGCGCCTTAATACTTTGTAGTGAATGATGTATTATGTAACCAAAAACCATTAACAACATCCAAAATCCCCACCCCAATCTATAAATGACACACAACTCACAAACATATGAAACTCCCATGAACGGTGAGCCTCATGTGAACTATTTTTTCCTAAATGGTATTTGTAGCACACTTTGCAGTCCACATGGCACTACTGTGTAGAAATCTTACTTTTCTGATTTTTCGTCACCATTTTGTGTACCTCCTTTATGGTCCATAAATTGTGCTTCCTAGTCTGTAAATTGTGCTTCAGGAGATTCTTTATGAAAATACTTCCTTTTCCACAAAACAAAATCTTGATTTTGAGGCCCAAAAATTTGGCCACCACTAAGAAACTCGGCCACCTTAAATGTTTGGTTCAGCAACACCGACCATACTAAAATATGGTCATATGGTTTTTTCAATACACATAATCACCCTAAAAACACCAAGATGAAACCTTGATGAATTTTTTCCCAATAATCCCCCCTTTGGATTTGTTGAAAAATCTCCACATTTTGATACCTCATTGAATCTTCTTCCATCATCTACCAGCATTCGCTTCTCATGATTAATATTACAATCAATGATTTAATCAACATTCACTATACACCCACATGAGTCATTATTTGTGTGAGGAATAAGAGTATAATGCAAATTTTATCAATGAATCACTTCATTCAAAAACATCTCATCTACTTTCATCATAGAACCCATCTATCGTAATATATATCCTTTAATTGATCACCTTTTGAGTCGTCATATTTTTAACTCCCCTTTGTTTCTCCCTCTATCATATTCTCCCCATGTCTTGATTAATACATTTTCTCTGCTTCAATAGCAACAATTTCTCCACCCTTTTCAACTAACTCTAAGGTTACTTTGTTTTGGTCTTCAACAGGGTAAATAAAACTTATTATCACATTATAGAAAAACAAATCACACCTTTAAGAGAGGGGGTCCCACATCCACACCTTTCAAGTGTAGGGAATCGACCTAACTACCAAATCTGATTGATTCCATTTGAACAATTCCTTAGGTAAGGTATTTGTCATAATTTTCACAACCTGAAGTTCTTTAGGCACGTAATCTAACTTTACAGGCCCTTTCTCTAGATTCTCCATAATAAAGGGATACATTATTTCAATGTTCATTGTTATTTAGTGATGGATTGTATTTTTTCTGTGATTTATAGTAATTGAATTATCACAATGGATTCCGATCAATGATTTCACATCAACTATCATGTCATCAATAGGTTAATTCATCAATAGTAACAACATGCATGTATGAGGAGCCTTAATATATTCAGCTTCTAAGGTGCTCAATGAAATGCAATCATGTTTCTTAGTTTGTCAATAAATACAAAATCCACCAAAATATAATGCACCACCTGATGTTTATTTTCTATCATTAGCTAAACTGTCCCAATTAGCATCTTTATATCCCAATACTTATTTCTAATATTTGTCATTATACATAAAAATGAAATCCACCATCCCTTGATATACTAAGGTGTTAATTTTTGTTTATTGTATGTGGGTTTATTTGGGATTTCCTTGATATATTTCTTCTTGGAATGTGGATAAAAAAATATCATGTATTGTTGTTGTCAAGTACAACAGACTTCCAAATATTTTATTTTATAATGTTTAGAGACCCAATATTTTCCTTGAAAGATTTTTAATATTTATACACATATTTACAGTGGTAGGCGCTGAGACAGTGCGCGATTCCGAGTCCCGGTGTGCCCAAAATAAATTATAGAAATTTTTAAGTGTTTTTGTACTATGAAAATGACCGAAATGGTATATCTATTAAATGGAAGCTTGGATCATAAATCTGAGGCCGAAATTGACTCCAGAATGTGTAATTTACCCTAGGTGGGGTATATCACTTGTCGGTGTGGGACTTATGTGAGAAAACTCACCAAATAGAAAAATTGAAAATAAAATAATAAAATATAATTATTTTATATCGAACACAGAGTAAAATAATTTTTGATCAGAGACTCAGATTGGAAATTTGATATCACCTTTGAGTTCGAAATGGGGTATTTTACCTAAGCATGACATAAAAATAGGGGGTTCGGGAATTTCAGACTTCTGCATCGAGCGAGGCTTCTATAAATAGAAGTTTAAGAATTATAATTAGGGTTATCCCCTAATTCTCTATCTCTATCTCTACAAAGCCTCTCCCCCCTCTCTTTATACTTCAAAGGATTAAGGTTAGATCAATAACAAATCTTCAATGGATCAATGTAGGATCGTAGTGGGCCCATAATCAATAATGAACGAATCCAATGAGGTAATATTTATCTCATTTTTTAATTCCAATTTAGTTTACAATTTGTTTATACATTTCATTTACTTGTTCATCATATTTATATTGTCAAATTATTGATGGAAGCATAGACACAAACATATATTTCTATTTGGAAAACCATTATTCATATTTTCTTCAGGGATACCTGCTATCAATTTTCAGATGCATCAATCGACTGTTGGATCATCGACCATAGGCAAGCACTGTGAAGGTATCATCATAGGGATCACAAATATTTTCTCATATCTGGAATCAGGTAGTTGTTAAAGTCACCATAGTATAAATAAGGGACAATTGGAGCAAGGCTGTCTAGTGGAGGCATGTTTCACCCGCAGAGGGTAGCACGGTGGGGCATCCTGGTGCTGCGTTAGTGTGCTGGGATGAGGATCCAAGGATGGCGGGGGTCTGATGGCTTGCACTGAGGAAGAGAGGGTTAGTGCAGTCGGCTGAGGAGTAGGGTGGAAGGGCTCTAGGTGTAGCAAGATGGTGAGTGGTGGAGGTGAGGAGTGCCGAGGTAGATGGTTTGTGGTCAAGCAGTGTGACCGAGGTAGAGGGTAGGAGTATGACCCGCATGACATGGTGCCACATTGACACGGTGAAATGGAGGAAGACTAGACACTTGGACGGTTAGTGTCAGAAGGTAGGAAACATGAAACACGGGTAGACAATGCCAAGGAAGGTAGGCCAGGCCACAGAAAAATGGGCCAGACTAGCCGAGGAGGGTGTTCGACCAGTTTGGCCTGGACTGGCCCAGTTTGGACCAAGATCCTTTAAATGCTAATTTCTTCTAAACCGCGCATCTGTTTGACACACCGTTTATGGACATGTAACCCTATAATTGAGTCTGATATTCTAATATTGATTTGGGACTTTTATGTATTAGTTTAATGTTTTGGTTTCACAAGACACTTGGATTAAATAATAATAATTTTATTATTATTATTCGTAAATTTTGTTTCGAACTTAACTTCTAAATGGGAGGTTCGTTTGACATACTGTTAGCAATTATGTAACCCTTTTCCTTGTTCAGACTTTTAAAGACCACTTTTAGGTTTTAAAACCAAGGTTGATATGTGGGCCCCATGACGGTCGGTTCACACATGTTGTGGTGAAATGCAATATTTTCACCGGTTATCTATTTTGGATGAATGAGTAGTCCATTACTTGTGTTTTTCCTTGAGTATCACAATGGCGCAATCTGTAGAACTGTTTTATGATCGATGCATGGACCCCACATGACATCTTTCGATCGTAATGCAGCAACTTGCACCTTTTCCATCAGATATCCATTTGGAGAGAATGAATAGTCAATCTTGCGTGTTTTTTCCACAAGGATCATAACGGTGTGATCCGTTTGAACTTACGAATCCATTTTTGTGATCTCATTAAATGTAGAAACATGAAAGGTACATCAGTGGATAATCTTTTTGCTATTTTTTAAGAGAACCCATGACTTAGGTCAGCTTCGACTCTTTTGAGAGTGTATAATATATATGAAGAGATGCGGTCAACTGTTCTGGGGCTGCTCGAGGAGGTGTCTCAGTGAAATTACATTTTTGACCCTCTAGATCAATAAAAAGAATCGTACACTTGTTATCCTTTTGAATGTTGTGCCATGTAATCTAGGGGTACCTTGGCATGCATATGGGTACTTGTTCAAAGTTTAGTACTCAAGAATGGTTAGGTATATGGATGAGTGATGAGGCAGGGTCACATGTCATGTGGGCCCCACATTCCATGTGTACTACTTTAAGAATTATTATCTCTCTCACATCTCTTTCTTTTGGATACATATTTTTGCATGCAGGTAGCCTTTCCTGAGTGTTGTTCCACATAGAATGTGATGGTTCCCTCTGTAGTAGATTATGAGTTACGATATGAGATTCACCGAGAGTGACGCCTATCAGGGATGGCACCCGATGAATGCAGCAATGTTTATGTTATGAGAGGTACTATCCAGTAGGTTTGGCCAGTGGGTATTTTCTATAACATCTATTAGAGTGGAATTCACCTGACTTATCAGGGTGTGGGTTGCCTCTACAACTTCGATTAGATTGTAATCCCCATAATGCATCAGGGCGTGGGTAGCCTCCGCGACTTCTATCATAGTGGAATCCCCTTGACACATCAAGGTGTGGGTAGCCTATCTGACTTCTATTAGAGTGGAACTCCCTTGACACATTAGAGCATGGGTAGCCTCTTCCACTTCTATCAGAGTGGATTCCCCCTGACACATCATGGCATGGGTATCCTCTATGAATTCTATCGGAGTGGAATCTCCCTGATGCATCGGGGCATGGGTAGCCTCTATGACTTCTATCAGAGTGGAATCCCCCAAATACATTAGGGCATGGGTAGCCTCTATGAATAATATTAGTGTGTAATTTCCCTAATGTACTAGGGCATGGGAATCCTCTACTTTGGGGTTACACCTTAGCTGTGCAGCACAATGGAGAGAGTTGGTTGATGTACCATTGGAATCTCAATAAATAGGGGGGATTTTCCTATTGAGATGCATCCTTGTGACATGTCCTAAAACCATGGGGGTGAGACAGTGCCACCGAAAGTGGATAGTATCATGGTGTGGTGATTGATTCCCTTTAACTTACATTTTAGAGAAGACGTGTGGGATGCTAGGCATTGATGGTGGTTACTTCTGGGACTGTTGGATACTCTTTCCAGAATTGATCTTGTGTGATGGAGATCCCCATTCACTCTCATTTGGGTTTATTTGAATGAGAATATATATATATATATATATATATCTTGTTTTGATACCCACTCCTTGGGTTTTGGGTTAATCTCCTTCTAGGAGAGGCGAAGACATGTGGGGTATGCCACATGATTTCTATGATTAGATTCTCATGGTTAAACAAGTCTAATATCCTACTATAGGTGGTGAAGAATCGATGAGAAGTTCATCTTCTCATCATTTTTTGGTCATTATGTTTGGATGAGTTTACTTCTTTCTCTTGTTGGGTTGAGCTTCACTCCTTTTAATATACCTTGTTCTATCTAATGCTCCCCTCTTTAGTACATCATTTGTTTCTCCCTTGATCCTTTGGGGAATCCTACTGATTATTTTTATACTCCCCCCTACTTTCCCTTTTCCTGCACTTGGTGTTCCCTTACAGGAAACATACAAGTTAATCATGACTTCATAGGAGCTAGGGATATAGAGTTCTTGGACCGTGTATGGAGGTCGTGACTTGGGATTCAGGAGCGGGGCTCTTCCAGGTGTTTTAATTTTACGCCTATTGCTGGGTTGTGGTAGTTTTCTAGTTGGTCATATATTTTTTCCCTTTACCTTTCAGATTACTTTCTGGACTTGTACTATTTAGAGGTTGATGAATGTATTGTGGTTTATATATAGTAGTGTTTCATCTTTTTTTCTTTTCCCTCATAACTTTTTTTCATTGAGATGGATGCGTGTGTGTGTACAGGTTCTTAGGTAAAGGCCTCCCTGAATTTTTTCTTTATTCGGTGCTTGTCTCCACCCCCTGACCTATACAAGTGGGCTTGGGGTTGTTGCGGCTCAAGCCCCGAAATGGGTCTAGTCGTGAAAAAATGGTATCATAGGTGGTGAGACCCTTGGGACATTGTTTGTAAGTTTCCCTAAAAATGTATTGGTTGGGTTTAGGTAAATAGTGTCAAAGTGTATTGAGAGTGGTTCTCAGCCCAGGGAGTCCAGTGATTGTATAGGTAGCCGATGTATCCTTTCAACAGAACCTTGATTACCTAAATGATGACTTAGTTCCCTAAGTCACTTGTTTCAGGAAAAAATGGTACATTAATAATATAGGATTGAGTCCTTGAATTCCCTTCTTGATTCAGTTCGCCATTATTTTTGATATATATATGCTCATATGACCACGGTAATCCTTGATAATATTTAGGATGTCTCCATGATTCCAGCCAACCAAGATACTAGCTTCGATTCGTGATGATGATTCCATGAGTGATGAGGTCTCAGTTCAAGACACATCATGCGATCCCCTTCCTCTAGGTGGGAAGGTTGTAGTACCTCCACCTATTGAGCACTTGACAGCCCCAATAGAGCAGGTTGAGGATGTGCACAGGCTGAGCACACTTCATGAGTTATGATGACATATACCATTGAGGTTACGTAGTGATCTAGACCCTCAGGCATCATAGGTTTGGCTAGGGTCAGTGGTCCACCTCTTCAAGCTTGTATAGACCCCAGCAGATCAGATGGTTGCTTTGGTATCTAGCCTTTTTCATGGAGCAATTGGGTGTTGGTGGAGCTTGTTCACATAGATGCATGATGATTCATCACTCTCATGGGATGTCTTTCAGTAGTTGTTTTATGAGGATTACTACCCCTCCTGCCTGCACTATGTTCGACTTCATGAGGTCCTTCAATTTCAGTAGTGAGGGATAACGACGACTGAGTACACGACTAGGTTCCCATGCCTTGCACACTACTCTCTCAACATGATCCCTGATGGCTACTTAAAAGCATGAAATTTTAAGAAGGTACTCTGTAAATAGATATGTGCTATCATATTACCCTTGTGAATCCCCACCCATGTCAGGGTACTGGAGCAGGAATTGCTGACAGAGTTCTATTTGTCAGGGATATGCCCTAAATATGGTTTTTTGTAGTAAGCACGATAGAGTTGAGACATCTACTGCAGCTAGCAGATGCCAGTCGACAAGATCTAGATTCCATAGGCCTCCCCATAATCAGTCTCTGGAATGTAGTTTTATGAGGACAAGGTAGCGTAGAGTATGGGGAAAGAATGGGGGGGGGATATTAGGCTAGTGATGGGAGAGGTAACATGGAACGAGACTATTTGACCAGATGTATTGAGAACACCAAGCAGAAAGCAAGTGGACAACCACACAAGATGTATCTCCATGATCAGGGTGGTCCCTAGTGAGGTGGTGATAACAGAGGAGAAAGAGAAGCTAGAGGTATGGGAAAATGTTATGAGGTATTTCCACCACCACCAGGCAGCCCACATCAAGATCAGGAAGCTGAAAACTGGAACCACAGATAGCCACAAGATTTGGATGTCTACGACCCTGCAAAGCATGTGAGGGTAATAGTTTTTCCCCATGTATTTTCTATTTTTTTCATTAGAACCTGTTAGACACTGTGTGAATTACTCTTTTCTCCCTACACTTTTATTTAGGTTTTATCGGGGTGATGTAAGGCATTGGTGAAACCCTGAGTCAGTTTTGTTTGACGTAGCTTTGAATGCATGAAGAATAGAGATCCTTCCCCCACCGAGATGTGTTTTTGTGACATGATAAAAACTATGGGTGCAAGTCTATGCCACCCAAAGAGTATAGTAATGAGGTGTGGTGGAAGAGTCCCTCTAAATTGTGTGTTTAGGGAGAGGTTGTGCGATGGAGTGTCAGAGTAAGTCCTAGAATTTTCAGTGGAGTTTTACTTCTTAACCTCATTTTGCTTGAGATTCCACTATTGGTATTGGAATAGTGCATGTTTTGTGGATTACCCTCCTTCCAAGAGAGGCAAAGACACATCGGGAATGCCATGTGATTTCCACGTATATCCTCTTGATGTTGGATGAGTTTAATCACCTACCCTATTTGTTGGTACCTTTTATGATCAATGTCAAGTCTTGATACTATAATTATCAAGTACAGGTTGAGGTGATGTAGACCCCATGACCAAAATTACGCAACTCACTATCTGGTACTGGCAGAAGTAGTCTTCTACCTGAGAATGTAGAGACATAATATTTTTGGGAGAGAACTTGGTGGTTTGTTCAGACCACTAGAGTCTCGGGTACGTCTTCACGCATAGAGACTTGAACCAGAGGTGGTGAAACCGGTTGAACTTCCTGTAGGAGTACAACTTTGAGATAGTGTATACACCGAAAAGAGGTAGCATTAAAGAAAATACCCTTAGTAAGAATTCCTAGGCTCACCTAGCGTGGGATGTTTCAGAGTGGTTAGATTCCCATCAGCAGACCTTGGTGGAGCAGGAGGATACATATTTTCCTTATTCAATGGTGTGGAATCCTTCACTTCCCGAGCATTTAAGATAGTCTTGGTTGTGAGACATCGACTGTGAAACCTTATGTGACCAGATATCCTTATATTTTTAATCAGATAGATATTCTAAAGGAGGGAATCGTGAGACCCTGTTCTAGGGACAAACAGTTATTCCAGTTACAACACATGATGTAAAGATTCAGTCGAGGAGGCAAACTATCCCCCGAGTTTCTTTAGGCCATTTGAGACCGTGCAAAGAGATGGTGATTTTGTCTATCGCCTTTCCCTACTACCAATAGCTGGAGTGGGAACACGATGCATCCCATGTGTCGTAGATGAGGAGATATGTGCACATTCCTATGCACATCATCAGAAGGAGAAGAAATTATATGGATGAAACATCCATTTGTTTGTGTGTTATGACATCATAGAAATGTACATATTTTCCAAGGAGCAGGAGAGATAGGTGCGAGCTCAGTATCCCGAGTTGTTTTCCCTAGTTTTTCTTTTCGAGGAGGAAAATATTGAAGGAAATAATGATATAGAGACCTAGTTTTTTATTTTCAATACTTTGGAATATTTTTACATATATTTCCAGAGGTAGAAGTTGAGAAGACTTGTGATTATAAGGACCAATGTTCCTAGAATAAATTATAGAAAATTGTTAAGAGTTTTTGTACTATGAACATTATAGAAATAGGATATATCTTAAATGGTAGCTCAGATTAGAAATATGAGGCCATAGTTGAGTCTAGAACATGGCATTTACCCTAGGCAGGGTATAATGTTTGTCGGTGCAGGACTTCTGGGAGAAAAGTCACCAATGGAAAAATATCATAAATAAAATCATTAAATTTAATTAGTTTATCTCAAATGCTGTGTTGTCACGACCCGTCCTCGGGGCCCATGCCATGACTACCCCAAGGCCGCCTTCCATAGGCCAGGGGCTGGAGACTAGGACCAAAGGCGTAAATCCCGATAAAAGGGAAGGCATTGACTTTATAATAGAAAACAAACACCACATAGTACGCAAGATGAAGTAAACACTAAGTAAACTGAGTACAAAAGTAAGTGCCGGAAAGTAAATGGGCCTGTATACAAACCCAACTGAAAGTACAGTACAACTGAGATAAGAAAGTACAACAGCTGGAAAGTAAAGCAGCAACCACCAAGACGTCCTCCGGAACTTCCACCTGAAGGGTGAGTACAGATAGTCTCATCGGCTCATCGGGTCCGGCCGTCCACTCCGTGTACGTTCCACCTGTTAGTCCACCTCCGTATACCGTCTCGCTCCTCAGGCCTCAACCAAGATCAGCGCTGTCCGTCATCTGCAACCAACACAACGTAGTGCGGGCATAGCCCGTGTAGGGGTGAGCATACGATACTCAGTAGAGACCTGGAGACCCCCGAAGGTCTCCCAGAATCCACAAAGGATAAACCACAAAAGAAATATACAAATACGAAGTATCAACCAACACTACTTAGGTATATGCCCATACATATAACTAAGTCAATGATTCCAGTTCGGCTCCAACTTCTGAGCCCAAGTTCAACCCAGTCCACACAGGAAAGTACAACCCAATCCACACAGGAAAGCACAACCCAATCCACACATGAAAGAAATTCAATCATACCGTAGATAATGATTGAAAGTCAAGACTCATCTCACATAGGTATACTACTCACGAAGAGGGGTGGAGATGATTAGATGTAGCCTCTGAATCATCTCCTCTGCCGAACCTACGTAGGATCCAAGTAAAGAAGTCATCGCTGCCGAACCCACGTAGGATCCAAGTACAGTAACCATCGCTACCAAACCCACGTAGGATCCAAGTACAGTCGTCATCGCTTCCGAACCCACGGAGGATCCAAGTATAGTCATCCTTCCTGCCGAACCCACGTAGGATCCAAGTACAGTTGCCATCGTCGTCGCAGTCGCAGCCAGCTCTAGGGTTCCCGCACACAGCACGCTCGATTCCAGGAGGGTCCGCTCCACGAGCCAAGGGGTCGATACATCAACTGTCACTAAGTCCAGAGTTGATGTATCACAAAGTTCTGTCTCATCAATAGGAACTCAACCCGACAGACGGCACGTCAATTAGACGTCTGGTCTGAGAGTTATTGGCTTTTCCGTCCCAGGGGACCGGTTGTTTTTTAAGCTAAAACCAACCCGACCGTACTCCAGCTGCATCCAAACCTCAAGATAATTAATCCAAAAGAACCATCTCACTAAGAGGAATTCAACATAATTGATGGTACGTTATTCAGACATCCGGTCGTTAAGTTATAAGCATTTCCGCTCCATGGGCCCGATTGATTTCAGGTTCGAAACAACCCAACCATACCCAAATTTTGCCTAAACCTTGAGTGTAATATACCGAAACGACCGTCTCATTCCAAGGATCCTGACGCAACTGACGGTGCATCGATTGGAGGTCCGTAGACCAATATATTGGCATTTGAACGAACCTAGTCCGGAACCAGGGGGTTTGGGCCCGGTCCGACCCGGCCCAATACCCCCTGGGTCGGCCGAAACGGGTCGACTGACCCGAGTCCGGGTCCGGACCATTTGGGCGCGGCCCGGACCGCGGCTGGGCGCGGCCTGCGGCTCGGCTTGGAAGCCGGCCGTGGCTCGGCTCGCGGCCGAGCGGGGTGCGAAGGGGGCGCGACCCCCTTTGTTTCGGAAACGATGACCCCCCTGGTGGGGTCCTCCCTAGGCAGATCCGGGGGTTATGCCCCCTGGTTTCAACGGAAATGGCCGGCCATAATGGCCGGTCGGTTGTGAGCCGCTGCGGGACCTGCGGGGGTCCCGCCTCCTGGAGTGTCGGCGGCCGGTTGTCCGGCCGCCCCATTGAAGACCACCGCGGCCCTTGGCCGTGGCTCCTATCTGACTGGCGCGACGCGACGGCACCGCACCCCTCCGCCATGGCCCGCCCCGGCCGCGGCCCCCTTGAATATCCGGCGCGGCGCGACGGCATGGCGCCCCTCCGCCGTGGCCCTCTTTTGGCCGCGGCCTCCTTCGGCCTCACCAGCGCGGCGCGACGGCGCCGCGCACCATCACCGCGGCCCGCTCCGGCCGCGATCCTCTTCGTTCCCATGCGTTGCAATGACATAGCACTGACTTCTCCTAAAACTTCATTGTTGATAAATAAGAAAACAGGGAGGAGAATCGGCCGTGTTTGTGCGGTCCGATATCCTCCCGTTATTTCGATATCAAGCGGCGAAGGAATACGGAATGCTCAATGATTAAACAAGCACAATTTTAATTCATTAAAATTGAACTTAACCCCTACCTCAGCAAACTTTGACAAACGTCGGTGACTCCTCCCCTGTCATGGAGGAAGAAGAGGATGGAGAAAATCAGAACCGCCGAGTCAAATTTCTTCTTCGAAGAATTGGCGTTCTTCGTTGAAGAGTGACGTTCTTCGCGGAAGGATAAAGTTCTTCACAGGAGGATGAAGTTCTTCGAGGGAGGATGAAGTTCTTCCAAAGAGAATAGGGCTCTCTCCCAAATTTCCTCACACAAAAAAACTAACCAAATAAAATAAGGCCCTCCCTTATTTTACTATTTTTCCATGCATTTCAAAAAATCAAATTTCAAAACAAAATCACTTAATTAATTAAAGTTGAGTTGTCTAATTAATTAGGTGTTATGTTGGAAAGAATTAATGTGGGAGAGAGGGGTGTTACTCAAATAAAGGGGGGAGTTAGGGAGTTAGGGAATGTGAAGGGTTGGGCTCGTGTGGGCCCCACCTCACCTTTATCCTCCCATGGGTAGTTTGTAACTAGTGGGTCCCACCCCAACTCCCACACCTAGGATATAACCACTTCGAATAAAGAATAAAATTTGTACCACAAATTTTATTCACCATTTTTATTTAATCCACATTTTTAACAACTCCTCCAAATCAAACGCATCTTCAGTAAAAGTCCTCTTAAGCAATTACCGACACTGCGGTTTAATCGGTGCCCTCAAATTTCAATTCCGAGCATCGGTTCAAAAGATAGAGAAACCCGCTTGTTCGTTCACTGAACGTACCTGAGCTAACCTTCCGAAATTGATTCCGGGCACACCGGGCCTCGGAATCAGGTGTCGTCAGAAACTGCATACTCTTAAAATCCCAAAGAATCTAAGAAAAAAAATTTCTTTAAATTTATGGGTCGTTACATTACTCCCACATCAGGGCTTTACGTCCCAGTAAAGATACATCATAAACTACAGAAACAAATGAGGGTACTGTGCACGCATCTGAACCTCCTGCTCCCATGTTCTCTCCTAGAGGTTCCTATGCTGCCACCTGATGCACACTAGATGAATCGACCATCCACATAGGACCCGCTCCTGTCGATCCTCAATCTCTACCAGAAACTCCACGAAATTCACCCCGTCATCGAGGTCCAGCTCCCCGTGATTAATGATATGCATCGGGTCATGCACGTATCTCCTCAGCTGAGATACGTGGAGACGTCTTGCACCCGGTGCAACTGAGGTGGAAGAGCCAGGTGATAAGCCACCTTGCCTATCCTAATGAGAACCTGGAATGGTCCGATGAAGCGCGGAGATAACTTTCCACCTCAGGCAAATCTCTGTAATCCACGTCGAGGTGAGACCCGTAAGAAAACGTGGTCGCCATCCTCGAACTCTAGTGGTCTCCGCCTCCTGTCAGAATAGGACTTCTGTCAGCTCTGAGCAGTCCTCATCCACTCCTGGATGATCTGTACCTTCTCCTTCATGGCCTGGACCATCTCTGGTCCTACAAGTGCTGACTCCCCAGGGTCTGTCCAGCACATAGGTGATCTGCAAGGTCAGCCGTACAATGCCTCGTATAGTGCCATCCCGATGGTGGAGTGGTAACTGTTGTTGTATGCAAAATCCACCAAGGGTAGGTGATCCTCCTATCTACGACCAAAGTCTAGGACACATGCACATAGCATGGTCCTCTCCGTCTAACCATCCGTATGAGGGTGAAAGGCAGTGCTCAGGCGTAACTGCATCCCAAATGCCTCCTAAAACCCCTTCCAAAGCCGAGAAGTAAAGTGAGCATCTCGATCGGAGACGATAGACGATGGAACACCATGAAGCCGTACAATCTTCTGAACGTAGAGGCGTCCCAATCTCTCCACTGAGCCCTGCTCTCTGATAGGTAGAAAGTGGGCCGACTTGGTGAGTCGGTCTACGATCACCCAGATGGAGTCGTGTCCTCTGGAAGTATGTGGAAGCCCTGTCACGAAATCCATAGATATCTGTCCCACTTCCTCTCTGGGACCTCCAAGGGCTGTACCAAGCCTACTAGTACCTGGTGCTCCGCCTTCACCTTCTGGCAGGTGAGGCATCGTGAAACAAACTCTGCCACAACCTTCTTTATACCTGGACACCAGTGCTGTCGTATGAGATCTTGGTACATCTTCGCTACTCCTGGATGTACCGCCAATGGGGAAGTGTGAAACTCTCTCAACACCTTCTCCTGTAATGCAACTGGTACCATGGTATGTACTCTAAAAAGGAAGACGTGCTCTCAAGAAGTGGACCTCTCGAATCCAGAACTGGCACTTTGAGAGCTTACCAAAAGCTGGTGCTCTTAGAGTGTATCCAGTACAACCCGCAAGTGGTAGGCGTGCTCTTCCTCAGTAGCCGAGTAAATCAATATGTCGTCAATGAAGACTACGAAAAATCGATCGAGGTAAGGCTGTAAGATCCTGTTCATGAGACTGATGAACACTTCTGGAGCATTGGTTACACCGAAAGTCATGACCAAGAACTCATAGTGGCCATACCGACACCTGAAGGCCATCTTCTGCACATCCTCGTCTTGAACTCTGAGCTGATGATAGCTTGACCTGAGGTCTATCTTCTAGAACCATTGTGCTACCTTGAGATGATCGAAGAGGTCATCAATCCTCGAAAGTGGATACTTGTTCTTCACGGTCACCTGGTTTAGGTGACTGTAGTCGACACACAATCGTAATCTCCCATCCGCCTTCTTGGTGAATAAAATCGGAGAAGCCCAGGGTGAAACACTGGGTCAGATGAATCCCTTGCCCTATAAGTCCTCCAGCTGTACCCGTAGATCACGAAGCTTAGCGAGAGACATCCGATATGTTGGAGTAGATATTGGGGTTGTCCCGGGGTACAGTTCAATGTAGAAGTCTGCCTCTCTGTGAGGAGGTAGTCCTAGAACATCGTTAGGGAAAACGTCCGCATACTGATCCACCATAACAGGAAAACTCAGACTCCTCACATCAACTGCTCCTAGGATGATACTAGACAATTGATGGGTGATCAACTGTCCTCTCCTCTGTGTGAGTCCATCCAGCGCTGCAAAGGCTCCCTTCTCACTGGTGAAGGTGAACCTGCTCCCATCTGTGCAGACACACCACACTTTGTGCCTAATACAGTCGATCAGAGCATAGACCATAGATAACCAATCCATGCCCAAGATGACGTCGTAACGCCTCGACGCCACTACAAGAAGATCCCAGCCGAAGATCTCGCCTCTTAGAGTAAGCTCACACTGCCGGCACCAGTGCGTAATTGTCGAGTTTGCTCCTGTAGGAGTCTCTAGCCGTAAGGATCGAGCCAACGACTCTGTCAGAATCTCCGAGCTCCAAAAAAGCGCAGCGAAAATAAAATAATGACTCGCTCCTATGTCTATAAGAACTTCAACCAGGGTGGAGTAGACACAGATTGTACCTTGAATCATCTCAGGTGCGCCGTGGTCGTAGGCCTTTACTGCCTGAAGCTGAGCCTGCCTCTGCCCGTCAGCTCCCTGTGGTCGAGGTGGACCTCCTGGTGGTGGTGGTGGTAGATCCCCGAAGCATCTTCCACTACCTATTGCTCGACCAGCTCCTCTAACTCGTCTGCCTGCTCCCTGCAGACCGCCACGGTCGAGCCTCTGCCTCTGTCTGGGTGGTCCCTCAACCATCTGCTGCTCCTCTGCATGGCGGGTCGGGCAGTCACGAGCCATGTGGCCCTGCCCGCCACATGCATATCACTGTTTGGATCTCGTATGACTGGCTTTGCTGCATGTGCCCCGCACCTCCGAACCAGTATCCTAAGGTCGTCCAACTGATGGTCTGGTCTGCTTGGACCCCTGTGAAATCTGTCGACTTCCAGCTGCAGAAGACTCCACTACATGCCGCCCTGCGGTAGGTCTCGGTGCTGGTGTAGGCTCAACAAGAAAGCTCTCTACAAGAAGGGCTCGCTCCAGTACTCCTACCTATGTTGGAATACTGAGGGAGATCATCAAAGCCCTTATCTCATGCCTCAGTACCTGATCGAAGGTACGGGCCCAGAAGAATGGGTCCC
This sequence comes from Viscum album, assembly GCA_963277665.1. NCBI lineage: Eukaryota > Viridiplantae > Streptophyta > Magnoliopsida > Santalales > Viscaceae > Viscum > Viscum album. The sequence goes on along the minus strand of OY728158.1, from coordinate 705,338,325 downwards.
GTAACATTTCAGTGGAATAGCGTGAGAGGTTGGTAAATATCGCAGAGTACTGGGATACTGTCATGCTACCCTGCCGCAGCTGTAGTAACTTCTGAATGCGCACCGCACGGAGGGTGGCTGGAACGAACTCCGAGCAGAAGAGGCTCTTGAAGTCCATACAAAGAAGAGATGCCTCCTCATGCACCTGGAGCATCAGGCTCCACCATCTACCTGCTGCCACGTGTAGGAGACTCGTCGCAAGGATCAACATAAGATTTGCTGGTGTCCATACCAATCTGAAGACTTGAAAAACAACCTCCATCCAATCCTCGGCTGCCTGAGGGTCCATCTCCCCATGGAACTTGGGAGGTCTCTGATGTTGAAACTCGTGTAGTGCACTCAGGCGATGTGAAATCTCATCTGCTGGGGCTGGTGGCATCGATGGCTCGATGGGTAGAGGTACCGCCGGTGCCTCCGCTGTAATGGGGCCCTACACCGAGGCCTTGTCGCTCGGTGGGTTGCCATCTCGCACAAAGCTCAGAACCCTAGCTAGCTGCCATTGTGGGGCCATCCTAAAATGAAACAGGTGCACCACGGTTAATACAGTATACCTGGTGAGCTGACACAAAGTAATCACAAAGAAAACTTTGAAACACACATGCGATCAATGTTTTTGTGCACTGAGTCGGAAATCAGAAGCCAGGGTCCTAGTGTATGGATACATCGGCCGCTGCACCAACACAGGACTCCTTGAACTGATAACCACACTCAATACCCTTAACACTTTTGCTTCACATAGAATAAATTATTAGATTCCTGAGTTCTGCGGTAGAACCAACTCCTCTGATACCAATTTGTCACGACCTATCCTCGGGGCCCGTGATGTGACTACCCCAAGCCCGCCTTCCATAGGCCAGGGACTCGCAATTAGCACCAAAGGTGTAAATCCCGATAAAAGGGAAGGCATTACCTTTATAATTGAAAACAAACACCATAGAGTACGCAAGATGAAGTAAACACTAAGTAAACTGAGTACAAAAGTAAGTTCCGGAAAGTAAATGGGCTAGTATACAAACCCAACTGAAAGTACAGTACAACTGAGATAAGAAAGTACAATAGATGGAAAGTAAAGCAGCAACCACCAAGACGTCCTCCAGAACTCCCATATGAAGGGTGAGTACAGATAGTCTTGTTGGCTCCTCAGGTCTGGCCATCCACTCCGTGTACGTTCCACCTAGTAGTCCACCTCCGTATACCGTCTCGCTCCTCAGGAATCAACCAGAATCAGCGCTGTCCGTTGTCTGAAACCAACACAACGTAGTGCGGGCATAACCCGTGCAGGGGTGAGTATACTATACTCAGTAGGGACCCCGAGACCCCCGAAGGCCTCCCAGAATCCACAAAGGATAAACCACAAAGGAAAGATACAAATACGAAGTATCATCCAACACTACTTAGGTATATTCCCATACATATACCTAAGTCAACGATTCTAGTTTGGCTCCAACTTCCGAGCCCAAGTTTAACCCAGTCCACACAGGAAAGTACAACCCAATCCACACAGGAAAGAACAACCCAATCCACACAGGAAAGCAAGTCAATCATACCGTAGATAATGATTGAAATTCAAGACTCATCTCACACTTGTATACTACTCACGAAGAGGGGTGGAGATGATTAGATGTAGCCTCTGAATCATCTCCTCTGCCGAACCCACATAGGATCCAAGTACAGAAGTCGTCGCTACTGAACCCACGTAGGATCCAAGTACAGTAACCATCGCTACCAAACCCATGTAGGATTTAAGTACATTTGTCATCGCTGCCGAACCCATGGAGGATCAAAGTACAGTCATTCTCGCTGTAGAACCCACGTAGGATCCAAGTACAGTCGCCATCGTCGTCGCGGTCGCAACCAACTCTAGGGTTCCCGCACACAGCACGCTCGATTCCGGGAGGGTCCGCTCCACGAGCCAAGGGGTTGATACATCAACTGTCACTAATTCCAGAGTTGATGTATCACAAAGTTCCGTCTCATCAATAGGAACTCAATGCGATAGACGGAGGGTCAATCGGACGCCTGATCTGAGAGTTATTGGATTTTTCGTCCCAAGGGCCCGGTTGGTTTTTAAGCTAAAACCAACCCGAACATACTCCATTTGCATCCAAACCTCAATAGGAGTAAGACAAAAGAACCATCTCACTAAGAGGAATTAAACGTAATTGGAGGTACGTTATTCGGACGTCCGGTCATTAAGTTATAAGCGTTTCCGCTCAAAGGCCCGGTTGGTTTCGGGTTCGAACCAACCCGGCCATACCCAACTTTACCAAAACCTTGAGTATAATATACCAAAACAACCATCTCGTTTCATGTATCCCAACACAACTGACGATGCATCAATCAGAGGTCCGTATCCTAAGATATGGGCGTTTGAACGAACCTAGTCTGGAACTAGGGGGTTTGGGCCCGGTCTGACCCGACCCAATACCCCATGGGTAGGCTGAACCAGGTCGACCGACCCGGGTCTGGGTCCGGCCCATTTGGGCGCGGCCTGAGGCCCGACTCGGAAACCGGCCGCGGCTTGGCTCACGGCCGAGCGGGGTGCGAAGGGGGCACGACCCCCTTTGTTTCGGAAACGGCACCCCCCCTGGTGGGGTCTGCCCTAGGAAGATCCGGGGGGTTACGCCCCCCCGGTTTCAACAGAAACGGTCGGCCATAATGGACGGCTGGTTGTGAGCCGCCGCGGGACCCACGGGGGTCCCGCCTTCTGTAGTGCCGACAGCCGGTTGTCCGACCTCCCCATTGAAGACCGCCGCGGCTCCTGTCCGACCGGCACGGTGTGACGACACCGCGCCCCTCTGCAGCGGCCCGCTCTTGGCCGCGGCCTCCTTCGGCCTCACCGGCGCGGCGCGACGGTGCCACACACCATCACCGCGGCCTGCTCTGGCCGCGGTCCTCTTCATTCCCGTGCGGTGTAACGGCACCGCGTTGCCTTCACCTCAAACGTCATTGTTGATAAACAAGAAAACAGAGAGGAGAATCGGTGGTGTTTGTGTGGTCCGATCTCCTCCTGTTATTTCGATATCAAGTGGCCAAAGAATACGGAATGCTCAATGGTAAAACAAGCACAATTTTAATTCATTAAAATTGAACTTAACCCCTACCTCAACAAATGTTGACGAACGTCGGTGTCTCCTCCCTTTGTTACGGAGGAAGAAGAGGATGGAGAAAACCGGAACCGCCGAGTCAAAGTTCTTCGTCGGAGAATTGGCGTTCTTCATTGAAGAGTGACGTTCTTCACAGAAGGATGAAGTTCTTCGTGGGAGGATGAAGTTCTGTGCGGGAGGATGAAGTTCTTCCAAAGAGAATAGGGCTCTCTCCCAAATTTCCTCACAAAAAAAAACTAAGCAAATAAAATAAGTCCCTCCCTTATTTTATTATTTTTCCATGCATTTCAAAAACTCAAATTTCAAAACAAAATCACTTAATTAATTAAACTTGAGTTGTCTAATTAATTAGGTGTTATGTTGGCAAGAATTAATGTGGGAGAGAGGGGTGTTACTCAAATAAAGGGGGGGGGAGTTAGGGAGTTAGGGAATGTGAAGGGTTGGGCTCGTGTGGTCCCCACCTCACCTTTATCCTCTCATGGGTAGTTAGTAACTAGTGTGTCCCACCCCAACTCCCACACCTAGGATATAACCACTTAGAATAAAGAATAAAATTTGTACCACAAATTTTATTCACCATTTTTATTTAATCCACATTTTTAACAACTCCTCCAAAGAAAACGCATCTTCGGTAAAAGTCCTATTAAGAAATTACCGATGCTGAGGTTTCATCGGTGCCCTTGGATTTCAATTCCGAGCAACGGTTCAAAAGATAGAAAAACCCGCTCGTTCCTTCACTGAACGTACCCAAGATAAATTTCAGAAATTGATTCCGGGCACACCGGGCCTCGGAATCTGGGGCCATCAGAAACTGCGTACTCGTAAAATCCCAAGGAATTTAAGAAAAAAATTTCCTTGAAATTTACAGGTATTTACATGTGTAAAATAATTTTTTTATTGTAGGCTCATATTGTAATTACGATACCAATATTGAGTTTGAAATGGGGTGTTTTACCTAACCCTCACTTAAAAAGAGGGGGAATGGGAATTTCAGACTTCTACATCGAGCAGGGCTTCTATAAATTGAATTTTAATAATTAGAATTAGTTTTAGCCTCTAATTATCTATCTATCACTGCAAACCCTCTCTCTCCCCCTATCACTCTCTCTTAGTTCTTTGGTGGAATGAGTGTGGATCAAGAACGAAACTTCGATGGATCGAAGAAGGATCACAATGGGTGCATCTTCTACGAGTAACAAATCCAACAAGGTAGGATTTATCTAATTTTTTAAATTCCAATTCATTTTCAATTTTGTTTATCTACTTAATTTCCTTGTTCATCATCTTTATATTGTAAAATCATAGATGACCACACAAACACCACCATCGATTTCTGTTTGGAACCCCATTCTTTGTCCGTTCTTCACAGATACTAGCTATCAATTTTTTGGATGCATCAACCAACTATTGGATCATCGATCAGAGGTAGGCACTGTGAAGGTGTTGTCATAGGGATCACAAATATGTTCTAAGATCTAGAACTAGGTATCTGGTTGAGTCACAGTGGTCTGCATAAGAGACCGTCGAAATAATGTCGGCCAGTGGAAGTGACACATGGTGATCACAGAGGGAGTTATGATGGTGGGGCCTGGCACTGCGATGGTGTCCTGTGATGAGGAGCTGAGTAAGGCGGGGCTCTGACGGCCTGTGTCGAGGAAGAGTGGGCTGGTGAAGTCACTTATGGAGCAAGGCGACAAGGATTTGGGTGTAGTTAGATGGTGAGGGGCAGAGGCGCAGAGTGTTGAGGTGGATAACTAGCGGTTAGGCGGTGCGGCTGAGGTATAGGTGGGGTCACGACCCATGCGATGTGTTTCTATGTTGACGTGATGTAGTGGAGGAAGACTGGCTTCTTGGACGATGTCGGAAAGCAGGCCACAGGCCACGTAGGTTGGCTAGGCCATGAAAAGAGGGCTAGGCCGTGTCAGAACGGGTCGGACCTGCGGCTGGGGCCACAGGCTGGTGATCCAGACCGGGCTATCCTAGGAGGAGGGGGTCTGGCTAGTTTAGGTTGGACTGACCTAGTTTGGACCAAGATCCTTTAAATGCTCATTTATTTTAAACAGCTCATCCATTTGACATGATGCTTAGGGATGTGTGTCCCTCTAATTAAGGGGAATCTTTTAATATGGTTTAGGATTTTTATGTCTTTTTTTTGTTTAGTTGCATGAGACACTTAAATTTAATAATAATAATTTAATTATTATTATTCAAAAATCATGTTTTAGACTTAACTTCTAAACAAGAGGTCCGTTTGACACACCTTCAGCCACAACATAACCCTTTTCCTTATACCGAAATTTCAATAACACTTTCAGGTTTTTAAACAAAGGTTGAGGTGTGGGCCCTATGTGGTCTGGTTTGCATGTGTTGTGGTGAAATGAACCTTTTTCATCAGTTATCTGTTTTGGAAGAATGAGTAGTCCATTCCATGTGTTTTCTATGAAGATCGCAATAGTATGATCCATATAACTTTTTACGAATCAAGGTGTGGGCCCCATAGAAAATCATTCGAGTGTAATTTAGAAACTTGAGACTTTTCCATCAGATGTATATTATATTAAAATGAATGGTCAATCTTGCATGTTTTCCATAAGGATCCCAATGGTGTGATCCGTTTAAAATTTCAAAACCTTGTTTGTGATCTCATTAAATGTGGAAACATGATAGGTATATTGGTGGAAGATCATTATGTTGTGTTTGACTATAACCCATGAAGTAGGTCATATTAGACTCTTGTGAGAGTGGAGAAGATGTATTAAGAGATATATTCAAATGTTATGGGGCCACTCAAGGAGACGTGTCATAGAAATTATATTTTTTGACCCCCTGGATCAATGACGAGCATCATGCGCTCATCGGCCTTTTGACTATTGTGCCATGTACTATGGGGGTACCTTGGAATGCCTAGGGGTACTTGTTCATAGTTTATTACCCATGAATGGTTTGTTACATGGCCGACTGATGAGGTGGGGTCACACATCGTGTGGTCCCCACACACGCCGTTTATTACTTTACGAATCTTCAGTCTCTCACATATCTTTCTTTTGGACTTAGAGTTTGGCATGCATGTAGCGTATCCTAAGTGTTTTTACTTATAGAATGTGATGGTGACATTAGAAGTGGATTACGTGTTACGATCTAGGATTCAAAAAGCATGACACCTATCTAGGGTGGTACCCGATGAATGTAGTGGTGTTTTTTCTGAGAGGTACTATCCGGTAGGGATGACTTGTGGGTATCCTCTATGACTTCTATCAGGGTGGAATCCTTCTGACACATCTAGACATGGGTAGCCTCTATGACTTCTATTAGATTGGAATCCCATAGATGCATCAGGGCGTGGGTAGCCTCCGTGACTTCTATCAAAGTGGAATCCCCATGACACATCAGGGTGTGGGTAGTATCTTCAACTTCTATTAGAGTGGAATCACTATGATGCATCAGGGCATGAGTATTATCTATAAATTCTATCAGAGTTTAATCCCCTTGACACATCATGGTGTGGGTAGCCTCTACGACTTCCATTAGAGTGGAACCCCCCTGACGCATCAGGGCATGGGTAGCCTCTGCGACTACTATGAGAGTGGATTTCCCCTAACATACTTGGGTGTGGGTATCCTATACTTTGGGTTAACACCTCATCTATATGGAACATAGGAGAGATGTGGTTGAATTACCTTTGTAATCTCAAGAAAGAGAGATGATTTTCCCACTGAGACACATCCCTATGACGTGACCTAAAACTGCGAGGGTGAGACAATGCCACCCAAAGTGGATAATATCAATGGATGGTGATTGATACCCTTTGAATTTCATTTCAGAGCAGACATGTGGGATTATAGACATCGATGGTCACTACTTCTGGGACTATTGTATACTCTTTCTTGGGTTTATATTGTGAGATGGATATACCCTTACTCACTCGTTTGGGTTTCTTTGACTGAGAACACACACACACACACATATATCCTATTTCAGTTCCCACTTCATGGGTTTTGGGTTACTCTCTTTCCTAGAGAGGTGAATATGCGTAGGGTATGCCACCTGCTTTCCACATATATATTATCATAGTTTGAAGAGTCTACTCTCCAACTATAGGTAGCAAATACTCAATGATAAGTTCATCTTCTCACTATTTCTAGATCCTTGTGTTTGGATGAGTTTAATTCACTATCTTGTTGCATTGAGTTGCACTCCTTTTACTGTACCTTGTTCTATCTACTTCTCCCCTCTTCACTACATCTTTGGATACTTGAGCCTTTGGGGAATCCTCACTACAAAAAAACCGGCTATTACCAGCGGTTTTTTTTCATATAGAGACTGTTTAAACCGCCACTGTATGGTTTGGTGGCGGTTTACAGAAACCGTCGCTAAACTGGGCATCAACAATCTATTAGTGGCAGTTTTTTCCATTTCGCAGTTGTTTAAGGGAAGCATCGTAGATGCCTCATTTCGCAGTGGTTTTCGTGACTTTAGCGGCGGTTTGACGGGTGCCAGATATTTTTTTATTCGCAGCCGTTTTAACCGCTGTGATATTCAGGTGTTGATGCACCTCTGTCCCGGCGGTGAAAACCGACGCTAAATATAAACCGATTACATTTTATGGCGGTTTTAACCACCGATAATGGTTTACAAGTAAATCATTAGTGGCGGTTATAACCGCCGCGAAATGCTGACCAGTAAAGCATTAGCAGCGGTTAAAACCGCCGCGACATGCTGACCATAAAAAAAAAATGCAGTTTTTCTTCTACTGCCCCACTGCCCTGAAAAACAAATCAAACTAGAAAATGGAATAGAAGACATAATAAAAACAAATAAAATGTTATTTCTAACTTGGTATCCCCAGCATGATGAAACAGGAGACATCAAACAATCGACCATAATTCTATAGTGATAATAATCAATAATGGATCTATAGGGAAGCATGAAATCCATTCCAATAATTACATCATACAGTTACATGATGGGAAAGAATGAATTATATATAAAAAAAATTTCCTATCTGATGGGGAAAATAATTCCATCAGTGAACAATCATTGATCGAATAACCAATGAGGTTTACAGATTCTTAATGACACATAAATACACTATATCAAGGACCAGAATCTCTAGAAATGTATCAAATATAACATTGTATGATGCACTTGTGTCAAATAATGTATAATCTATAGTAGAGGTTACTAGATTAGTACCTCAAACAATAGATGAATTTTAATTATTCTCCCTACCATATGTTGAACGTCATTTAGTTTTCCCATACCATGACTCTATGCTACAACCTGACTATTCTGAGTGGGATCACATTTCATGCACATTAATTCTTGAGTCTAGTATCAACTTTGTCGACTACCACATTGCCCTCAACAGTATGTGGTATTATAGCTACATACCTACTAAAAATTAAGAGGACCCACATAATAATGTGGAATATGTAAAGATCTTATCCCCCTAGGATGAACTGGTGGAAAGTTTTGAAGATGTGCAAGATATGACCCAAACTCCTATAACCTATGTATTCAACTAGATACACCGTAAGTTGGGAGAAAAGATGTGTATCTTGTCTAAATCTCCTCACGTTGTGTTAATGAGTCACCCAAATTATGGTAGAATAGTTGTGTGTCTTCCCTTTAACCGTTTTTAGAATATTCTAGGTGACTTTAGTGACCAGAACATGCATATTTTCTTATTCTATTGTTGGAGAATGTGTATGGGCCTGATATTTTCCTCCATTTCATATAGGTATATACCGATGTTAATCAAGTCAGTGGGAAAGGATATGGGTATTCCCTATATTTTTTACCAAAATATTCTTGGTGATTTCTTTGAATAATACCAGATTATACCGACAAGCTTAGTAAATGTGGGAAAATGTGTCCTCTTGCTCATAGTTTTCCACCATATTTAGTTAGTGGGATTATTTGGAGGGTATAGATGTAGGGCCATGTTCTTGATTGATTTTTCACTACCCTCAGTGGGTTTTAATAACTACCTAGGTTTGGGAGACTTAGGTCAGACTCCTGAGGTAAACACACACATCATATAGAGGTTTTATTGCTTTGTAGCATTGGTGATGGTGAATGCTAGAAGGAGCCCTTTGGAGGTTCCCTTATGCTATCTAGATGAGTCCATCGGTGACCGATTGATCAACCTCCCTAGATAAGGGAGGAACATGTTTTTTCCTTCCATGGATATGACCATGAAATGGTTTGAGATGGAAACTATTTACAACAAATTATGTTCCACTAGTCATTGTTGAGTAGACATATAGTAGGGATTTTTGAGATGAATGAATTTTTTAGCTTCCTCTGAAGATGGAAAGGTAACATTTAGGTGTGACTCCCAAACCAGTGAATTTGAGACCCAATGTTGAGGGTGCAAGGTTGATAATAGAGCCCTAGTTTTAAATGAGGATCTAACTTGTGCAGTAGTTGAAGCATATATGTTATTAAAGTAGTAAAATGCCATTTGGATCAAAGGGGGTTCTAGTTGAAAGTGCCAGAATACTTAGGAGAAACATTTACAAGAAATCCTCATGAAATCAGCATATCAATAAATAAACACATGTATAATCAGTTGTATCAGATCCATGTTTGTCTACATTTCATATTTTGAGAGAGAAAAAGGATCCTAACATGTGGGTGACACATGCATTTTGTTTAAGGTTCCATGTTAGGTTCACCATTTTTGTTTCCAACTACTTTTATTGGTGAGTATATGATTCGTATCACATGATTAGGCTAAACCACATTCCCATCATCCTCTTATGTTTGGTCTCTATACTACCTACTAGGTTCCAATTTATATAACCAGAACAAAATAACAAAAGGATCACTCTTTAGTCATCCAAAATCTCGACTACCAATTCAAACACAGGCCTAAATGGAATGATGCATACCACTCTCGAGAAATCAAGACATAAAATGAAACATCATAAATCAAAAAAATGAATAGAAGGAAACATGAGAAATCAAGAAATTGTTAGGACATGGAAATGTTTGGTGGAAACTATGTGCCATACATGTTACATATACAAACCAACTGTTCTCATATTTGATCAACACATCAAAAATACTACTACTCATGGTCTGATGATGCATCGTCACCCTCTCCACCTCCATCTCCTCTACCTGCTGACACCTATAAGAATATTATATTGAAAATTAAATATTGTTGCATATTTATAATTAAACTTAAAACCAATAAAAGTTTTCAAACTAAATGATTTTGATTTTTTGTGATTTACCTGCTCACCACTAGTCGATGCACTACCACCGGGGGCATATCTGCTCATATGCTGACGTATTTCAAGCAACTCTTTCTGAAAAGAAGATATCTGATCCCCCTGCTGATGAACTGTGTTTAGTAGAGAAGACATATCCCTATGCGAATCTTCAGGTATGAAATGACTATAACCAGGAGTAGATGCAGCTGGAATCCCTGGTGGCCTGCCAAATACCTCAGATGGTATGGGTCCCAAACTCATCCCGCGCACTCTACCAGGATGCTCTTTCCCAAGGACTTTAGCAACCGGGTCATTCTGGGAGACTGAGTAGGATTTCCCAAGATTTGCATCCCATATTTCTTTAATTTTTACCTATAAATAAAATATCAATATATATTAACACATTAAAACTGATAATAAGTTATTATAATGAAATATTGACTTCATACCCCAACTTCTTTGGCAGGCTCATTAACAAAACTTCCATATGTTTTTTATGAACATCCATCCACAGTTAGGTTCGGGATGCTTCATGCCCTAAACTCTATGACTGCATTAAACAAAAATAAATCAACGATTTAATATGTTAAATAGATAATATTGACTTATAAATATTTAAACTAATTAAAATATTACCAATGACATTCGGCTTTTAGAAAAGCTTTTTGAGCCCGCAGTGTGCGGGATGACTTGCTTTGCCTGGTTTGATGCATTCTGTCTTGAGAGATCCTAAAATAAATAAAATTCAATTTAACAATAATGTATTCAATGTCATCTCCTCTTCATATACATGTATAAATGTAAAATGAAGATAATATAATAATATATATTTCAATACCATCCTCTTCTCATCACGATGTATATCGACAAAAACTTTCCACTGTTCTTTCGGTACCCCACTGGGTAGATTCTCATACATTTGCTGCATAGTCAAAGAAGTATCGTTGACATCACACCACAACCTCCATTTGAAATCTTTCCATTTTTACCAAGATTTTTCAATGTTCACTTCCATGCTATCACATCAGCAACGGTAAAGTGGAAGAACATCTGTATACAGAAATTAATTTTGAGCATATTAGTAACATGACATTCAATTAAACCATAAAGTAATAAAATTACCTTTATCTGAGAATCAAAAAATTCATTTTTCCAGTTTGGAGGCATGTGCCTCCAATCATCATATGAAATAGGCAGTGAAATGGGCTGTGCTGCCAGCTGACCTATAATCCGGCCAAGTAACCCCGCGACGTCATCCGTTGGGACCCCATAAGAATCAAATGGCACGACTATCTTCTCTCCATTCATGTTCCAAACATCTGAACTTTTTATGCGTTTTTCCACAATTGAATTTTTTTCATCTGCAATGAGCAAACAATTAGTAGAAACAAAATGCAATAAATTTATTTAAATAAAATTTGTACCTATGACTGTGACCCTCCAGAATGTCCGTGATGAACTGGAAGGGGCGTGTCGCTACCCCAATGCTGAGGCTCCTATAAGGGGAGTCGATGACTCATCCTCTAATGATACATCGACATATGGTGTCAGAGATGGTGTAGGGGGAGATGGTGCAGGGGTGTAGGCAGCTGGTGCCTCAGATGCCGTGGGGACAGAAGGATCGTCATCTGTCACAGAACTAGATGAAATAGTGTATCGCTTCTTCCTTGGCATTCATATCATTTAATCAAATAAAATTAAGTTCAGAATATATATTTCAAAAAATTTATGCAGAAAAAAAAATTAAAAATGATAATAGATTCCCAGTACTAACAAACAAAATATATATAACAATGATAATGAATGACTGTAGAAATGAAACAAGTGGTTGATGAATGAATAAACCATTGTACATACAATCATTTTCCCCTTCAATCATGTCGGTTTCCTGCTCCATTGCTTCATCCACTTCATTCATCCTTGCTAGAATAATATTTTCAATATCATGATGGACAAATAATTCTGCTTCCTGTTGTTGATGAAATTCAATTGCAGAGGTCAAATATTCCACTTCATCACCCATATCATACAAATATCTTTGTATTACGTGAGTAACTACACTCCACCCTTCATCCACACCATCATTCACATAATATACCATTTTTTCTTGCGATGATAAGATATATGGATCATGAAGTTCATGATCACCAACATCCATCAAACGAGATAAGTTTACAGAAGTAAATTTCAAGGAATCTCTTTTAACACCTCTGATAATATCAACCCATTTGCATTTGAATAAAACAACAGAAAAATTCCCATGGTAGTTTAATTCAATAATATCATGAAGCATTCCATAATATCCCACTTCAGCAAACGTAAATATACCACTATTCTATGTTTTCAAACCCACTTCTTGATCGACTGTACGAAATCTAAAGCCATTCACATTATAAAAGTCAAACTTTATAACTTGTTTTATAGGACCTCTAGCAAGAAACTTAAAATCTTCTGACAAGTCTACTCTATTATTAGTATTCATGATCCGAAAAAATAAATATAATTTAATAGATTTAGAAATTGTAAGTGTCAAACTAATATTTGTATTTATTGCAATATTTATAAACTTACACGTCGTACAAACCATTCTACCAGCTCTTTATTCACATCTTTCATTATATCTTTCTCATTTCGTGTTCAGCCTCTCATTCGCCTATTTGTTTTTATCCTCAACTCTTCAATAAATGGATCTATAATTTCACTATTCAGCAGCACATATCTATGTGCCTGTAATAATTCCAATTCTGTCAGTGTCACATATGAGGTCCTCCCAACTGATCGGCCAATAGCAGAAAATATTTTTGATTTCTGATGCATTTGAGATTGATTTGATGTGTTTTCAACACGTCCAACTCGATTAAATCTTGTCTTGATATCATCCAAATATCTGGAACAAAAGGTGAGACACTCCTCGGCCAAATAGCCTTCAATAATAGAGCCTTCTGGTTGAGCTTTTTTTCTCACGTATACTTTCAAATGCCCAAGATATCTGTGAAATAAAATAATAATATTAGGCATTTATTTAAATGCCAATTTTTTTTTACTTAAATGGAAATATATAAATAAAATACCTCTCAATTGTATACATCCATTGATAATGAACGGGGTCTCCTAATTTAGCATCTTCAACCAAATGCACAGTTAAATGCACCATGACAGTAAAAAACGATGAAGGAAAGATCATCTCCATTGCACAAAGGGTCAATACAAACCTCTACTGGAGGTTGTCAAGCTGAAATGGATGTAGAGATTTCTCACAAAATTGCCTAAAAAATGTGCAGAATTGGAGTACAACAGCAATAACTTTTTCAGGTAATAATGTACGCAATGGAAATGGTAGTAACTGTTGTAACAAAATATGTGAATCGTGACTTTTCAATGCATATAACTTACGATTATTCAAGTCAACACACCCCGAGATGTTACTCGAATACCCATCAGATACCTTCACATTCTTTAAAATTCGAAGGAATGTATCTTTATCCCTATTTTTCATTGAAAAAATGGCTGGAGCATACTTTTCATTCTCATTTGGACAGAGATCATGTTTTATGTTCATTACTTATAAGTCTTTGCGAGCATTGAGACGATCCTTCGACTTTTCATGCTCATTAAGTAATGTGAAAATAAAATTATAACATACATTCTTCTCAATATGCATCATATCAAGATTGTGGCACAACAAATTAAATTCCCAATACGAAATTTTGAAGAATATACTTTTTTTATTCCATTGTTGCATTCTGATTTCACTTGACGATGCACTTCACACTCATTTTCTGCTACCATTCAAATGATGAACCTTCCCAAATTCTGTTTTAACATTTTCAAGCTATTTCAATATTTCAGAACCGGTTAACAACTTTGGAGGTGGTCTACGATCAATGGAACCATTAAATTTTGATTTGTTTAGCCGTAATCTATGAGATGAATCAAGAAATATTCGATGGCACAAGAAGCACCATTTTCTACTGTGAGGTAGCCGTTTGGGCTCGAAATCAAAGTTACAAACGGGAAAAGCCAAACCCATATAATTGTTCCAACCAGATAAATTCCCAAGCCCAGGGAAGTCACTAATGGTCCACATTAAAGCAGCATGCATTTTGAACATTGTTTTAGAAGAAAAATCAAATGTCTCAACACCGTTGCTCCATAACTCCTGCAATTATTCAATCAAAGGCTTCAGGTATACATCAATATCATTTCAAGGAACTTTTTTTCCAGGAATAATCATCGAAATGATAAAATATGTTTGTTGCATACACATCCACGGAGGCAGATTATAAGGGATCAAAACAACTGGCCAAATGCTATAACTGGTACTCAAAGTCCCAAATGGGTTGAATACATTAGTAGCCAATCCCAATCGAACATTCCTAGGATCAGATGAGAAATATGGATGTAATTAATCAAATGTCTTCCACGATTGGTAATCTCATTGATGTATCATTAACCCATCATTGTTATTATTTACAGAATTCCACTTCATGTGTTCAGCAGTTTTTGATGACATGAATAATCTTTGCAATTGAGGATTAAAAGGAAAGTAATGTAAAACTTTTGTAGGTGTGTTCCTTTTCTTATTCTCCATGAAATTATGTTCAGTCAGACTTTCAACATCACCCTTTGACTGCCATCTAGAAGAAGAACACTTCTTACAATTCTTTCTACTTGAATCCTCTCCCCAATAAAGCATACAATCATTGGGACACACATGTATTTTTGTATAATTCATACCAAGATTGTTAACAACTTTTTTTCATATCATAAAAAGATTCTGTGATTTTTGCTTCAGGAAATGCATCACGAATCAATTCCAATAACATGGACATTGCCTTATTTGTAATTCCACCTAGACATTTGATATGGTACAACTTCAGCAGAAATGAAAGCTTTGAATATTTTAAACACCCACTATACAACTCTTGATTTCCATCGTTAACTAAATCATGAAACACATTTTCCTCACTGAAGTTTTCCCTTACATTTGGCTCCACATAATCAAGAGGAGGATCCAATGATATGTTATAATCTTGATCTTCGTGTGTTATAGTCTCAAAAATATCACTTGTCACATTGCAATTTGTAGCACCCTCTTCTAGTTGTTCTGATATGTTTTGATGCTCATAGTGGTGTGTTGTAGTGCCGAATGCATAATTTATGAGGTTTTGCATTTCATTTTCCATTGTTGATGAACTTGGGACCTCATTCTGTGGATTAACAGCAGTGCTCAATATTTCTGTATTGTTCGATTCTCCATGCCAAATCCAACACAAATATTGATCAGGGAATTACTTCAGTATTAAATGTTCATAAACTTCATCTCTCTTCAACTATGTTCTAAATTTACATTTAGGACATGGACATCTTATTCTACCTTCAACGGATCGATTAGAAATTGTAAAATATAAAAACTCATTCAAATCCTTAACATATTGAGGTGTGTTCCTCGGTAATGTGATCCAGCTTTTATCCATGTATATCACAATGTGCCTACACAATAATAAAAAAAATTAAAACACATAGTTACTACTAAATAGAGAAAAAGTTTCATATATACGATAGTGTAAGATTAAAGAAACATAATATAATAAAGATGAACCATTGATCATAAAGTGTGCATAATATAATAAAGATGATACATTGATCACATTTACCACTTACTTAGCATGACCAGACAAACCGAACAAGTCTGGTCCCTAGGAGACAACGTCAACACCTCATTGAGGAGCTGTAAGAATATCGGGTTACACACTTATCATAACACTGTTGATCACACATTTATGTTGCTTCAAACAACACCCCATTGAAAGTGATGTCATTGAACACACCAAAGATGCACGATTTTCATACCATTAGTACAATGACATTACTAGAAATATTTATCCCTTATATGACACCCTTTGAGACTTATCACAGGCTAGCTTGGGTACCCGGATTATGGGTAGCCTAGGTCAGTTCATGAAAATTGGTCATGTTTCATCGCTCTTTATGTTTTTCAATCTTTTCAGTATCTATTTGAATTTAGCCCATTCATATATGAATTTTTGGAATGAATCTATAGAATGGAAATCATGAAGGGAGTTTTGAAAGGGGGTTTCAATACTAAAAAGGTATGAATTACCATGAAATTACACCTTTGTGAATTATACACAAATCATCTCTTGTTTCTAGGAATGATATACGTTAGTAATGTCATTGCCAAATAGTGGTGTTATTTAAAAATTATATACACTCACTACCAATAGCCATGAGAGTTTTGGAGTGATTAAAATAGTTAATGTATAAAGTGTTTCTTATATAAATATGATATATAAAAGGTAAATGGAATAGTCCAGTCCAAATCTATCCAAGGTTAGGAAATTATAGAATATTGAGGGGGAGTGAAAGTAGATGATGAATTGTGACTAATACCGATATGGATAGTTTAGGTGTTTCTATATATACTATAATAATAGGAATCATGACACATGTAGTTCTTGGAAGAAAACATATTATCATAGTATAGATTGAAATATGGAGTGACCCAACATGAATGAGGGTACTATACACTAAGATAACTTTTATGGTGATGAAATGTGTTTTTGGGTCCAGGTTTAGTGGCTCAAACATCACTATATATCCAGTAATAATAGAAATAAATACACATGTAGTTTCTATAAGGTCTCAACAAATATCTAGATATTGTATATGAGATAGAGGGAGACATGTATGGGTGCCCTGGTGGGAATTGAAATAATAAAAACTGATTTGAATTGTTAAATGTATCTTCATTGGGTAAGAATTGGGAAATTAAATGGGAACTACATAATGTCCTAGGATGGTAAATTCGTGTGTCACTATATATCCCATAACAATAAGAATCATGTCACATGTTTTTATTATAATATATCTTCACAAATCTATCTCTTGTGAAGGGGAAAATGATGTTGTCCAGTGTCAAGCTACATAAAGGAAGGTTTGATGCGAATCCATGAATCCCATATGATATAATCCAAGGAAATAATTGTGGAATTTTATTTTTTCATAGGTTTTTTGAGAAGGAAATATTCACTGAGGATTATTAAATGGATATTTATCTCATGTAAGGAAATTATATTGTATATATTGAATTTATGAAATAGTTTTAAATGTAATTTAAAGGGGACCATATGTCATTTAGTTTAATGATATAATTAAAAAAATGAATTTTGTGCAATGTAGTATAATGTGGTATGGTGAGGAACTTTATGTCATTCATTTTAAGTTCCTATGACTATGATCAATGTGAAGAAGGCTTTGTGTATATCTGGATTTTATTAAAAATGAAATTCTTGAGTCTTAGTGTCGATTCAATAAAGAAAATTTTATTTGAATAGATGAAGTCATAAATAGTAGGATGAGGTTGGTTTTTTATAGGAATTAAATTTGTGGTTTGGTCCAATATAAATAATTAGGACATAACTATATATATGGACTTAACTTGAATTAATCCATGCACAGTTCTTAATATAGGATTGTTTCATACATGTTTATGGAAATAGGAGGAAACCTGACATGAATGAAAAAACACATAAACTAGGATAATGTAGAATATTATGAATGAAATATATCATTAACCATTATTCATATAAGAGATATAGAAACCACTATGTATCCTATAAGAATAGGAATCAATCCATATGTAGTTCTGGAAAAGGAGTCTCTATTTAGATCTTGATTATGTATATGAGATAATAAAATGGTTTCATCATAGTGTAAATTTGTTGGTGAAGACCCACTGAAAACATGTAAGCCCTTACACTAATAACTATTACATATATATGTCTAATATAAAAGGGAATAAGTTTATAAAAAAATATACCACTCAAGTTATTTTACACTATTATAGGATGGATCATATGTTATATGAAAATGACATGAGTTTCATACATTTTATGGTCTTACACCAAGGACCTTCGTGTCTTACAGTTTGTGGTCTTATGAATGGAACCATCTATAAGAAGTTTAAAGTCATTAAAAATGGACTTTAAAATCCCCGTTGTGAAGTTATAAAAAGTATTTCTTTGAGAATAATTATGTTGGTGGTAGATATGATATGCTCTCAATCCATTATAATCATGGAGTAGGCATTGTTGGAGTAGAAATTTTGTATTTTATACGGCCCTTCCCATTTTACTCTATATTTATAGGTTTCCTCCTAGGTATCATAGGTGTTATCATATATAATACTAGTTCTCCTTGGATGAATAATCATATGTGGGCCTTCTTATGGAATTCTCATATAATATTATTATTATTTAACTCAAGGATGTGAAGTATGTGAAAATAGTTTTCATCAAATTTCTCTAATTCATCAAGTCATAGTTGAGATTTCTCATTCCTAAACAACTGATCAAAAATGGAAATTTTAATTGAGGGTAATTAAATTTAAATGTGAAGGACTACCACCACAACATCTCGACCCCAACCTATTGACTTGGGTAGGGCCAAAATTCCACTAAACTTAGGTGAATCCCACATACACTAGAGGATGAATATAAATTACAATGGTATATGAAATCATTGTGGTGGTTTACTCTCAAACACAACATAACCAGAATTATACCAAACAAAATATTATAACATAAATATGATGCATGATAGAAAATCAACCAAACACAATGGATATAACATGACCAAGATAAGAGTTCTGATAGTCAATGATATATCATATAAGTATGAAAAACCCAATAGCTCATAAAATTAATTAAGGTGACACAATACCTGGAAAAGACAGGGGTCACCGGAGACGGAGGTCGTGGGGTCGCTGGAGACAGAGGTCGTGGGGTTGCCGGACGATTGGGGGTCACGGGTCACCAGACGGGGTCGCCGGACGGGGTCGCCGGATAGTTGGGGGTTGCTGGACGGTTGGGGGTCACTGGGGCTGGGGGGGGGGGGGGTTAGGGGAAGAAGGGAGGGCGTGTGGGTCGCCGGGGCCGAGGGGTTAGGGGAAGAAGGGAGGGCGCAGAGGTCACCGGGGCCGCGGGGGGGGGGGGGGGGGTTAGGGGAAGAAGGGAGGGCACGGGGGTCACCGGGGCTGGGGGGTTAGGGGAAGAAGGGGTTGCGAGGGTTTGGGGGAAACACGAGGTGGGGATAGGGAAGGGTCAGATTTTTTTAAAAAAAATTATGGGTTTCGCGGCGGTTTATTAAAAACCTCCGCGAAACCTTCCGGCAAAAATGTTTAGCGGTGGTTTTGTGGACCGCCACCACAAAACCGCTGCTAAACCCGGTTTTTATTGTAGTGCCTACTGAGTATGTTTATACTCACCCCTGATTTCGATTTTCCCTCACTTGGTTTTCACTTGCAAGAAACTTACAGGTTGATCATGACTTCATAGGGGATAGGGATACATATTTGTTAGACCACGTGAGGTGGTCATGACATGGGATTCAGGAGCGGGGCTCTCCCAGCTATTTTTATTTTCTACATGTTTCCTGGTTGTGGAACTTTTATAGTTGGGAGTGTATTTTTCCCCTTTACATTTTAGTTTACTTTTTTCCTCATACTATTTAGTGGATGATACATGTATTGTGGTTTATATATAGTAGTGTTTCATCTTTTGTTATTTTTCCCTTGACACTGTTTACATTGAGATAGATGTGTGTGTGTACAAGTTCTTAGGCTAATGCCTCCTCGAGTTTTTTGTGCCTTTGGCGCTTGTCACCACCCCTAGCTTATGGAGGCGGGCTTGGGGTAGTTGCAGATCAATCCTCAACATGGGTTGGGTGATGACATAATGTGACATTAACTGTAATGACTTTATCATCTCATGATAGTTTTATCCAGGTATCCATCTATGTCTTCATATATTTGGAATTATCCATTCCATATCTTCCCCAAAACTCCTTGGAATATTTATATTGGGAAATTGATGTTCCAAGATTTTATTCTCTCACCTGTAAACCACGTAAAAAACAATAGTTTTCCAATCATTGACATTTATAATTCTCTAATCCAAAATTCAATAAATTTTCTACTTTTTTTTCATTTGATACACCAAATATTATGTCATCAACATGTAATATCACCATTATCCTTTGATTATTGTCTTTATTGACATAGAGATCGTAATCAACTCCACCATGCTAGAAACCGAGCTTCTACAAAACTGGTCCAGTCTTGAATAATATACTCTTGGTTATTGTTTCATCCCTTATAGAACATTCTTCAATAGCAAAACTCTATTATTATCTTCATTAATGAGAAAAAAATATGGTTGCTCAATATATTTTCTTCTTTCAGAACCCCGTTTAGAAATGATTACTTGGTTCCCATATGAACTTTTTTAACCTTCACTACACTATTATGTCCAAGTATAATCTGATTATCTCATGCCTCGAAATAGGTGAATATATTTCATCAACATCAGTACCTTCTATATGGTAGTATCCTTTCCACACAAGTAATTATTATTTTTTCAAATCACTATGTCATATTGATTCATCATGTTGTGAAAGACCTATTTAGTCTAGACGACATTCTTATCTATTGGCCTCTAAATAATATTTCATGTATGATTCTTATCATTTTGGTCAAGCTCATCATTCATAGCCTGAATCTAGTTTTCATACCCAGCTGATTCATCAAAACAATTAGGCTCTACCTATTATAAGAAGGATTCCTATTGTAAGAACTTAATTCTTCATGTTTTAACTTGTGTTGCATGATCACCAAGGATATTCTTCCTGTCAATTTTAGATTGAATCTTAAGTTTTCATGAAGATATATATTTGAATTCCTCCTTCTCATCATTAGTATATTCTTTTGAATTAGCCTTTCCCATTTCAAATACCCTTGACATTATTACCTCCTCATCACTGTCATCCTAGAATTGTTCAATGTGTTGTTGATGATTTTGTTCACTCTCTACTATAGTGACATCATTTATTTAAACTAATTTCCCACCATATTGTTTAATCATTATTAACAATCTCTAATCATTTCATGTTATACTAAAAATGGTCATCTAATACCATATGTTTAGTACAATTTAGATAATCATGAAATACATGAATTTTACTACATCTCCTACAATATGTCATCCTTGGTGGAAAATATAAACCTGAACTATGGTATGATACCAATGGTTATATATTCAATGAAACATGGAACCACTGGATCATCTACGTATAGCTTTTACATCTCTTCAGTTTCAAATCATACTCTTCATAATACCATCCTTTTTTCCAAACACAAATCCTTTAGATATAAATTTGAAAAATAGAACTATTGTGTATCACCATTTGTATAATATGATATCATATGTGAATTTCAACTATTTAGATTATTATCTTCGAATGTATCTCTATTAAACTTACTCACTCATGAATTTTCAGCACATAGTCCCCACAGATTGTTTCTTCCCATTAGTTCATCACATCATTAAGTAGACATTAGAAAACTTTAATGCATAGGGAGAGGGGTACCTATGAAATCATGAAGAAGAGGATTTTTGTTTATCATGATAGATCAACCCTTTGATACATTCTTACAAAGAACTATATTGTTTTTCTTCTTATTCTAATTTCCTAACAAACTATAACTGTTTTGGCCATATAACAAGACATTAATTACCCAAATTCTCTGGCTTCTTCTGATATATAGATTATGTAGTTTTGATATTTTTGAACATGTGGGGTTTAAAATCAATAGTAAAAATTTCCCTCTTTGATTGACCACTGAAATTAAATTTTTCATGATTCTTTCTCTGAGCAAGAATCTATCCAATAATTGTCTTCTTTTTATTCTTTCTCCATTAGAGGCCACTTTCTCCTAACCCCAGTTTTTTCTATATGAAATGACATGTGAGTTTTTTGGACATTCATTTTTCCTATTTATTTTATCAGTTATCTGAGTCATCACATGATTTCTTGCTGGTGGTGGGTCCTTCACTGAACATAAATTCATCTTACTCACAAATGGAGTAGCTACTCCCTTTTTTTCTAGGTTTGTTCACCTTCATTCCAAGGGATTTTTTGTGAGTGTAACAACGGAGTTAATTGATACACTTCTTGTTGACATTCTTATATTTCCCCTTAATTTGTAAAATTATTTTTCATGCTAACATGTTGTCTTATAATATAGGAATTTTCATTATACAATTCCAAAGTTTGGGATCTCCTTATGGGTTCTTTTTCCTTATTTTATTTCTTCCTTCTGCAATGTCTTACCAAAGGACCATGATTAGAACATATAAAACATATTTAATTAAATAAATACCCCATAACCATTTAAAAATTGAGATTTTTATATATCTATTGTTTTTCTTATAACATTGATCTTATGGGATTATTGAAACTTACAGATGGTGTGTCTTAGATTTCCCTAATAGTATCATTTCATGCCTACCTGCTTTTGAGCGATACTTATTTCCATTTTCTGAAGAAATGTATACTTTTTCTTGGATTTTGAATAATTTATATCTCCATAGCTTGAAATATATTCCAATGAATCAATACAAAAACTTTATGTTTGACCATGTATCCCAAATAAGTAACAAAAGTTTTCATTACTTCTTATAAAATAATTTTTAGGTCATTCTACAGTGCCTAGATGATTTTTTCTATTTATGGAATAGTTCACATCTCTATTTCTATTTTTCATGAGTGAGGGTTCATCATAACATATATTGATTTTTCCCAAAATGCATGGCCTTTATGATGAGACAATCCTTTTATGTTTTTCCTCTGAGCTATCATATTTTCTTTTTATTTAATTATCACCTATCAAAGGATAATAAAATAGTAAGTGTAGAGCATCCTTAAATTTATTCTTCCCTTGGAAATATATTTCTTCACTTATTTCTTTACTAAATATATCTATTCTAATAATTATTTAATCTTTTTATCCCTTGATTCATATTGTTCATTATGTTCTCTCATGACATTCTTCCCTCTAGCCCCTCATTTTCCAATTCTAGTGAGAGATTTTACATCATGTAATATTTATTTTTCATTTTATAATTAATATATGAAACAAAATCATTACATCATGCATTATCCTATTATAGAAATTCTATCTCTTGATCTTTTTTAGAAAAGTGTGTAGTAATATCATCATATCTAGCTTTAAAATAATAATTTTACTTAAGTCCAGATTATTTCCTATTTCATCATCTTTCATATTTTTAGTTCTTTAGATTAGGAATAATTATTCTTTATTAAATCTATGTCCACTTATAAAAGTGAATTATTTAAACATTTCAACTTTTTGACTTCAATTTCTTACACATGGATCCATATATCTTCAGATTTATTTTCATCAGCCATTTTCTAATCCAATTCCCTTATTTCATAGAAAATATACAATTTTGATCCTCTTGTTTATTCTTCATCATAAATAGTACCAAAATCACTTGGAATACCGTGTTTTTCACTCATTCCTATAACATCATTGAATGAGTAAATGTTCTCATTGTATGATTAATCAAAACCATTCTTCAGCACACTATTTGTTTCTTTCAATTAAATCACACTATTTCTATATACACTTCCACAATAAGTAATAAAAACATACTTCTACTTATTCTTTAATGCTATACCCCTTTCCATGGAGCTCTGAGATAAGAGAAAACCAAAACATTAATTTCAACAAACAAAAAAACCACATCTGAGAAAACAAATCTAATAAAAGAAAAGAATTTTCTAATACCAATTGTTAGGCCTAAAGGGCCCCAAATTCCCTAAGTGGGGGGGGGGGGGTGAATCATGGTATGGATATTGTTTTTGAAATTCTTCTTACCCCCATTAGATATTGACCTCGTTATTATAAGGGTCACTTAATTTTCTCTTTAGTTTTTATATTTATCTTATCCTTACAATTTGTTTCTGATGGTAATGCATAAAATGTAAATAATGAAAGAAAGTACAAGGACACACAAATTTTAACTTGGTTCACCCTCACTAGGCTACATCCTAGGAGCATACAATGATAATGTTAAGCTTTACTAAATCCATTAAGGATAAATACTAATACATGGTTCTGAATTGATCATTTCTATGCACATGATCACTACTTTTATAAGGTTTAGGTTCATCTCACTACTTTCCCAAGGGTCACTTCCAATCTATCATTCAATAAAACAATAACAATGGAAAGGATCACCATATTCCTCTTTTATTATTCAGTACTCTAGAAAGGATCCACACATAGTTTATGGACATGTACATCCATTCATTATCACTAATGAATGGAACCTCAATTGTAGGTAGTTACTATGTTGAATTCCCTCTTTTCTACATACTGTTTGTTTCTAAAAATTGATTTCATGAACTATTTTATTCCCTTCACAAATTTCCTTGTGCTCAAAATGAAATATCCTTATACCTCCAAAAACTACCTTGCAACCTTGTGAACTACCTTACACCGTGTGTAATGAGTGATTCTTAGACAACCATTCCTTCATGGACTACCCCTTACTTTGTGGATGCATGATGCCTCACAAACCACCTCTACTATGTGTTCCCTTTATCTTTTAGGGATATAGTGCCCCAGAAAACCCCTTTCTCAAACCGTTCCTATGAACTACATCACCTTTCTCATTGTCCTGCCTCCCAAAATCTTCTCCTTCCTAAGATTCCCCCTCATGAACTACTTCAGACTTCACTGAATTCTTCCCAAAGCGCATATCATTTCTAATGAAATTCTCTCTAAATAATGATCGGATTAGGGTTCATTATATTGGAATATAGATCGGAAAAACCTTCTAGTCTGAACTAACTGAAACTTTGATGTTGTATAACCTTCACCATAAACTATTATGCGGTATGAATAGTGCCTTAATACTTTGCAGACACCAATGTCTTCCTCAAATAAAAACCCTTTACATAATCCAAAATCACCACCTCAATGCGTAATGTACATTCTTCCCATAAACTGATGAGCCTCATGTGAACTACAAGTCTCCTGCAAACTGTTTTTCCTTATAAGGTCTACATAGTGTGATTCATGGTCTGCATAGAACTACTATGTATAAATATTCATTTTCCAATTTTCCTTCACCATTTGGTGTACCTATAAAGACCATGTTTTTTCTTTTTAAGACTTTGGAGTATTTCTAAATATATTTCAAGAGTTAGGTGTTGAAACAACATTCAATAGGCTCGATGTGCCCAAAATAAATTATACAAAAATATTAAGTGTTTTTGTGCTATTCACACAATGGAAATAGAATATCTCTTAAATGGTTGATCAAATAAGAAATCTGAGACCATATTCGAGTCTGGAAAATGATTTTTATCTAATGCGTGACCTAAAATATGTCTGTGTTGGACATTCGGAAGCCTTGCTCATTAGCAGTAGGTTAAATGGATGAATTAGTTTATTAATTCATTCATTTAATATCTAAAACCCAAATAACTCTCAAATGTTAACATAAATCAGGAATACGAGGCCACAGTTGAGTTTGGAGCATACTATTTACCATAATTAGAGTATAACCTATGTCGATGCATTCCTTCTTTCGAAAAAGTTTCAGAGGGAAAAACCGTAAAAAAACTAATTGAATAAAAGTGTTTTATTTGTAAGACTACTTCAAATGACATCTGAACAGGGACTCTGATTAGAAATTTGAGACCTTCATTGAGTTTATAGTGCGGTGTTTTCCCTAGGGGCGACCTCAGTTGAGAGGGTGTGGGAGATTCAGATTTTGTGACCGTTGGCAGCCTCCTATAAATTTGAGTTAAGAGAAATTAGCTAGATTTAGCTCATTTCTATCTTGGGTAGTGAAGCTCTGTCTGATGACAATTCGACGTGAAAACTTCATTGGATTGTGAAAAAACATTAGAAATATTTATATCATACTACATCGAATACAACGGCGGATCCAGATTTGAGGTAGGATTTCTATTTCAGATCCCGCAGTACCTGGTTGAATATTTTTTCATCATTTTTGACTTCTGTTCATTTTAACTGCTTTGGAATCTTTTAACAATGGCCAAACAAACAATGACCATCTTCTGTTTCAATTTTTTATTGTCCGTTCTTCACATTCTTCATGTTCTTCATCAAAAAACTTTTCATCTTGCACAATCGACCTCCGATTGTGGAGTTAGACCCATATCTATGAAGCTATCGACCTGAGCGGTCCCGATCTGTGCCCGAGTTTAAGTTTATTGCATTGGAGGATGTAAAATAGTTAGCAGATGTGGTGGATACTTTTTTCCACATCAAAACAACGACGAATCATCACACAGAGGATGGCACAGGGAAGGTCTAATCCAGGGGAGTCTAGATCTGGTATCAGATCAAATTTTGGATCATTAAAGTTATCGTAGTGGTCCAGGGAATCATTTACAGTGTGGGTTTCATGGAGAGATGAATTCGTAGGCGATGATGTGTGTGACAGAGCCACGAAAGTGGCTAGTGGTTTGAGTCGGACTGGCCGGTTCGGGCCGGTCCAGGCCAGTTTGGATTGGGGTTTTTAATAAAAGCAACGTTTCATTCAATCCGGGGGTCCGTTTTTTATTCCATCGGCGGCCACACGATCCTTGTTTCACAACGAATCTTTTGATTCTTCTTTGAGATGTTTTTTCCTTAGGATTGAGGATCAGTGATATGAAACATCCATTTAAGATGATAATAATATAATAATTATTATTTGACGACTCTCATACCCGACGTAACTTATGCGTCTGACGTCTGATTAGTGTGTCTTCAGAGGCGCTGTGACCCTGATATTGAGATGGAATTTTCAAGGCAGATTTTAGGCACTTAAACTGAAATAGAGGTGTGGGACCCATGAGGTCCAGTTCGGGTGTTTGCGATTGAAAGTTGAATTTTTCCCTTGGTGTCTATTTTGGAGGAACCATTAGTCGATCTTGTGTGTTTTTTTGTGAAGATCGCAATGGAGAGATCCGCCATACTAAATTTGGGGTAAAGACATGGGTCACACATGATGCCTTTCGAGCGTAATGAATCATTTTACAACTTCTATATCAGATGTCCATTTAAGGAAAGTGAATTTTCTATCTTGCATGTTTTTTGGCAAGGATCACAATGGTGTGATCTGTTTGGATGTGAAAATCCTTTTCATGATTGGAAGTGATCGAGAACCGACCAGGCATTTGTGGTGACAAACACATTTTTCACTAGTTGTTCATTTTGGATGAATGAATAGCCAATACCATGTTTTTTTCTAAGGGGATCTATTTCCTCTGGAATTGGGGGTGACCTCATTGATTTAAGGTTCAAACATTCCAATTGGTTTCTAACGGGTTTGTTCGTAGAACCGGAAACATCCAATGATTCCATATACATTTGGACCCACTTTCCAAAGGTATTCTCTCATTAGTTGTGGACCGATGAGGCTTAAGAATTTTCATTGGTTGAGAGGATGGGAGGTCAGACTCATCACACCTTTTTTTGAGGGGAATTATTGTCTATTTCGGGACTCTCTTTATAGATTTAAGTTATGTTAGTGAATCCTTATTAAATTACAAAGTATAAAATTATCTTTCCTTTAGATTTGACAATCAATGATTAATATGTAGAAAATTTAGAGAATATTTTATAGTATTTGAGGTTCTTCATTGATAGAGAATCATCTGTAGTTTTTAGAGATTCTTAGTCAATGGTATCCTTTAATACATTATATAAAAGTCTCTTGGTCATTATGATGACCATACTGGTTTTAAAGCCACTCATTGGGGGCACTTGAAGTTTATTTTCATTCAGAAGGACATAGATTATTTCAGAGTTGGGATCATACCCTCAGATTGGCTACCTACGTATCCTTTATTTAAAAAAGGAATCAGAACCCACGTAGTTCGAGAAAGGGAGTATGATGTTTATGTATGATTGATGGCTCAAAGAAAAGATGTCATAATTACTTTTACACTCTAAGCTCATATGAGTCATGCTCAGTGTGAGAAAAAAGAGGTATTGGTAAAACCAGACAATTGTTCCATGAAAGATGCAATCATAGAAAATGATGTGGGGCTTATGTGTATATGACTGCCCAAATAGATAGAGATCGGGACTTATTTCAATGAATAAATCTAGGAATAGGGTCCATAAAGGTATATGTACTTTATGGAGATTTGGATACTCTAACTTGGGGCTTACTCCTAAGGAAGATGCCAAAATTAGGAGGGGAATTATGATTGGGTTTTACTCCTGAGAAGGAAGCGCAGATCAAAAAGTAGATTAAGACTGGTTAAGAGAAATTAAGATTGGGGCTTACTCCTATGGAGGAGGCCCAGGTTAAAGGGATTTGAAAACTGGATCTTACTCTTGAAGAGGAGTTCTAGGTTAAGGGAATTTTAGAATTAAGGGACTTGGACTGGGGCTTACTCTTGAAAAGGAGGCCCAGGTTAGGGAACTTGGACTGAGGCTTACTCCTGAAAAGGAGGCCCAGTTTAATGAGAACTTGGACTGGGGCTTACTTCTGAAAAGGAGGCCCAAGTTAAGGATTCTCTTATCTTAAAGTATGAGGTTAAAATGAATTAAATCTCCAACCTTGGTGACATAAAGATATGTAAATCACTAGGTTTTGAGAGATGTTCCACAGAATTCCTTTCAGATAAGGAATCCAATGATGAAATCATGCCATAAATGGATTTGAAAAGAGTTATGAGGGATTAATCTTGAAGGGGATAGGTGGATAGGTATAAGAGAGGTGGAATAAGCATGTGGGGAACCCAAAAAGAAAGGTGCGTGCAAGTCCTTGTGGGCGTGCAAGTACCTCGTGGGTGTGCAAGTCCTGGCCGCGATGGTATACTTGTGTAGCACATAGGACTTGCATGACTTTTGACCCTTGGGGTAATACTTGGGCGAGACTTGGCTCGAGCCCTTAGTACTATCCCTAGGGGCTTCCAGAAGGGTGGCACACAAGTTCTGGTGAAGGAGAAAAGAGGCGCGCAAGTGTAGCCATTTCCCTTAAGGGTTGGCCACTCAGGCGCACAAGTGTTGATGAGTTTCAACACTTAGTCCTTCCTCCCCCTCTTTAGATCTTCTGTTCTAGGTAATAAATTACCTTAGAATTGTTCGGAAGCTTTGAGAAGAGACTAGGGTGCTAGGAGCTTAAATCTGAGGTTCTGGAAATTTTTATCACCGAAATGGGGGGGCCCAAAGGGGTATTTATAGGCTATAGAAGACCCTGGGCGAATTTCAAATAGGGCGCGCAAGTCACCTGCGTGACCACTGGGCAGCGCATAAGTACACTTGCGTGACCTTAGTGGAACTTGAACGACCCAAGTTCATTTGAATCTTGGTTCATTCCTTTGTTAATTTTTGATGTTTCTTCAAAGGATGGATCACTTTAGGTTCAAGGTATTTATCTTTTCATTCCTTTAGACCCTGTGAAGGAAAGGAGCGTCAAAAAAAGTCCCCCCTCAGAGTTGGATCCGAAAGAAATGAGGATGTGACTCTGAGGTAAATAAGAAAACCAAAGGAAACGCGGCGCGCAGGTGTTGAGCGTGCAGAGGGCGGTGCACAAGTGATGAGCGTGCAGGCATCGGTGCGCATGGGTTTAGGCGCGCAGCGGTGCGTCCTGACTTATATATAGGCGGTCATTCCTCGCGCAAAGCTCCGAATTTCAAGCTTTCGAGCTCTCGCCGCACAAGTTGCTTCCGTCGCGCAAGTTACTTGTTTTCCGCTATTTTACTGATGTCGCGCTACTTTAGAGGTAATAGGACTTGCACGGTGATACATGCGCACTAAATAACTTGCACGACACATCCATACTTGCGCGCCAACATTAGACTTGCGTGACTTAATTCCTTAGCCATTTTTTTCGAAATACGTCACAAATTTTATGAAAAATCAACTTACTTAAGAGTTAATTATTTAACTTTTGTGTAGAATCAATGGATCCCAAGAGAATCGGAATGACTGATGAACATGAAAGCAAGAGACTTGATGATATGATGAGCATCATTGGCCATGATTATTATATCGTCTGCAACAGCACTCTCCTGGATTTGTCCAAGTATCTGAAGAAGTATCATCGTGAATTTACCCAGAGTATTTATCTGCCTTTAAATGGCTATGGTCATCTGCGAGAAGTTACTATTCTAGGGGCAAAGAACTATCTCCCAATTTCTTTGTTTCAGAACTACACCAATTTTGCTTCAGCAAATATCTCATGTGGAGGAGTTTTTATAAATGTTGGAACAGTAGAGAAGGCTCATATGATGCATCATAGCCCTTGTATGCCAAATCTGAAACCTCATAAGCCCAAGCTGCAACCACATTATTATCCCTCAATTTTTCAAAACTCTCATATGGATCAATCCAAAGGCTGGAAGAGAAGTTGGGACTTTCATCCTGGAGGAGGTGTAAATCCAACATTGATGTGGGCATACTGAGTGTGACAAACATGTGCCGAGTTTTTCAAGGATTTAAAAGGAGTTGCGATATACAAAGCTGTATGGGTTGGGAAAACATATGTTTACAGGCATGATAACTTCGTGCCATAGATACTCAGCCATTAGAGCCCAAAAACCAATTCTTTCCATCTGACTCATGGAGAAGTAGGCATCAGTTTGTGGGATGTCCACAAGATCTCAGGGATCTAATTTTGGGTGATATGTATGATGAATTCATCCCTCCCAAGGTGACTTAGAATGATTTGGAGAATATTCCGGCTTTAGCTCGAGAATTATTTAAAATCTTCCACAAGATCAAGAGTTCAGAGACCTCCTTAACTCACTCTAGAATGGATATTCATCTAGAGGAGTGGATGAATATGTTTCTTATCAAGAAGTAGGAGAAGGAGCCGAAGGAGAAGAGATCGAAGGAAAAGGGATCCAAGAAAAATAAGAAGCCTACTCGTCCTACCACCTGCCCCAAAACAGAGAAGAGGGGTGCTCCTGGAACATTCTGGCCGACTCTGGAAGTAGGAGAATTTGAGAAGTGGGGATATGAGGTGAATCAGAGGATACCAAAGAAGACTCGTCTGGCGGGCTTCTTGGCCTTGTGTCTCAGCGTTTATCTTCTGCCAGTCAAGGAATCGAAGGGAGGCATTAGGCCAGGGACCTTCGTTATTGCGGCCAAGTTGGATGAGGGGAAAATGTTTGGGTTGGATACCCCCATTTTAGCAAATATTCATAGAAGCTTACTCCATGTCTTCATGGGTAAGTCTCCTTTGAGAATAGTGGGACCATTCCAAGTTTTGTGGGGATGGATCGCCACTCACTTCAGGACATATAATGTACAGAATGGAGTACAAATTCCTAGAAGTTATTTCAGGCCATCAGTGCAGGAATTCTCTGGAATTGCTCTATTAGATCTCAACTCTTATGACATGAAGGTAAGGCTGAGCATGTATAAGGAATTTAATTTCTTTCCTTATAGAAATCTGCCAACTGGGCGGTTTGTTGATGACGAAACAACCAGCCTGGATTTGAGGGAATATATGCTGGCCGGCCGAGATGGTGTGCTGGTCGCCAGGATTGACAGAGAAATTATATGCAAGGCCTATGCTCCATATAGATTTTCACATCAATTCAAGTGTTTGAAACAGACTGCTATATCTCCCCCTATGCATTTTAGGTTATAGCAACATCCGATGGTTTCCGGATAATTATGGTTGCTGACATCTAGGGAGAAGAACGGGGCAGTGTTTGAGCTACCAGTTGAAAAAGCGGCACATAACTTCACTACATGGTATGCCGAGCACTTGATAGAATCATACCCTAAAGGGGTGATGAATCGCCTGGTTTATCAGGTGGGGAAAATGAAGAGGACTGTAGAGAAAAAAACCCTTCCTCATGAAGGTGATGCTTCCCCACCTGAAGCTGATTCGCTGGATTACTCATCTAGGACTGGCTCACCAGATTCCCAATATGGGGATGATGAGGCACAACAAAAGGAAAAGCGGCCTCGTGCCCGATATAATCCTCTAGTCAGAATCAAAAGACCCACTCCATCAACTCCTGGTGAGTTACTTCATTGTGGAAATTTAATCACCATTTCGTTATAGAGAAACAAGTCTTATTTTCTTATTCTATATAAGTAGTTGCAGGAGCTGGGAAGAAACTGATGTAAAAGATTGTAGGACCTTCCTCACAGCCTTCTGGTACACGTATTGAATATCTACGACCAGAGGCTGTTCAGACATGGAAGAGTTTATACTATGGTGTTGAAACTGCCTAGCTGGATTTATGCAAGGGGCTACACCTCCCTGGAATAGGGAACCTTCTGGCCTATACAAATATCTATTTCGAGAATAACCCCAATGAAGCGCAGGCTTACATCAGAGAGCTAGAAATGCTCATATATGCCACTGACTATTCCATTCCTATCACCAAGCGGGTGAAGGAAATGATAGATCGTGGTGCTGCTGAGAGGACTAATGCTTCCAGAGATGAGGAGTGGAATGATTACGTGGCTCCTAAAGATGTAAGTTTTCTTTCCTCATTTTCTTTGCAATTTGATTTCAGTAAAATCGTTGTTTACTCAATGAAATTATTTTCTTCATCCTGCAGCTTGCAAAGAAAGGAACTACCGAGGTTCCTTCGCCACAGTATAGCCCTGGTGGTACTACCATCGGGGCTACTGCTGAATCTCCTCACGAGTCGGCCAAGATATCTCCAGGACAGAAGGTCATGGATGAGGAGCTGGAAATGGATTTCCATTCTCCAATTTAAGTACCTATAATGGAGACTGCCGACACTCCCAAAAAGCCAAGGAAGCAAAAGCAATGAAGGAGGAAGTCCACAGCTAAACGCTTTATCAGTAGTGGCAAGTCCTTTGAGTAATCATGAGTCTTAAACCATGAAAAGATTGCTAATTTTCTTTGGGATTGCAGGGGATTCTTCGATTTCTCCTCTAAGGGAGAGTACTGACCCTCCTTTGAAGACCATAGAGGGTACTGGCGAACAATCACAAGTTCAGGCTGACTTGGCTGCTCCTGGAGGAGATCCAGCGTCTGTTCCTAGTATCCCTCCTACTGTTGTTGCAAGAAGATAAGAACCTACTTCTGGTAAGTTAACAATGCTTCATAAAATGTTGAATGAAACATCGACTGACTTCAATTCTGTGATACTTCAGGTTCAACCCATACATTAGAGCTTTTGGCGGCTATTGCAACTGATGCCACAATTTTATCTGAAGATGCTGTCCAGGGCCAGGGACTGCAGGATGAAGGTTGCCAAGAAGACACATCAAATTCTCCCACTGGTGAGATTAAATAGGATTATGTGATGATATTAGATGAAATGATGGAACTTGGCACATCTTTCGAAGATTTTATAAATCATGTTAAATTACCATGTAATTTAGAAGATTATGGATGTGAGTTTTATCCTTCATCCTATTAAAAATAACTTCTTATTACATGTCTAATCATGATCGATTCAAATATGTAGTTCTATCTGGGAAAACTGCTAAACTACTAATGCCTGAAGGGGGTATAGAAAACCCAACTATTGCAGAGGCATTAGTGCAAGTGGAGCTGAACCCTGTAGAGCTTCCTCAAACTCACCCTGAAAATCCTATTGAAGCTAGGAAAGATGGGGAGGAGCCTTCTCAAGTTACTGATCTACCATTCGGTAAGGGATAACAATATTTGCAACTATACTTAATTTTCAAGATATCCAATTAACTTTTGTTATCCATTGAAACTAACCAAAGATTTCAATTGATTATGTAGGGAAATCAATTTCAGTGGTTAGATCTGGAGGTGAAGCTTCAGCCTTTTCCCCAATGGGAATTGAAAGTGAAGAAGCACATGTCAAGGGGGAAGGAGCAGAACAGGGCACTTCCATAAGTGCATTAATACCAAATTACATTCCCCCTATGACAGTGATGCTGAGTCGGACCCGGAAGTTCAAAAGGCGTTTAAATTTTCACGACGCAAGGCATGGAAGAACATATGGAAAATCATAGCTGAAGTGCCTATATAGGAGCTGTCATAGAAGATTCCTCGGTTGTTATCCCTATTTTTCATATTGGGACTTGGCAGTTTTGGATATGAAAAGATCCATGCTGTGGTGAAACATATCATCTTAAGGAGGGAGCAGGAGCAAAAGTGCCGTGAAGATCTGAATAGGGTGAAGCTGTCAGCCAA
This sequence comes from Viscum album, assembly GCA_963277665.1. Lineage (NCBI taxonomy): Eukaryota > Viridiplantae > Streptophyta > Magnoliopsida > Santalales > Viscaceae > Viscum > Viscum album. Next base: position 705,303,924 of record OY728158.1, on the reverse strand, counting down.
CATCAGTGAATTTGAGGCTGCGGTATCCTGAGCTGAGGCTGACTATGCTACCAAGATAAAGGATCTGAAGCATAATATCAAAGATAAAGTCGTCCAGAAGATGCACCTTCAGCAACAGTTAGATGCTGTTACTGGGGAACTTGACCAACTCAATAATTCATTGGAGGGAGATCAAACAAATGGGATGAAAGCCATCGCGGATGCCAAGAAATCTCTCCTTTAGGCTGAAAAGAGTGAAGTTTTTCAAGTGCATGAGCTTCAAGTGGATGCTGATGAAGCTCGGGATGCTGTACATCAAATGAACACTTATGTTGATAGCCTCTTGTAATTTCTTAGAAAAGAGAAAAGACTTCAGTCTGTGAACGTCCTTCTAACTTTTGTGCATCAAATAGAAAGAACGCTTTCATCTTCAATTATCTGTGCTCGTATTTTCCTGCTACCTGCTTTAAATTAATACCTAAGCCAATGGGCCTAGTAAGCATAGTTTGATTTTTACTAGGATTATTTTAAATAACCCTACAAACTTTGAATCTTTTAATTGCTCAATATTACCTAAATCATAAAAAATGTATGTTTAGTGAGATGGAACTTTACTTTTATTCAGAGTTCCCTTGTCTTTTGTGGATAGTTTAAAGTCATGCACGTCGGACATAAAAAGGCTAATGTTTAAGGTCGAAATAGCTTTGACAGAATGAATTAGAATTGACTCAATTCCTTAATGATTCATTTAGAAACATATTACCACACCCAATTATGATGGAAAAAATGTAAACTATGACTTAATAAATTTTGAATATGAGGAATGATATGAAAAAGGTCTAAAAGGCATTAGAAGAAGTAGTTCCTAATAATGAAGTTACCATTATTTAAAAAACCCATTAGGGGGTTGAATTATGAAGGTCCACCTAAGGACATTGGCTGCATAGTTAAATAATAGCATATTTTGGATGAAAGGTCCGTTATGTAGACTGTTTATGCAAAGCTGTCTAAGGGAATGTTCTGCATATTCAGGCAAAAGAACTCTCAGAAATTTACTTTTCTACTGCTAAAAAACGAGTGAATGTTTATGGGGATTCAAATTTTCCAAAGCATAGAGTTTGCTGTATAGAGAGAGGTACTTGAATATGGAGAAGATATTTCCAATCAAGATTGTGTAAGAACTAGATGAATGTTACTCCTATGAAGGTCTGACCCAAGTGTAGGGAAGGAAAATATAAACCATAGACTTGAATACTTTCAGATCATCAAAAAGAACATGGGACAAATATGTTAAGGATGGATATTTTTGTGGATCCCTACATATTTTCATTAAGACCAATAAGGGAAAAAGTGGTTTTCTTTCCAAGAATGAAGTTGCAACTATTTAAAAAACCCGTTAGGGGGTTGAATTATACAGGGCCACCTAAGGGAATTGGCTGCATAGTCAAATAATAGCATCTTTTGGCTGACAGGTCTGTTATGTAGACTATTTATGCAAGGCCGCCTAAGGGCACGTACTGCATGGTCAGGCAAAGGAATTCTCAGAATTTTGGACATTTTGTAATTATAAGTCAGGAAAAGGGTTATGAAGATATGAAAATATTTAAGGTTAGGATTATGACACATAAAAATGGGTATTTTTCCATGTATGTAAAGATACATAGATCAATTCTAACCATAATCACGTTGTGATTGGGTCCTGAATTGAAATATTGGACTTCACTATGTATCCCATAAGTTTGGGAATCAAGCCATACATAGTTCTTGAAATACAGTTTAACGTCATGTGGGATGAAAGTATAGGAGATCTTAGTTTAGGGTCATAGAGCTCAGACCATTATAAGAAATACACAGTGTGTGTTTTGACAGGGACTTTTCAGCCAGGGGACTGAAAGTGGAATTTGGGGTTAGGACCAAAAGACTTGGGGATGGATTCGAGGGACACTCGAACGTTCTTACGTATCCCATAAGGATGGGAATCAAGCCCATGTAGTTCTAGAAATACCCTCTGTACAGATTTGGTTTGTACATATGAAGGGTGAAAAGGGACTTTAGTGCAATGATGGTTTGACCCAAGATAAAAGGTTCGGGCATTGCCATGTATGCACGTAGTCTTTGAAATGTAACATGATTGGAAATCAATGTAAATAATAATTCCCTCTCAGGTGAGGGTATCAAAGAATATTTTAGTTTATTGTCGTACAGGACAAAAGTGTTGTACAGTTTAACGTCGTATAGCAAAGACGAAGGTGAACCAATGTAAAGATATTGGTTCTGGGGGTGGTTTCATGAATCAACATCATATGAGATGGAGGTGAACCGATGTGAAGAGATTGGTTTTGGACTTGAACCTTGGGAGGTTGCTTACGTACCCAGCCTAAAAGGCCAGGATCAAAGTCTATGTAGTTCAATTAAAGAATGAATTAGTGATCAAGTTGTTCTTGGGGACAACGACCTAAAAAAATGGTGTTGGGACTTACGCGTGGTTAGTGGACCAGAGAGGGTGTTGTGGTTGAAGTTTTCTCTAAGCTCATATGAGTCATACTTGGTGTGAGAAACAAGAGGTAACAACAACCTTAACGATGCACAATTTAATGTCATGTAGGACATATGAAGGGACTATGCAGTTTAAATTCTTGTAGTTAGAACTATTGGTGCTACACAGTTTAGTGTCATGTAGTAGGGACAAAATACAGTTTAACGTCATGTAGTTAGGACGATGGGGACAATATAGTTTAACTTCATGTTGGACGGAGAAAAAAAAAAGGTACTGTGCAGGTTAATGTCATGCAGTAAAGACAAAATAGGACATAGTTTAATGTCATGTTGGACGTATTAGAGAATTTTTCACAGTTTAACGTCATGTTGGACGAAAAAGGTATGATACAATTTAGCGTCATGTTGGACGAAAGTGATAATAGTTTAAGGTCATATGTATGTACCGTTACTGTATAGTTTAACGTCGTATATGACAATAGAAATGGACTTCTATACAATTTAGCGTCATGTAGTTAGGACGTCACAGTTTAATGTCATGTTGGACGTCACAGTTTAACATCATGTTGGACGTAAGTTCCAATAGGATAATGTCATATGCATGGACCCTTTGTTATGCAGTTTAATGTCTTGCTGGATGTAAGGGACTTCTGTAAAGTTTAGCATCATGTAGTTAGGACGTCACAGTTTAACGTCATGTTGAACGTCACAATTTAACGTCATGTTGGACGTAAGTGCCAATAGTTTAAAGTCATATGCATGGACCCTTGGTTATGAAGTTTAATGTCTTGCTGGATGTAAGGGACTTCTGTACAGTTTAGCATCATGTATTTAGGACTTCACAGTTTAACGTCATGTTGGGCGTCACAGTTTAACGTCATGTTGGACATAAGTGCCAATAGTTTAAAGTCATATGCATGGACCCTTGGTTATGTAGTTTAACATCTTACTGGATGTAAGGTACTTCTGTACAGTTTAACGTCATGTAGTTAGGACGTCACAGTTTAACGTCATGTTGGACGTAAGTTCCAATAGTTTAAAGTCATATGCATGGACCCTTGATGTATTTTGTGTTCATACAAAACATTTCTTCAGAAATCGGGCATTGGTTGGAGTAGTGATGAGTTCTCCATCCATTGAGATTAAAGAATAAGCTCCATTAGAATAGACCTTTTGTATTGAGTAAGGTCCTTCCCATTTTGGTTCAAGCTTGGGAGGTTTCTTTCCTGGTATCATTGGAGTTCTGAGAACTAATACCAATTCTCCCTAAACGAATGAACGAAGACGAACTTTTTTGTTGAAATCTTGTGCTATTCGATTCTGATAAACTTCCTAGTGGTGCAGGGTGCACAATATTTTCTCATCTAACTGTTCAAATTCATTAAATCTCTTTTGATATTGTTCATCTGTAGATGAATGATCAAAAATGGCTACTTTGAGCGAAGGTAATTGAACTTCAATAGGCAATACTGCTTCCATTCCATATATTAATGAATATGGAGTTGACCGCGTTGTAGTGCGGGTGGTGGTCCGATAAGCCCATAAAGCATGAAAGAGTTTATCAGGCCATGACCTCTTGTCTTTATCCACCATATTTTGCAGTATATTTGACAGAGTCTTGTTGAAGGCTTCTATCTGGCCATTGGCCACTGCATTATACCGTGATGAATGGTTGGATTTGATGTTGTATTCTTGATACAACTTCTTCATCTCGGATGAACAGAAGTTGGTTCCATTGTCCGTCAATATGGTATGAGGGACACCAAATCTGGTAATGATGTTAGACTTGATGAAGCTAACAATGCTTTTAGAACTAACACTTTTGAGAGGTATTGCCTCTGCCCATTTGGAAAAGAAGTCAGTAGTAGTAAGAATATACTTAAACTGCTTTCTGTAGCTGAAGGATAAGGTCCCACCACATCCATTCCCCATGTGGAAAATGGCCATGAGTATTTAGTTGTATGAAGTAACTCTTGGGGTTGATGAATGAATTTATAATGTAATTGGCATAAATGAAACTTATTTGTGAAATCAACACAATCTTGTATCATTGAAGGCCAAAAGTATCCAAGCCTTTGAATTTGATCAGACAGTCTGTGTCCAGACTGGTGGGCACCACAGACTCCTGCATGTACTTCTTTCATGATAGCCATTGTCTCTTCACCATCAATGCATCTGAAGAGAACTCCATCAAAACCATACTTGTAGAGAATTTTCTCTGGGTGATCTGGGCTATCATAAAGAGTAAAATTGACCACACGTCTCCGGAATTGTTCTTTCTTTGCTCTATCAGGTAGAAGTATTCCATTTTGAAGGTATTCCCTAATAGGTGTCATCCATCCTGTAGTATGCACATATGGTTCAGGAATGGGACTAATTTCATTGATTTCCTCTATTCTTATTTGAACATAAGGTGAAATTGTATGATGATGGGAAATAATGATGGTTGTCTCGTCCTGATTTGGATCTGCCAGAGCTGTGGCTATATTAGCCAGTGCATCAGCTTAAGCATTTTGTGATCGCGGGACATAAGAAAATGTTGGTTCCATGGGAAATTTCTCCATTAACTCTTTGATGTAATCATACAAAGGGATCAATTCTTCTTTTTTGATTCCATAATCCCCATTGACTTTCTTGATTACCAGGTCTGAATCACCTTTCACTTTTAAGTGATTCACTTGTGCTTGAAGCACCAACTCCAAGCCTGTGATGAGAGCTTGGTATTCCACTTCATTATTTGTACCGCCTCCCAACAATGAGAAGGAATAGGGTAACACTGCCTTTTCTAGAGAAATGAGCACAATTCCTAACCCAACTTTGTTGAATTTAGGATTTTCCATTTTCCTCCCTGTTGGACTTTTGGAAGCGCCATCAAAGTACATTTCCCATGTTTGAAGACTATCTTGAATAGAGAAGACTTCCTCATCAGGGAGTTCAATATCTGAAGATGTATCTTCTACTGAAGGATATTCAACAAGGAAATCAGCCAGAGATTGGCCCTTTATTGCCTTTTGAGACACATACTGAATGTCGAACTGCTGCAAAATAACTGCCCACCTTGCCAGACGACCTGTAAGCATTGGACGACTAAGGATGAATTTGAGCGGGTTATTGTGAGATACCAATTCGACCTCGTGATGTTGCAGGTAGTGTATCAACTTCTGAATTGAAAATATTAATTCTAGGAAGCACTTCTCAATACTTTAATATCGGGTTTTTGCTTCAAGCATAGTCCGACTAAGATAGTAAAGGCTGTTTTCATTCCCAACATCATTCTTCTGAGCAAGAAAGGCACCCAATGATCGCTCTAAGGCTATCACATAAAGGATAAGTGGCCTTCCTTCAATAGGTGGAATTACTACTGGTGGGCTCAAGAGATACTTCTTGAGAATATCAAATTCTTCTTGAAATTATTCAGTCCACTGGTAAGTAACTCCCTTCTTCTTCAATTTGGTGAAGGGTAAGCTTTTTCCTGCCAAATTGGCGATAAAACGCCGAATATAGGATAAGTTTACTTGAATTCCTCTTAATTCTTTAAAATTTCTAGGAGGTGACATACCAAGTATTTACTTTTTCTTCTATGTATTGACTTCGATACCACGATGGCATACAAAAAAGCCGATAAATTTCCCTGAGGTTACCCCAAAAGCACATTTTAAGGGGTTCATCTTCAAATTATGTTGCCGAAGTTTGTGGAATATGATTTCCAAATCAGCCAAGTGATTAGAAAGTTTCCTAGATTTGACCACCAAATCATCCACATAACATTCAACTAACTTCCCTAAAAAGGTTTTTAAGATACGATGCATGGCACACTGATATGTTGTGCCAGCATTCTTTAAGCCAAAGGGCATTACCCGATAGCAAAACACACCCTGAGGGGCTTTGAAGGATGTAGATTCTTCATCTTCTGGATCCATTCAGATTTGATTATATTCAGAATATCCATCCATGAAGGAAAGTGCTCCATAACCAACTATTGCCTCGATTAAAAGTTCTGTAATCGGAACTGGAAAATCATCCTTAGGACAATGTCGATTAAGATATCTGAAATCGATGCAAATTCTAATTTTTCCGTTCGTTTTCTTCACAGGGAGAATATTAGCCAACCAATTGGGATATTGAACTTCTCTAATGAAGTTATCTTTGATAAGCTTATCCACTTCAGTTTCAATTTTGGAAGCATAAGTTGGGTGTGCTCTTCTAGAAGCTTGTTTGAATCCTCGATGTTCTTCTGGAAAACCCAAACGATGAGTGGCAACATCAGGATCAAGCCCTGGAATCTCTGTATAGTTCCATTTCAAATATATCTCCATTTTTCTTTAAAAATGAAACATACATCTCTTTCTCTTCAAGATTCATGGCCGCACTGATTAAAGTGGGTCTTGAATCTTCTTTTGTACCTAGATTTATTTCTCTGAGTTCATCCATGGTGGTAGAGATACCCTCTTCAAATGCTGGAGGAGCATCCCTGAGATCTTCCTCTTCTTCTTCAACACGTGTTATTTCTTCTATTTCTACTTGCATAGAAGATGATAAATCATAATTTTCATGATCAGAAGAGACGCTAAAATTTGAACATCTTGAAGAAGAAGCTTACATTTCCAACCCGATTGATGATGAAGGGTCTTCTTTGGGTAATAAAGTGGAGATGATGGATTGAGAATCGACATCATCGTTAACCTCTAACATTGCTATAACTTCTTATGGCCTGGTTGGTGAAGTATAGACTTGATGGATTTCAGCAGATGAAATGAAAACATCTCCATTTGAGCTTTCATCATTTCTTGGTGGATCACCATTTTCTCCCATGCTGTCTGTCTTGATTTCCGTAATTGACATTATGGAGGTTTCCATAAGAGTATTTTGATTTGGGTTTATCCTGTCGATTTTACTGATAGGAAATACATAATCTGTACTCACATGTTCTAATGGGTTTACTGGAATATTTTCCAAACCATATAGAGCATTAAATTTGGTAATCTCCCTTGTTGTGGATTTCTCCTTTCTCTTCATGTGATAGAATTCCGCCTTACTGTATCGAGACTCACATGTCTTGAATGGGGCCTTATCACTATAAAATGTCCCAACTTTACCATAGAAACAATACTTGAGACATTGATGGTATGATGAAGGGATAACTGCATGTTGATGTAGCCAGGGTCTTCTAAGAAAGATGTTGAAGTCTGAGTCTTGATCAACAACCATGAAATCTGAATTGGATATAAGATCTCCAAACTGAGTTCTAAGTGTAATCTCGCCCAGTGGTTCTTGTTCATTTTTATCATATCCTTGTAACATCATAATAGAAGGAGATAAGTCAGATTCCTTGAGGCCCAATCGACGAAGTGTACAAATGGGCATGAGGTTGACTCCTGAACCATTATCAATGAAAGCTCTTCGGATGTCTACACCATTGACCTTTACAGATAAATACAAAGGTCTAATATGCCCATGCACGACATCATCTTCATCTTCATCTGTGATAGATATCACTGCATGGCATTCCACAGGATTATTCTCTACGTGGTAGACTTCAGCTGCAGCAATTTCAGTTTCAAACTCCTGAGGACTTGACAAAGCCTCGATGAGTGCCTCCCAAAGATATTTTGATAGATTCAAAGCATCCAGAATTGATAACTTGGCCGGTACTTGGGCCAGGTGTTTTAATACATCATACTTTTGATCCAAAGGTCTGTGTTTCCCAACAAGAACATGTGGTTTAGTAGGTTCCTTGGAAGTTGATGCTTTGGAAGTTGATGCATCTTGTATCAGGGTAGGAGTTGCTAATACTCCTGGATTTGTAAGATTAGACCGAATAGGTATATTTACTTGCTAAGAGGAAGAAGGTGGAACCTCCAACCGATCCTACAGAAAAACTATGCCAGGACTGAATCTTCCTTGTGTGGAAGAACTTGCTTGTTCTTATTGAGCTCGTTGAAGGTATCTACCACAAGTTTCTTCCGCATACACAATTCTAGCAGGGGTAGAATTAGAATAGTGGCCTATGGAAGATCCACGTCTTCCCCTATACCCTGAGCCTCTGGAACTTCTTCTGATTCCTCTATTTGATACGGGGAACCCAGGTTCATCGAATTCAAAACTGTGATTGGCATAAGGATCTGTTAAGTGAATCATATTAACAGAACCAAAGATTAACTCTTCATCCGATGAAGACTCTTCCTGACTAGCCAATTCAGGCTATACTGTTTGATGGGACGGTGCTTGTGGCTTCGAAGTAGATGGCATAAAATCTTCCAGAGTCAAAGACAACTTGGGCTTTGACACATACTCATCTTCTTCTGATTATTCTTCTTTCTTTGAATCATGCCGTTTCTTTGAGGATTTTCCCTCTGATGAAGGGGGTTTTGCTGTGGCATTCATGGTAGAAGACAAAATTAGTTTCTTCAATTGTGTTCTCAAAATAGCATGAGTTCGGTTGATCTTCTTTCTGACCATCCAATCATCATATTTTTGTTCATTTTTGTTCTTGAATTCTTTCCACTCGCCTTATTCCTCCGAAGTTGTAGCAATAACACATGATACCTGAGCTGAAGAACCTTTCAGTTTGACTTGTCCCGAGTCGACCATTTTTTGTAGGAGGTCCTTGAAGACAAAATAATCCTGAATGGGATGCCCCAACATTTGATGAAATGGGAAATAGTTGGGACGGTCTTCATCTCCTTCCTTGTTTGGCCTCTTGGGCCTTGTCAATTGAACCAAATTATTGTCCAGGGCCGAAATGAAGTAACCAGGAACTTGTTCATTTCAGAAAGAATAAACTTTTCTCTTCAACTCATCAAACTGTTTCCGTCTTTGATATCTTTGATCGCCTTGACAAAACGGCCTCTGTTGCTGATGCTCAGGAGGTGGAGCCCTTCGAGAAGATGAAGTTTTTGAAGTGGAAGTAGGTACAGGTGCTTGTTTAAGCATGATTATAGTATTCTCTGCTTTACCCATTCTCCTTCCTGTAGCTGATGGAATTACACGAGTTTTATCCTTAGTATTTATAAGAGAATCTTCAATCTGTTGAGCAATTGAAGTAAGGTCTCGAAACCATCCTGTGTATTTCACAGGGATCAGTGGTGTGCGCAACTCATCATGTAAATTTTCCACACATATTGGCAACAATTCCTCATGAGGGAGTGCTAAGCTTAGGGAATATGTTAATCTCTTTGGGCGAGCAATGAAATCTGAGACCCTTTCATTCTCCCTTTTCTTACAATTTGTAAGATTAAAAACTATTTTCTTTGGAAACTTTGATCTGAACTGAAGAATGAATTTTTGGCGAAGATCCTCCCATCTGGTAATTGATTGGGATTGTAAGATTTTGTACCAAACGAAGGCAAGTCCTTGTAATGACTGTACAAAACATATGAGCTTAACTTATTCTTGTTGCTGAAGGGTTCCCACCATAGGATCGCAATAAGAAACAAAATGTGTTAAGTGTTGCTCTGGGTCTCCCAAACCATTAATGATTGGGAATGTGGTACTTGAAAAATTTGATGGGGGATGAATTTCATCAACCCATTCAGGGTAAGCTCTCTTTTCTGGTTGAATTTCAGCATGCTTTCCCTCCATAGCTTCCAACAGAGCTGTTAATGACTCAATAGTAGTTATTAACTTTTGAGAAACATATGGTTGAGCTTGAACCTGAATAGGTGCAATGACTGGAGCTTGGATAGATGTGGTAGCTAGTACTACAACCGATGGCAGCACTACCGATTTTTGTTGCACTTGACCCGTAGGATTAGACCTGTAAGGGTGTACTGATAAAGGAGGACATTCTTGATCCATCTCAGTAGCCATAACAAATTCCTTTGGCTAACTAACTCCATCATGATTAGGAGGAAGACTACCCTGAAGTAGTTCTGCGTTCATCCTCTTTAATTCCTTCATTTCTTCCTCTTGTTGTGAAAATCTTTGCTCTAGTGAGAGAAATTGGCCTTCTCCAGAGGAAGGGTATGTAACCTGATTCTTTCCTTTCCCCTTGTTGGATCCATTTCAGAGAGGGGGAAGTGGGTTACTTGAAGGAACACCCAGATTTTGGGTAAGCCTTTGATTTTGTGTACAAACACCTTCTTTATTTGTGTCTGTGCGTACAACTTCTTGAGCAGGAACCTCTTCATCTGATCCCTCTGAGTGAGTCTCGTCTGGTGGATCAGCAACAACGACATTGATTGTAACACCCAAGACTTTTATGTGAAATATTTTGTTTTTATAAATCATCAAAGGAATCTTTTACTACACACAACACTAGCTTGGCTTTCTTTACACGCAATCATGACCTTCCTCGATAGCTTGCATCGTACGCAATATCGAGTTTCACTAAACAACGATATACTATTAAAATATTATTAAAACTACTCGTTATGAATAGTAATAACCACTTTTTGAAATTTTATAATTTTTATTTTTCAAAATGGACTTCATTTTTGGATTCGGAATGTCGAAATTAGCCTAGGGTGAAATTTTGGTATTTTTCTAAAAACTTTCAATTTTTGATGAATAGTGAAACCACTAAGTGGTAGTTAAAAAAACTGAATTTTTCATAAAACTTAATTTTACCGCTTCTGTGAGTGGAATTTCAAAAATCCGAGAGACACAGTTAATATCAAGGACTAAAATGTGGTTCAATGAGATGAAAATAATTTTTGGTGAATAGTAACTTTTTACTTTTATTTACCACGGTTAAAAGTAAATAGGGTAATTAAGGGTAAAAATGATATTATTATTACCCTAACACATATCCTAATTCTATTGGACAAGTGTAATTCGACCAAAAACAACCTTAGGAATAAAATATGACCATTTAGGCCCACTTGGATTAGATTAGGACATTTATTATTAATTTATTTAAAGAAGGGTTAAATAGTTAAAAATCAAAGTTTAATAAGTAAATCATTTTTAATATGGGGTTATACATAAGATAAATTCGACTATAAATATTCATTAGAAATATGAAAATATTTCCTACGTAATGGTATTTTATTTGTAATTTTTAGACATTAAATAATTTAATTTATTTATGACACAACGATGATGCAGTAATTATCTTATTAATGAAATATTGACATAATTGATGTTATAAATAACCAAATAAATGTAATTTGAGACTTTTTATGAATTAAACTAATTTTATAGGTTAATATGACATGTTATTATTGATTTAATTAACTTGGTTCGAACTAATCATTCTGTTATGAGTTTCAAAAAAATCAATTACTAAATAGTGTCAAAATTGACATAAAATAGTTTTTAAAACAAATATTATATTCTTAATTGTTATTTTATTCCTAAAAATCTAAGGTTCAACCAAATAACTTAGATAAGGTTATATATATTAATAATAAATAATTTGGGGTTCGTTTGGCTTGATATAGTAAGTTTGTTAACCTTATAGTATAAGAAAACAAGAAGACATGGTAAAAGTTAAATTATCTAACTTAAAGTAAATCTAAATGATAAGGTTAAAATTGATACCTAAACTTGTATAAATTCTATTGGATGAGAGTATTTAGACCCATCCCCACCTTAGCCTCGAAATAAATCAATTTGGAGCTATTTAAAACCGAACTTTACTTTATAATAAAATAATATTTTTAGTTATTCCAAAGGTGCCCCTCTCCTCCCTTATAAAAGGGAACCTCCTCCCTCTCCTCCTCAAACCAATTTGAGCATTCAAGCTCGGCCAACCCCTGCAAAAATCTCTTCTCCACTTCCCTAGTATCATCCTAGAGGTCCTGGTCTTCTTCAAAGACCATCCTTAGTTCTTTAAGTGGAGGTTAAGAAAAGACGCGTCAAAAAGAGGTAATATCCATTACCGATCTTTTTCAATTTCTTTCTTCTTAAAATTCTTCTTCTTTAGTTGTTTCATGATAAAGTAATAACATCAGTATTTATTATATACTGATATGTTATTATAAATATGAAACAACTCTAATTAACCTTCTATCCATCCTACGGAAAAAGGAAATCACCGCGCGTGCATACGTACAGAATACCGTCTCCACGCCGTGGTGTAATCTATTTTCCACCACCACCTTACTTGGATGGGTATAATGGTGTAAATAATGAATATATATGACTATTATAAAGTTATGAAATAGTATACATACACTCCAATACAATTCCATGATCATAGGAACGATATCATCACTCATGCGTATGTACGGAATACCGTCTCCACGATGTGATGCGACTCGTTCTACATGATCTTCATTTCATAATGATTATAAAAAAGAATTGAATGAATGAATATGATATATATTACACTAATACCATTATTTAAATGAGGTATCTATAACCTAAAGTGAAGAATAAGAATTTATTCGACAAAACACGCGTAAGAAAAAAAAGTTATAAACACCCGAATAACAAGTAGCGATGAAATATTACTACTAAGAAGCTAAGAATATGACCATATATGATATCATAAAAATAATTATGATTCTTTAATAAGTCAATAACATTATTTAAATCATTATACAGGAGGTTCGGACACGTACAAAGCATATCAGACCTAAGGTAAGGGAAATAACACAATCTCATTTTTATCCGAGATTGTTTATATTTTGGTATTTACTGGGGTGTATTTTATCATCCACATCCATGTTTCCTCAATATTTAATATTATTTCCATCCACCTACAATTGTTTAAATCCAATTTTACCCTTTTATGAGTTTTTAGTAAAAGATATGAAAGGAATCTTTTGTCGTTTTTCGTACGAGGTACTTTTTGACTTTTCCGACAAAAGTACGAGAAGAATGTTTTCTTTTAACTTATACGGCATGAATGGATTTTTAAAAAATTATTTCCAAGAAGATTCCCTTACAAGTTTTCAAGTTTATTTTTAATCAAATTCTTTTAGTTTAGAATTGTATGACATGTTAAGAAAGGAAAAGTGTTTTTGAAGTATAAAGGATTTTTTCCTCAAGAATGGAGTTCAAGTGTTTTATCAAAATTATTTTCCATCTAAGATAATATAGGGTTATGTTTCTATCCCTATTATTACATTGATTTGATTATGTTGTGATGGAATTATTTTTATATATTCCTTTATCTTATATGAATTGTTTTATGATGTTATGTTGTTTAAGAATCCCATTTTTATTACATGGGTTATGCAATGATGTATGATTTATGATTTTGTGGCACACATATGAATGGTATCATTATGAGATGGGTGGGACCTATATCTCCCTCCAATGCATTGGGTAAAGATTTTTTATCTCATGAGATAGACATGGCTGGAATGGTAGGTTATACCGGTTCAGTGAAACAGGACTGAAACGAGGAGTGAACTCTATTCAGAAAGGGACTTTGTCCACTAAGATAGTCTTGGCAATGAGTCTTTACTAATAAGAAATGATTCTATATGATTATGTGTGTATGCCACAAATTTTCATGTTTTAAGTTATGATTATTGGTATTACATTTCACTACTATGATTTATCCCATGTTATGATATTATGATCTCTTTTGCAGGTTAAGATTTCCAAAATGTTATGTTCTTATGAATATGATGTAATTGATATGTCTTTTTTTACCCTTACTGAGCATTTGAGCTCACCCTTTTCTATGTTTTCTTTCCCCAGGCCAGGAAGAAGGTTATTAAGTAAGATATGCCAAAAGGGACTATAGATATGATGAAATAAATGGGAGACAATCTAGACGCTTTATGAACCAGTTGTTTATGTTTCCCAGTTTCTAAAGACACTATACCTATACTGTCCTTTCGTGGTTTTGTTATATGATGTAATAAGTATGCTTCAATTTTGATGTATTAACAATGTATGTAAAGTATGGGTCGTTATAGTTGGTATCAGAGGAGGAACCCAGCCTTAAGTGCGGTGCACTGCCTGGGTTGAGATGTAGGGCCCACAACGAGGGCGTTGTGCTCTAAAGGGGGGGGGGGTGATTGTAACATCCCCAAATGATAAAAGGTTAAATGAATAATTGATATGACTCATGTCAACAAGGTGAAACTTCCTTTTCGGGAGACAATCTGATTAGAACTCCACAGTTAAGTGTGCTTGGCCTGGAGTAGTGATCAGTATGGGAGACCCTCTGGGAAGTTTCCCAGGGTGTGTGTGAGTGAGGACAAAACACACTGGAAAGGGCATGTGTTGGCCTGTGGGGACTATCATTAGTTATATGACCCGTTCAGGCATGTGGGTGGACCCTGGGATGGTCCCCATGTGTCTGTGGGGGCAACTGGTGGTACCTGGTGGGCCAGGACCCGACGACCATGTTAAGGCGGGGTGTCTGTGCTGTCACTGGGACCCGGTTGTCACATTTGGTATCAGAGGAAAGGTATAGTCAACCTTTGGAAACTAAGATGCGAAAGCCTTAGTAAGAACCCTAAGGATAATTCTAAGCATAGAACACAATCTTTGTGTTTTAGAAATGGCCATGAATAACCTAGGATAAGACCTTAAGTGTGAAATTTTATTCTTGATTATGTGGTTTTCCTATTATAATTAGTGTTTCTCACACTATTCTTCTTGGTTTTAGTCAATGGCTGGAACTCGAAGGAACCGTGTTAATACGGAATGCGACAGGCAATGCAATGATTTTCCCCCTGAGCAACCAAACGTTATAGGAGCTGGAATGAAAAATCTTGTAGCTATGCTCACACAACTTTCTCAAGCTATGAATCATGCAGGACTTCCAAACAAGAAAAGGAAGGAGCAACATTCTGTTGAATCCTTCATGAGACAACGTCCACCTTCATTCAGCGGGTCTACTGATCCATTAGTTGCTGAACAATCGATTAGTACTACTGAAAAGATATTTTCAGTTCTTCAATGTTCTGAGCATGATAAAGGCATCGTTTGGAAGGTGATGCTGATCAATGGTGGAATCTTATTAAGAATACGTGGAAAAGGGATGAAATTGAGTCCATGTAATGGGACGAGTTCAAGAACTTATTTTTAAATAAGTACTTCCCTCATATTCTCCGAAAAAAGATGGAGAAAGAGTTTCTGGAACTAAAGAAAAAGGATGATGAATCTGTCGGTACTTATGAAGAAAATTTTACAAGACTTGCAAGGTACGCCTCTGGTATTATTATCCAACCTGAGAGTAAGGTCGATCGATTCTTTAGTGGCTTAAAACCAAGTATTTGAAGGGACTTAGCCATAAGGGACTTCAATAGCTACGAGTAAATCGTTCGATGTGCTCTCAAAGTTGAGGTGGAGATTGGAGTAACCCATCAGTCATATGGGTTTGATAAGAAGAGGAAAATGGAATTCAAATGAAAATATAAAGAGCACATTGAAAAGAAGATGAGCTTTCCCTTATGCTCAAAGTGTGGAAATAAACATGGAGGGAGTTGTCTTAAAGGTACAAGTAAATGTTTCAAATGTGGAAATGAAGGTCATCGGGCATTTGAATTCCGCGATGATGGGAAGAAGATGTCTAGTGATGTAAACAAAGGAAGGGATACACAGAATGAACCTACTACACTTCAATGTTTCAAGTACAAGGATATGGGACATTATGCCAATAAATGCCCTAATCCAAGGGTTGATGATGATGGTTGACGTCAACAAACTCTTAAGGCTAAAGACAAAGGAAAGTCACATGCAATTTCTATCAGCGATGTAGAGTACGATAACGATATGGTGAAAGGTACACTTACCATCCACTCTAATGTAGAAAATGTTTTATTTGATTCTGGATCCACCCACTCTTTTATTTCTGAAGAATTTTCTAAGGGTATCACCATATTACCTCAACAATTAGATTTTGAGTTAGCTGTGACAACACCTAATGGCACAACAGTCGCATCAAAAGTTTATAATTCTTCTCCGATTGAAGTTTGTGGGAAAGTGATTCCTGCAAATCTTGTGATCCTTCCTATAGTAGAATTTGATGTGATTCTTGGCATGGATTGG
Source organism: Viscum album (assembly GCA_963277665.1). Lineage (NCBI taxonomy): Eukaryota > Viridiplantae > Streptophyta > Magnoliopsida > Santalales > Viscaceae > Viscum > Viscum album. The sequence goes on along the minus strand of OY728158.1, from coordinate 705,287,547 downwards.
ATTTCTTTATATGGAGCTCATATCAATTTCCAAAGAAGGGAAGTCACATTTCATATTCCAGATCAATCTATGATCGTCTATCGATGCAAGGATGAACATAACCTTCCAGTGGAAATTTCTTCCATTTTATGGGTCTTGATTCCACTAAATGAAGGCTATTTATCTCAAATGGTTGGTGAGAAACTCACGATTAAGAATATTCCCATTGTACGAGAGTTTGATGATGTCTTTCCGGAGGTATTACCGGGTCTTCCACCAAATCGTGAAGTTGAGTTTTCAATAGAACTTGTACTGGGTGCTTTGCCTATTTCAAAGACACCTTATAGAATGGCCCCAATTGAGTTGCAGGAATTGAAGAAGAAACTCCAAGAGAATCTTGATAAGGGATTCATACGCCCTAGTGTGTCACCTTGGGGAGCACCTGTTCTATTTGTTAAGAATAAAGATGGATCAATGAGACTCTGCATTGATTATCGAGAACTTAACAAGATCACTATCAAGAACAAATATCCTCTCCCACGCATTGATGACTTATTTGACCAACTATGCGGAGCTCAATACTTTTCCAAGATTGATCTTCGTTCAGGGTATCATCAATTAAGTGTCAAAAGGGAGGATATACCAAAGACGACTTTCCGTACAAGGTATGGACACTATGAATTTATAGTGATGCCATTTGGTCTTACTAATGCCCCTGCTATCTTCATGGATCTGATGAATAGAGTCTTTAGAGAATATCTTGATCAGTTTGTGGTAGTCTTTATAGATGATATTCTTGTATATTCAAATAGCAAGGAAGAACATGAAGATCACTTGAGAATTATATTGAATACCCTGAGAAAGGAGAAGCTTTATGCCAAATTTACCAAGTGTGAATTTTGGCTTCAAAAAGTTTCATTTTTGGGTCACATAATCTCAAAAGAGGGGATATCTGTGGATCCAGCAAAAACAGAGGTTATCGAAAGATGGTCGAGACCAACAAAAATAACTGAGATCTGAAGTTTTCTTGGTTTGGCTGGATAGTATCGACGTTTTGTGAAAGATTTTTCACGATTATCTAATCCACTCACCAAGTTGACTCGGAAAGGAGTTAAGTTTGTCTGGACGGAAGAATGTGAAGAGAATTTCAAGGAGTTGAAAAGAAGGTTATCCAGTGCACCTGTGCTCACACTGCCTTGTAGTAGAGAAAGGTTTATGATCTATAGTGATGCATCCAAGAAGGGATTGGGGTGTGTTCTTATGCAAAATGATATGGTGATAGCTTATGCCTCACGACAGTTGAAAATCCATGAGCAAAATTACCCAACACATGATTTGGAGTTAGTTGCGGTAATCTTTGCATTAAATATTTGGAGGCATTATCTTTATGGAGAAAGGTGTGACATTTATACTGATCATAAAAGTTTGAAGTATATTTTCACACAAAAGGAGCTGAATATGCATCAAAGAAGATGGTTGGAGCTGATTAAGGATTATGACTGCTCAATCCATTACCATCCTGGGAAAGCAAACAAGGTGGAAGATGCATTAAGTCGACAAGACCATGCTAGTTTATCCATGACGAGGATCACAAAAGATCCAATATTTATGGATTTACAAAGGATAGATCTTGGAATTATAATGGAAGGGGAAAAATCTTATCTTTCTCAAATGAATGTTCAACCATCTATACATGTGAAGATTAAAGAGGCACAAAAAGAAGATGTCGAGTTACAAAAGAAGGTGAGAAGTGTTCCTGAATTCAACCTTGTTTGTGATGGGATAATAAAGTTCAGGAATCGGGTTTGTGTTCCTCCCTTCCCCAAATTAAAGAAGGAGCTGCTGGATGAGGCTCATAGTTCTTCATTCTCTATTCATCCTAGAAGCACGAAGATGTATAGGGACCTGGAAGAGTACTTCTGGTGGGATGGCATGAAAAGAGATGTTGCTGAATATGTCTCTCGATGCTTGGTTTGTCAGCAAGTTAAAGCTGAGAGACAGAAGTCTAAGGGGATGTTACAACCATTACCTATACCCGAATGGAAATGGGAAAACATCACTATGGACTTTGTCATAGGACTTTCTAAAACATCCAAAGGAAATAATGCTATCTGTGTCATAGTTGATCGTCTTACAAAGTCTGCACACTTCATTGCTATTAGAGAGGATTTCTCTCTAGATCAGCTTGCCAGGATATATGTAAAGGAAGTGGTAAGATTGCATGGAGTACCACTTTCTATTATATCTAATCGGGATCCCAGATTTACCTCGAAGTTTTGGAGAAGTCTTCAGCATACTCTGGATACAGAGTTGAGTTTCAGCACTGCTTATCATCCTCAGACAGACGGTCAGTCTAAGAGAACAATTCAAACTCTAGAAGATATGTTGAGAGCTTGCTCTATGGATTTCAAAGGTGGTTGGGATCAACACCTACCTTTGGTGGAATTTTCTTATAATAATAGCTTTCACTCCAGTATTCAGATGGCTCCTTATGAAGCTCTCTATGCAAAGAAATGCAGGACTCCAACTTGCTGGGATGAAGTTGGGGAAAGAAAGCTATTAGGACCTAATCTCGTTGATGAAATGGCAGAAAAGGTCAGATCTATTCAACAACACATAAGAGCAGCTCAGAGTCGACAAAAAAGTTATGCCGACAACCGAAGAAAAGACCTAGAGTTTGAAGTGGGTGATAAAGTGTTCTTATGAATATCTCCCTGGAAGAGGGTCATGAGATTTGGAAAGAAGGGGAAGTTGAGCCCTAGATATATCAGTCCTTTCGAAATACTGGATCGTGTTGGGAAGGTAGCTTACCAATTGGCGCTTCCACCGAATCCCTCTAAAGTTCACGATGTGTTCCATGTATCTCTCCTGAGAAAGTACATACCTGATCTTTCACATGTACTTAGCTCAGAAGTTGTACCGCTGGAGCAAGATCTTTCTTATGAAGAACAACCGATAGAGATTCTGGATCGTAGCAAAAAAGTCCTACGAAAGAAGACCACTCGATTGGTGAAAGTTTTATGGAGGAACCACCAATTAGAAGAAGCTACATGGGAGCTTGAGGATATGATGATGGAGATGTATCATCATCTGTTTGTTACAAAGTGACGAATTTCGAGGGCGAAATTCATTTTAAGGGGGGTAGAATGTAACACCCGAGACTTTTATGTGAAATATTTTGTTTTTATAAATCATCAAAGGAATATTTTACTACACACAACACTAGCTTGGCTTTCTTTATATACAATCACGACCTTCCTCGATAGCTTGCGTCGTACACAATACCGAGTTTCACTAAACAACGATATACTATTAAAATATTATTAAAACTAGCCGTTATGAATAGTAATAACCACTTTTTTAAATTTTAAAATTTTTATTTTTCAAAATGGACTTCATTTTTGGATTCGGAATGTCGAAATTAGCCTAGGGTGAAATTTTGGTATTTTTCTGAAAACTTTCAATTTTTGATGAATAGTGAAACCACTAAGTGGTAGTTAAAAAAACTGAATTTTTCATAAAACTTAATTTTACCGCTTCTGCGAGTGGAATTTCGAAAATCCGAGAGACACGGTTAATATCAAGGACTAAAATGTGGTTCAATGAGATGAAAATAATTTTTTGTGAATAGTAACTTTTTACTTTTATTTACCACGGTTAAAAGTAAATAGGGTAATTAAGGGTAAAAATGATATTATTATTACTCTAAAACATGTCCTAATTCTATTGGACAAGTTTAATTCGACCAAAAACAACCTTAGGAATAAAATATGACCATTTAGGCCCACTTGGATTAGATTAGGACATTTATTATTAATTTATTTAAAGAAGGGTTAAATAGTTAAAAATCAAAGTTTAATAAGTAAATAATTTTTAATATGGGGTTATACATAAGATAAATTCGACTATAAATATTCATTAGAAAGCTAAAAATATTTCCTAGATAATTGGATTTTTCTTATAATTTTTAGACATTAAATAATTTAATTTATTTATGACACAACGATGATGTAGTAATTATCTTATTAATGAAATATTGACATAATTGATGTTATAAATACCCAAATAAATGTAATTTGAGACTTTTTATGAATTAAACTAATTTTCTAGGTTAATATGACATGTTATTATTGATTTAATTAACTTGGTTCGAACTAATCATTCTTTTATGATTTTCACAAAAATCAATTACTAAATAGTGTCAAAATTGACATAAAATAGTTCTTAAAACAAATATTATATTATTAATTGTTATTTTATTCCTAAAAATCTAAGGTTCGGCCAAATGACTTAGATAAGGTTATATATATTAATAATAAATAACTTGGGGTTCGTTTGGCTTGATATAGTAAGTTTTTTAACCTTATAGTATAATAAAACAAGAAGACACGGTAAAAGTTAAATTATCTAACTTAAAGTAAATCTAAATGATAAGGTTAAAATTGATAACTAAACTTGTCTAAATTCTATTGGATGAGAGGATTTCGACCCATACCCACCTTAGCCTCGAAATAAATCAATTTGGAGCTATTTAAAACCGAACTTGACTTTATAATAAAATAATATTTTTAGTTATTCCAAAGGTGCCCCTCTCCTCCCTTATAAAAGGGAACCTCCCCCCTCTCCTCCTCACACTAATTTGAGCATTCAAGATCGGGAAACCCCTGCCAAAATCGCTTCTCCACTTCCCTAGTATCATCCTAGAGGTCCTGGTCTTCTTAAAAGACCATCCTTAGTTCTTTAAGAGGAGGTTAAGAAAAGACGCGTCAAAAAGAGGTAATATCCATTACCGATCTTTTTCAATTTCTTTCTTCTTAAAATTCTTCTTCTTTAGTTGTTTCATGATAAATTAATAACATCAGTATTTATTATATACTGATATGTCATTATAAATATGAAACAACTCTAATTAACCTTCTATCCATCCTACGGAAAAAGGAAATCACCGCGCGTGCGTAGGTACGGAATACCGTCTCCACGCCGTGGTGTAATCTATTTTCCACCACCACCTTACTTGGATGGGTATAATGGTGTAAATAATGACTATATATGACTATTATAAAGTTCTGAAATAGTATACATACACTCCAATACAATTCCATGATCATAGGAACGATATCATCACTCGTGCGTACGTACGGAATACTGTCTCCACGATGTGATGCGACTCGTTCTACATGATCTTCATTTCATAATGATTATATAAACGAATTTAATGAATGAATATGATATATATTACACTAATACCATTATGTAAATGAGTTATCTATAACCCAAATAGAAGAATAATAATTTATTCGACAAAACACGCATAAGAAAAAAAAGTTATAAACACCCGAATAACAAGTAGCAATGAAATATTACTACTAAGAAGCTAAGAATATGACCATATATGATATCATAAAAATAAGTATGATTCTGTAATAAGTCAATAACATTATTTAAATAATTATACAGAAGGTTCGGACACATACAAAGCATATCAGACCTAAGGTAAGGGAAATATCACAATCTCATTTTTATCCGAGATTGTTTATACTTTGGTATTTACTGGGGTGTATTTTATCATCCACATCCATGTTTCCTCAATATGTAATATTATTTACATCCACCTACAATTGTTTAAATCCAATTTTACCCTTCGATGAGTTTTTAGTAAAAGATATGAAATGAATCTTTTGTCATTTTTCGTACGAGGTACTTTTTGACTTTTCCGACAAAAGTACGAGAAGAATGTTTTCTTTTAACTTATACGGCATGAATGGATTTTTAAAAAATTATTTCCAAGAAGCTTACCTTACAAGTTTTCAAGTTTATTTTTAATCAACTTCTTTTAGTTTAGAATTGTATGACATGTTAAGAAAGGAAAAGTGTTTTTGAAGTAGAAAGTATTTTTTCCTCAAGAATGGAGTTCAAGTGTTTTATCAAAATTATTTTCCATCTAAGATAATATAGGGTTCTATTTCTATCCCTATTATTACATTGATTTGATTATGTTGTGATGGAATTATTTTTATGAATTCCTTTATCTTATATGAATTGTTTTATGATGTCATGTTGTTTAAGAATCCCATTTTTATTACATGGGTTATGCAATGATGTATGATTTATGATTTTGTGGAACACATATGAATGGTATCATTATGAGGTGGGTGTGACCTATATCTCCCTCCAATGCATTGGGTAAAGATTTTATATCTCATGAGATATACATGGCTGGAACGGTAGGTTATACCGGTTCAGTGAAACAGAACTGAAACGAGGAGTGAACTCGGTTCAGAAAGGGACTTTGTCCACTAAGATAGTCTTGGCAATGAGTCTTGACTAATAATAAATGATTCTATATGATTATTTTTGTATGCCAAAAAGTTTCATGTTTTAAGTTATGATTATTGGGATTACATTTCACTACTATGATTTATCCCATGTTATGATATTATGATCTCTTTTGCAGGTTAAGATTTCCAAAATGTTATGTTCTTATGAATATGATGTGATTGATATTTCTTTTGTTTACCCTTACTGAGCATTTAAGCTCACCCTTTTGTATGTTTTATTTCCCCAGGTGAGGAAGAAGGTTATTAAGTAATATATGCCAAAAGGGACTATAGATATGATGAAATAAATGGGAGACAGTCTAGATGCTTTATGAACCAGTTGTTTATGTTTCCCAGTTTCTAAAGACACTATACCTATATGGTCCTTTCATGGTTTTGTTATATGATGTAATAAGTATGCTTCAATTTTGAATTATTAGCAATGTATGTAAAGTATGGGTCGTTATATTGATGCCATTAATTGATGCATAATGCATCACATCTCTTCTATCGGCATTTCTGTGATATTGTCTTATTATGTGTCTTTGATGAGACATTGCCTTTTGTTGATTAGATTCCTCAGGAACTTCTTGAAAAACCGTAATTTGGATGGAATCTCCTGATAATTTGGCTCTTCATTTCTCTTGGGGCTTCTTCCCTAATTGAGAGAAGACTGAATTTCTCTGAGGGAGATATTGAGGATTTGAAAAAGCCCCCAGTCTGGTGGACTGGGGCTGTTCCTGCTGTTCCTACTCAACTCCTCAAATCCTATTTGTTGATTCTGAGGGTTGGGTTAAAAGAGTCCCCAGTCTGGCAAGCTGGGGTGGATCTTGAGATGCTATATCTGAGAGTTTCTTGAAATCTCCCTTGATCTTGCGGACCTTGGTCCGAAAATTAGATGGATGCATCAATCGACACCCACTTTTATCACCCTTCTCAAAATACCGTTGGATGATTTCTGACACTTCTGTCACTTGATGATGTGCTTGATCCATACGAGAGGCCTGTTCAATATTCTCGTTCTCTTGATGCAGGAGTAATTCAACAACTTGTTCTCTGTATTCTTGACTTTGAGAAGAACTAGTTGAGGCCGATTCTTGGGAAGGCCTTTGATTTCGCACAAAACCAGCCAAATGTGGCCAATTCTGGGAGATAATATTGCATGAAACCACCTTTGGTGGGATTTGTTGATTGGATAATACAGTGAAATGTAGTTTTCCATGAACACCCCATCCTCTTACATGAATACTAGATGGGGCATTGGCAATTAACTGGCGTAATCTTCTTAGTGCGCCAAGGCATGAATGCTGAAGGGCTCTCTACTGCTTTTCAACCTTCGGATATTGAGAAACTGAGATATAAGCCAAGTCAATTTGGCATTGTAACCCTTCTATTATCTTGATATGATTTTCATATTCATTATAAGATAATATTTTCTTTTTCAACTGACAAAGAGTTTTCCATATGTTGAGACGAATATCATGAATCCCATCTTCCGTCAACATCTCTGGAATGTCATACTGAGAGTCAGCGAAAGGACAAAACATGACTGACACTTCACCTTTTTCCAGTTTTTTTCTCATGTTCATAATTTCCTCTTTATCATTTAATGAAGATTCTTCTACCTGATTAGACTAGAGCTAGTGATTTCTTGTTGCTTAATCAGATTCAACAAGATTGATAGAGAATCCACCGATCAAACTATAAGATGAATGACCCAGGGGTGGTTCGGAGAATGACCTACACCCTAGGCTATATTCTGATTGAGAAAGTATTTCACTTGCTGATGGTAAATCATCAGACATGACTGGATTCACTTTTTCAAGTGCCTTAAGATAATATGGCTTTCTCGTCACTACATTGTCTTCTGAATAATTTTCCAGGCAATGATAATTACTACTGCGGAGAGGAATTTTATAGCTAAATTCATCATCATGGGGAGGACCACTATGATGGGTTACAACCAAAGATGAGACCTCTTGATCCTTGATCTTCTGGCCACATAGAGGGTTATTGTAGCTCTAATCTGAAGATGAAACTTCGAGATCGATCGAACTGTAATGAAGTAAGCCTTTATGAGGAAGTGTATGATGAATAAATTCAGAATTAATGCTCCCACTATTGGGAACTGAGAGAGTAGAATATTGAATTTCAATAGATAATTATATAAGGGCTTCAAGAACCCCAGCATCGAGTAAGGACTTATCACAGATGGGCCCTTGATTTCTTGACTGCGTTGGGCGGGTCTTCTTCTTAGATGATTTCTTACTCAATTTGGTAGGTGTGTGTGCCTGCTCAGAAGAAATAATCAGGTTAGGCTGATTATCTCCACTCAAACCAGGTGTATGTTCTTGATTTGGTTGTCCATATGATATGGGGGAGTACGCCCCACAACCCTCTTGGACTGGAACAGATGTGTGTGTCTGTTCCGGAGTGAACTGTTGATGTGTCACTCCACTGGTAGGGATAAAATTATGTGTCTTTCCCTGAGATGCTGCTGAAGCTGTTACAATATCCTGAAAGGCATCTAGGATATGAGTAGGGATTTGCTTCTTCTCTTTCACCATTGACAGAATGTTCTTGGTGACTTTAGCTACCGGAATGGGGATATATGTCCATTCTATGCTTGGATTAGGTGTATGTGCCTACTCCTGTCCTCCTTTTTCTGTCAGTGAATCCTGACAGTACTCAAGTGTGGGGGCAGAGAGTTGAGTCTACCTCCTATTTGTCGTCAGAGCTTTCCGACTGACTTCTCTGAGTGCTACCAAACGATACAGTTGGTAGGATTGATCAATACTAGCAGGTGTATGTGTCTGCTGATTTCACTCCACCGAACGTGGTTGATGAGATTCCTTCAATACTGATAGACGAGGCTGCTGGCAGGATTGATGAGTGTAAGAATGTGTATGTGCCTGTTTATTAGTTGTCAACACATTGGGTTGGCGGGCTTTATTGTATGCAGTCAGACGAGCCTTCTGACTAGATGATTATTTATAAACAGGTGTATGTTCCTGTCTATAGTACTCCGCCGGAATTTCCTGGTGGGATTGGCGTGCTGCTTCTAGACGAGTCTGCTGAACAGCATAATTAAAATGGATGGGTGTATGTGCCCACTCGTTACTTTCCACCAAGTTTGGTTGGTGGTCTTCTCCGGAGATGGAAAAGATGAGAACCTGTTCACTATTGAGTGAATTTTGCCTTTGGTGGTTCGTCTTACCTGCTCGGGTTCGAGGAACCTGAGCCAAATGCCTAGAGTTTATACCCTCATCATGTTGAGGGCGCACTGCCACACGAGTCTGGCGGCGATTGTTGATAGGAGACCTTGGTAAGGACTACTGTCTCCTTGAATTAAGGCCCTAAGGGACCTGCTCATTAACCTCCTCAAAATATGGGAGTGACTGGTGATTAAGTTCTGGGGATAACGACCCGAAACGGATGAAAATGGTGGTTGGAACCACCTACTTCGTGATCGCTGGTCTTCACTGTCCAGACGACCAGGGTGAATTGTTCACTTGGAGGGCTTGTCGAGCAGCCTCCAAAGTTGGAATGGTACCATATTTATGATAATCCTTAACCAGTGCATTCGATACCCAGCTTTGAAGACGCTGAGTAGGTGATGTCGTCCTTAGAGCGGATGACGATCTAGCAGGAGTAGCAGTAGAGGCTTTCATAGCAGCAATATTCGCAGCAGAAGTATTCACAGGTGTGAACATAAGAGAAGCCATTATAGAAGATTTTGGAAAACAGTGCCTGTTTGATATAACAGACGTAATCAAGATAAGTCCGGCCACTACATCTTTTGGATAAGCACATATGTTATTGATGGTCTTGTCGGCCCTCTCATTGAGTTTAAATAAGAGCCTAACAAATAATTAAAACATCACTTTAACTTGGTTAAGGATTCACGTCGGGTTCACCATTTTTGTTTCCTCTAGAATTGGGGATGACCTCGTTGATTTAAGGTACAAACATTCCAATAGGTTTCTAATGGGTTTGTTCGTAGAACCAGAAACATCCAATGATTCCATATCCATTTGGACCTACTTTTCAAAGTTAGGCGCTCATTAGTTGTGGACTGATGAGACTTAATAATTTTCATTGGTTGAGAGGATGGGATTTCAGACTCATCACACCTTTTTTAGAGGAATTATTGTCTATTCCGAGACTCACTGTATATATTTAAGTTATCTTCATGAATATTTATTAAATTACCAAGTATAAAATGAGCTTTCCTTTAGATCTGACAATCAATGATTGATGTGTAGGAAATTTAGAGAATTTTTTATATGTATTCGAGTTTCTTCATTGATACAGAATCATCTGTAGTTGTTAGATAATCTTAGTCAATGGTATCCTTTAATACATTATATAAAAGTATCTTGGTCATTATGATGACCATAGTGGTTTTAAATCCACTCAGTGGGGCACTTGAAGTTTATTTTCATTTTGAAGGACATAGATTATTTTAGAGTTGGGATCATACCCGCAGATGGGCTACCTACATATCCTTTATTTAAAAAAGGAATCAGAACCCACGTAGTTCGAGAAAGGGAGTATGATGTTTATGTATGATTGATGTCTCAAAGAAAATATGTCATAATTACTTTTACACTCTAAGCTCACATGAGTCATGCTCGGTGTGAGAAACAAGAGGTATTGGTAAAACCAGACAACTATGACATAAAAGATGAAATCATAGAAAATGATGTGGGGATTATTTGTATATGACTTCCCAAATAGATAGAGATTGGGACTTATTTCAAAGAAGAAATCCAAGAACAGGGTCTATAAAGGTATATGTACTTTATGGAGGTTTGGATACTCTAACTTGGGGATTACTCCAGAGGAAGATTCCCAAATTAGAAGGGGACTTATGATTGGGTTTTAATCCTGAGAAGGAAGCCCAGATCAAAAAGTCAATTAAGACTGGTTAAGAGAAATTAAGACTGGGGCTTACTCCTAAGGAGGAGGCCCAGGTTAAAGGGATTTGAAAACTGGGGCTTACTCTTGAAGAGGAGGCCCAGGTTAAGGGAATTTTAGAATTAAGGGACTTGGACTGGGGCTCACTCCTGAAAAGGAGGCCCAGGTTAGAGAACTTGGACTGGGGATTACTCCTGAAAATGAGGCACAGTTTAATGAGAACTTGGACTGGGGATTACTCCTAAAAAGGAGGCCCAAGTTAATGATTCTCTTATCTTAAAGGATGAGGTTAAAATGAATAAAATTTCTAACCTTGGTGACATAAAGATATGTAAATCACTAGGTTTTGAGATATGTTCCACAGAATTCCTTTCAGATAAGGAATCCGACAAGGAAATCATGCCATAAATGGATTTGAAAAGAGTTCTGAGGGCTTAATCTTGAAGAGGATAGGTGGATAGGTATAAGAGAGGTGGAATAAGCAGGAGGGGCACCCAAAAATAAAGGGGCGCACAAGTCCTTGTGGGCGCACAAGTACTGCATGGGCGTGCAAGTCCTGGCCGCACAGGTATACCTGTGTGGCACATAGTACTTGCGCGACTTTTGACCCTTGGGGTAATACTTGGGCGAGACTTGGCTCAAGCCCGTAGTACTATCCCTAGGGGCTTCCAGAAGGGTGGCGCGCAAGTTCTGGTGAAGGAGAAAAGCGGTGCACAAGTGTAGCCATTTCCCTTAAGGGTTGGCCACTCAGGCGCGCAAGTGTTGACGAGTTTCAACACTTAGGCCTTACTACCCCTCTTTAGATCTTCCGTTCTAGGTAATAAATTACCTTAGAAGTGTTCGGAATCTTTGAGAAGAGACTAGGGTGCCGAGAGCTTAAATCTGAGGTTCTGGAATTTTTCATCCCTGAAATGGGGGGGCCACAGGGGTATTTATAGGCTGGAGAAGACCATGGGAAAATTTCAAATAGGGAGTGCAAGTCACCTGCGTGACCACTGGGCGGTGCTCAAGTACACTTGAGTAACCTTAGTGGAACTTGCGCGACCCAAGTTCATTTGAATCTTGGTTCATTCCTTTGTTAATTTTTGATGTTTCTTCAAAGGATGGATCACTTTAGGTTCATGGTATTTCTCTTTTCATTCCTTTAGACTCTGTGATGGAAAGGAGCGTCAACAGGATCACAATGTCAAAATCCATGTGATGTGTTTTGGGATCGAGGCATGGGCCCCATGGGGCACTATTTGCACAAAATGTAGTTGAACGGAGTTTCTTCGCTGTGAGTCTATTTTAGGAGAATTAATAGTTGATCATGTGCATTTTTCTACAAGGATCACAATAGTCTGATCCATCTGGTTATCCGAGGCCATTTTCAAGAGGCATATTGGTAGAATTACTTTTTCTCCCTTCAGATCAGTAATGAGCAATGCGCACTCATCACCCTTTTGGCTAGAGGTGTCGTTTACTATGGGAGTACACGAGAAAAAATTATGGGTACATTATTAGGGATTAGTACCCAATAATGGATAGGTACATTGCAAGATTATGAGGTGGTGTAACACGTTGCGTGGCCCCCACACGTGCAGTGTACCACTTTATGATTCTTCTACCTCTCGTATCTATTTCATCTAAACTCAGATTTTTCCCTGTGAGTAGCCTCTCCCAAGTATTTTTTCGTGTAAAACATGATGGTTTCCTCTATAGTGGATTTCTAGGTATGACGGGAGATGTTATGAGTGTGATGACTATCTAAGGTGATGCTCAATATTCTGGACATGATGCTTATCTGAGGTGATGCTCGATGATGATGGTGATGGCATCAATGTTTTCAGAATCACCAGAGCAGTACTATCTTACCCTCCAGTGAGGATGGGAATTGATGTTTGATATTATCTCTTTTGGGATTACCCTCCAGTATGGCTGGGCAGCGAGGTTCACCATTCTCTCTTCAGGGATTACCCTCTAGTTCGACTGGGTAGTGAGGTTTAGCATTCACTCTTTCAGGACATTCCCTCCAGTGGGGATGGGCAGTGAGATTCATTGTTTAATCTTTTGGGCTTACCCTCCAGTTGGGCTGGGCGGTGGGTTTTCCGATGACTATTTTGATCGTACCCTCTAGAGGGGATGGGTTGTGGGTTCACGAATTTATTGCACAATCTCTCAACTATCTAGAACAAGGATGATATTTTCTTGATGTGACTTTGGACTCTCAAGAAATAAGGGATTTTTTCCTACCATGATGCTTCCTTGTGATTTGACCTGAAACCATGCGGGCGAGATAGACCCTCTCAAAGAAGATAGTATCAATATGCGGTGATTGAGCCCCTTTGACTTGTAGTTTAGAGAAAATGTGTTGGATGCTGGGCATCTATGGTGGTTACTTCTGGGACTATGGGATAATCGCTTTTCTTGGGCTGAGCTAGTAATATGGAAATTAACTTACTCTCTCATTTAGGATTCTTTGGTTGAGCACACACACACAAACACACACAGACACACAAACACACACACACATACAAACACACATATCGTATTATAGTACCCACTCCTTGGGCTTTGTTTACTCTCCTTTTAGGAGAGGCGAAGACATGCAGGGTATGCCATGTGATTTTTGTATGTAGATTATCGTGGTTAGAAAAGTCTACTCTCCTAATATAGGTAGCGGAGACTCAACGAGAAGTTCATCTTCTCACCGTTTCTAAATCCTAGTGTTTAGACATGCTTACTTCACTCATTTTTTGGGTTGAGATGTATTCTTTTATTGTACATTGTTCTATCTATTGATTCCCTCTTCAATAGCTCTCTAACTACTCCCTTGATCCTTTGGGGAATCCTACTGAATATTTTTATACTCACCCTACTTGGGATTTTCCCGTACTTAGTGTGACCTTTTAGATGACAGATAGGTTGATCGTGACTTCAGAGGAGCATAGAGATATAGGTTGCTTGGACCATGTGTGGTGGTTATATCTTGGGATCTAGGAGTGGGGATCTCTCAGCTATTTTACTTTCCCCCTATTATTGGGTTATCAAACCTTTCTGGTTGGGCATGTATTTTTACCCTTTCCCTTTAAGTTTACTTTTATGTACTTGTACTATTTAGAGGTCGATTCATGTTTGTATTTAATAAATATAGTGGTGTTGCATCTTATTTTCTTTTCCCTCTGCACTTTTTCATTGAGTTGGCTGCATGTGTGTGTACAGGTGCATATGAAAAGTCTTCCCCATATTTGGTGTGACTTCGACACTAGACACCAGTCCCTGACCTATGGAGGTGGGCTTGTGGTAGTTGCGGCTCAAGCCCCAACATGGGTCAGGTCATGACAACGTGGTATCAAAGGTGGTTTGGTGCTTGGGATATTGTTCGAACAATCCCTAAAAAGTAATTGGTTGGGTTTTAGGGAAATATTTTCAACATGTATCGAGAGTGCCTCTTAATTCAGGGAGTCCAGTGATGGTGCAAAAACTGACGTAGCAATTCACTAGGACCCTGATTACCCAATTGTCAACTCGGTGTGCTAAGACACTTGTTGTAGGGAACATTGGTACACACATAACATTAGATTGAGTCTTTGATTGTCTTTATTGATTCATCTACCCACCTTTGATGATATATATATGCTCATTTGACCATGGTACTCCTCGATCTAATTTGGGATGCCTCCATGATGCCAGCCAGCTGGGATACTAGCTTCAGTTCGTGAAGACGATTCTGTGAGCGATGAGGCCTCGATTCAGGATCCATCATGTGATCCCTTTAATCCAAGTGGAAAACTAGAATCACCTCCACCTATTTCACAGTAGTTAGTTGAAACAGAGAAGGATGGGGACATGCATAGGTTGAGTGCACTTCATGAGTTCTAGTGTTATAGACCACTGAGGTTCCATGGTAAGCTAGACCCTCAGGCAGTTAAGGGTTGGATAGAGTCATAGGTTTGCCTCTTTAGGCTTGTTCGGACACTGACGGATTAGATGGAAACTTTGACAACCATCATTTTTCCATGGATCATCTTGGAATTGGTATAGCTGGGATAATAAGATGCATGATGATTCATAACTCTTGTGGGATGTATTCCAGCAGTTGTTTCATGATGATTACTACCCCTCCTACTTACACTCCATAAGACTTCAGGAGCTAATAGGGATTCAGTAGGGAGGGATGATGGTGGCTGAGTATGCGACTAGGTTTATAGACCTTACTTGGTACTCCTTGGACATGGTCCATGATGAAAACTTTCAGGAACCAAAGTTTTATTAGGGTCACCATAGAGAAGATTCGTGCCAGGGTAGTGCCATTGTGCATCCTCACTTATCTTGGGAGGTATTTCTGGAAGAATATTAGGAATAAATGTGGTTGGTGGACAACGTTGCGAGATCCTTACACCACAAATAGGTAGTCTGCATTAGGCTTAGGGAGCTGGCGGCCAGAGCTATGGGAATCTGCATGCTATGGGTGTCTATAACCCTGCAACACATGAGAGGATAAGAGGTACTCTCTGGGTCTTTTATTCCTTTTTCAGTATAACTTGTAAGACACTACGTGAGGTAATATTTTCTTCCAACTCCTTACTCAAGGAGTTACTGAGGGTGATGTGGGGTGTCGGTGTAACCTTGTGTCAGTGTTATTCAACATAGATTTGAATTCAAGAGAAAGAGGGGTTCATCCCCCACTGAGATGCATTTTTGTGACATGAGTAAAATCACGAGGGGGAGTCAGTTCCACCCAAATAGGATAGTATTGAGGTGTGGTGGATGAATCCCTCTAACTTATGTGTTCATGGTAGGGTTGTGCAGTGGAGTGTTAAAGAAGGTCCAAGATTTTCCAGTGGGGCTTTTCTGCTTGACCTCCATTTGATTGATGTACCACTAGTGGGTTTGGAAGAGTTATTTTTCGGGGTATTACTCTCCTTCCAAGAGGGTAAAATACAGGTTGGGTATTCCACGTGATTTCTATGTCTAGCCTCTTGCAGTTGGATGAGTTTACTCACCTTCCTTGTTTGTGGGTACCTTGAATGCTCAACGTAATTCTTGATACTATAGTTATCAAGTACATGTCAAGGTGATAGAAACCCCATAAATATAACTACGCTACTCACTATGTGGTGATGCTAACAATAGTCTTCACCCTAAGAATGTGAAGACACTATCTTTTGGGGGATTGCTTTGTGGTTTTCTTAGACCACCAGTGTCTCAGGTGAATCATCATCTAGAGAGAATTGAACTTGAGACGGTGGTGTTGGTTGAAATTCATGTAGGACTATGACTTTGAGGTAGTCTATACTTTGGAAAAAGGGAAATGTTGTAGAAAATTCCCTTAGTAGGAAGTCTCATGATCGCCTAGTGTGGGTAGTTTCATAGCAGTTAGCTTCCCTACAGCTAACCCTGGTGGAGTAGGAGGGTACAACATTTCTTCAGTCGGTGGTATTGACTGCTTCGATTCATGAGCATGTTAAAGAGTCTTAGTTTTGATGCATAGACTGTGAAATCTTGTGTGTCCAGATATCCTTGGGTGTTTCACCAGATAGATATTCTGAAGGAGGGAATCACGAGAGCCTGTACTAGGGACAAACCGTGATTCCAGTCATGACATGGAATGTAGAGGTTTAACCAGAGAAGTAAACTATCCCCCAAGTTTTTTCCAGTCGTTTAGAACTATACAATAGATGGAAAGGTTCCTTACCATCTTTCCCTACCCCCAATAGCTGGAGTGCGCACATGACATCTTCTACATGTCACAGATAATGAGATACATGTGTGTTTCTACGCACGTCATCGGAAGGATCATACCTTACAAGGATGAAAAATCCCTTTATTTCGCATGTTGTGCCAGCATGGTAACATGGAGGTTTTTATTAAGAGTGGGAGATCTAGGTGTGAGCTTAGTATCCCGAGTTTTTTCCTAGTTTTACTTTTCAGGGATGAAAATCGTGGAGGAGGGAATGATGTAGAGGCCTGGTTTTTGCCTTGTAAGACTTTGGAATATTAATAAATATATTTCCATAGATTGGCACTAAGACATTGTGCAATTCAGAGGCATAGTGTTCCAAGAATAAATTATAAAAAAAATATTATGTGTTTTTATAATATTCACACAACTAAAATGAGATATCTATTAAATGGTTGATCAGATAAGATATCTGAGACCACTGTTGGGTCTGGAACATGGTGTTTACCCTAGTCGCGACATAAAATATTTCGGAGTGGGACGTTTGGACCCCTCACTCATTAGTAGTACATTTAATGGATTAATTAGTTTAATAATTCATTCATTTAATAGCTTAAACCAAAATAAATATCAACTGGTAACTTGGATTAGAAATCTAAGGCCACGATTGAGTCTGGAGCATGCCATTTACTTTAAGAGGGATATAAATTTTGTCAGCGCATTCCTTCTATAGAAAATTTTAGGAGGAAAAAACCATAATAAAATAATTAAATAAAATTATTTTATTTGAAATGCTACTTCGAATAACATCTAAACAAGGATTGGGATTAGAAATCCGAGACCACGGTTGAGTTCGTAGTGGAGTGTTTTTCCTATGGGAGACCTTAGTTGAGAGAGTGTGGAAGATTAAGATTCTATGACCACGTGTATCCTCCTATAAGTAGAAGTCAAGAGAAATGATCCAAAGTTAGCTCATTTATCTCTTGAGCAGCAGAGCTCTGGCTGACTATGATTCAAAATCCAAACTTTATCGGATCGCAAAATAAATTCAGGCGCTGGTAGATCAGAGCGTACTAAAAAAAATGGCGAATCCAAATTCAATGTAGGATTTATATTTCGTATCCTACAGCCCCCCTGGTTGAATATATTTTCATAATTTTTTGCTTCAGTTCATTTTTTATGCTTTGAAATCCTTTAAAGATGGCCAAAATAACAACAAACATCGTTTATTTCAATTTCTGATTGCTCATTCTTCGCGTTCTTCGTGTTCTTCATTGAAAAACTTTTCCTCTTTCACAAATGACCTCTGATTGTGGATTTAGACTCATATTTGTGAAGATATCAATCCTAGGAGTCCCGATTTGTGCTCGGGTTTGAGTTTCAAGCACTGGAGGAGGAGCAATGACGAGCATAAGTGGAAACTACTTTTCACCACGCCGGAATAGCGATGAATCATCACATGGAGGCAGGTGCAGTAAAGGTCTCATCCCGGGGAGTGCAAATCTGGTCTCAGATCAAATTTTGGATCATAAGAGTGATCATAGTGGTCCAAGGACGATTTCCCAATGCATGTTCTAGTAAAGGTGGCTCCGAATGGCGGTAGCATGGCGGTGGTAGGCGGTTCTAGCCGGATCGGCCAGTTCGGGCCGATCCAGGCCGGTTCGAACTTGTGTTTTTAATAAAACTCTGTATCGTTCAATCTGGGGGTCCGTTTTGCGTGCCGTCTACGGCCACATGATCCTTGTTTTGCAGAGGATCTTTTGAGGTCTTTTTGAGTTTTTTTTGTCACAGTCTTGAGGATCAGTGATACAAAATGTCTGTTTAAGATGATAATAATATAATTATTATTATTTGATGATTCTCATACTGGACATAACTTCTATGTACAACATCTGATTGGCGCACCATTAGAGGCATTTTGATTCTGATATTGATTCAAAAGTTTTAAGGATGATTTTCAGGCACTTAAACTGAAATTGTGGTGTGGGCCCCATGAGGCCCGGTTCGAGTGTTTACGGTGAAAAATGACTTTTTCACCGGGTGTCCATTTTGGATGAACAAGTAATTGATCATGTTTGTTTTTCCATGAGGATCACAATGGAGAAATTAATTCGACTAAATTCAGGGCCGAGTTATGGGCCCCATGGGGTGACTTTTGAGCGTAATGTAGTGTTTTACAACTTCTACATGGGAAGTCTGTTTGGGGAATGTGAATAGTCCACCTTGAGTGTTTTTCCCCAAGGATCGCATGGGTGTGATTAATTTGGATTCATGGAGCCTTTTCATGACCGGTAGTGATCGAGAACCAATCAGCTGTTTGCGGTGAAAGGCACCCTTTTCATCGATTTTCCATTTTGGATGAATGAATATCTAATCCCTTGTGTTTTTTGAGAGGATCTTAATGAAATGATTCATGTGACATGTTTCAAGATTGAGGTGTGGTCCCCATGTATTTGGGCACAACACAGTGGAATGCAGTTTCTTCACCGGAAGCCTGTTTCGGGCGAATGAATAGTCGATCATGTGAATTTTTCTACAAGGATCTCAACAGTGTGATCAATCTGGTTATCTGAGGACATTTTGAAGAGGCATATCGATAGAATTACATTTTAGCCCTTCATATCAGAAACGAGCAACGCGCGTTCGTCAGCCTTTTGGCTAGAGGTGTCATGTACTTTGGGAGTACACTAGAATGACTTGTGGGTACTTGATCACTGTTTAGTACCCGCTTATGGATAGATACACAACCAGATGATGAGACAGGGTCACATGTCATGTGGGCCCAACACGTGTTGTATACCACTTTATGAATCTTCTACCTTTCATATCTCTTTATTCTGAACCTCGATTTTGGCCTATAAGTATCCTATACTAAGTGTTTATTTTTGCATAGAATGTGATGGTGCTATCTGTAGTGGCTTTCGATGTATGATGCGAGATGGTCCAAGTGTGATGCCTATCCAAGGCGATGATTGATGTTTTGGGTGCGATGCCTATTTGAGGAAACACTCAATGAATTCCGTGATGGCGGTAATGTTTTTAGAATCACTAGAGTAGCACCGAATTACCCTCTAGTGAGGCTGGGAAGTGATGTTCACTATTCTCTATTCTAGGCTTACCCTCCTACAAGGCTAGGTAGTGAGGTTCACTATTCTATCTTCAGGGCTTACCCTCCAGTGCAGTTGGGCAGTGAGTTTCATAGGTTACTCTTTCAGGACTTACCCTCTAGCGGGGATGGGCAGTGATGTTCATCATTTAATATTTTAAGACTTACCCTACAATGGGGTTGGGAAGTGAGGATCATCATTTACTCTTTCAGGCTTACCCTCCAGCTAGGCTGCGCAGTGGGTTCACTGATGAATCTTCTGAGCATACCCTCCAACGGGGTTGGGTAGTGGGTTCATAACTTTGTGACACAATCTCTCGACTGTGCAACACAGTGATGAGATGTGCATGATGTGACTTTGGAATCTCAATAAAGAGGGGTGGTTTTTCCACAAATTCATTTCCTTATGATGCGACCTAAAACTATGTGGGAGAGACAGACCCTCCCAAAGTGGATAGTATCAAGGTGCAGTGATCGAGCCCCATTAACTTTCAGTTCAAAGCAGGTGTGTGGTATACTGGTCTTCGATGGTGGTTAATTCTGGGACTGTGGGATACTCCCTTTTCCTGGGCTGAGCTAGTGATATGGATATCCCCTCACTCTATCATTTTTTATTCTTTGGTTGAGCATATATTTATCATATTGCAGTACCCAATTCTTGGGCTTTGGTTACTCTCATTCTAGGAGTGGCAATGCCATGCGAGGTATGCCACATGATTTATGTGTCTATATTCTAATGGTTTGATGAGTCTACTCTCCTATAATAGGTAGAAAAGACTCAACTAGAAGTTCATCTTATCACCATTTCTAGCTCCTCATGTTTGGACGAGCTTACTTCACTCCTTTGTAGGGTAGAGCTATACACTTTAACTGCACATTGTTCTATCTAATTATTCTTTCTTTAGTACCTCTCTTGATGCTCCCTTGAGACTCTGGGGCATCCTACTGAGAATTTTTATACTCACCCCTACTTGAGATTTTCCCTCACTTGGTGTTCCCTTGTAGATGATGGACATGTTTATTGTGACTTCATAGAATCATAGGGATATGGGGTGATTGGACCGCATGTGGTGGTCATAGCTTGGGATCTAGGAGTGGGGATCTCTTAGCTGTTTTACTTTTCCAATTGTTGCCGGGTTGTGAAAATTTTCTTGTTGGGCACGAATTTTTCCCCTTTCCCTTCGAGTTTACTTTTCTGTAATTGTATTGTTTAGACATCGATGCATGTTTGTGTTATATATATATATATATCAGTGTTGTATCTTGTTTGCTTTTCCATCTACAATTTTTTATTGATTTGGCAGTGTGTGTGTGTGTGTATAGGTGCTTGGGAAAATTCCTCTCAGTGTTTTTTGTGTCTTTAGCACTGGTCTCCAGCCCTTGGCCTATGGAGGCGGGATTGGTGTAGCTGTGGCTCGAGCCCTAGCATGGACCAGGTCATGATAGAACCTCCTTTGTGTTCTACGAACTATGCTTCATGGTTTGAAAATTGTTCCACCTTAAACTTCTGCTTTGAAAACACCAACCATACTGAAACTAAGACATCTAGATTTTTCATCAAACACAATATCCCCCAAAACACCTAGATGACATCTTGAGGTATTTTTTTCCAACATTTATCCACTAAATTAATCTTTAATTAGAGCTATTTTCTCACCATTATCTCTATATATTTTTCATTCTTGACTTCCTTTAGCTTGATAATTTTAATTTCCAAAGTGTGTGAATCTTTTATTTTGAGTGAATCTTATTTCACTTAATTATTCATTTATAATTAATTTTTTCTCTGCCCAATGTCCTTGTGATTGGTATTTTTCTCAAGATAGGGAAAACGTTTTGATTTTAGTAGATGTTTTATGTAAATTTCTTCACCATATTTTTTTATTCACTTGAAATTTTCTCATGTTTGACATGGTCCATGAAGGACATTAATTTCTCAGAAGTTTATTAATCGGATGATGTTTCTTCTGATGATCCTTCTTCTTATTCATTTATTTTTAAACTCTTTATCTTCTTCTAAGAAACTTTTAATTTTCCCCATATGATTTTTTTTATTTTAGTTGTGTTTTTATTCCACTTCTTTATCTGATTGTTTCCATCTTTTTCATCCTCATCATACTAACTTCTTTTCTATATAGAATAATGATGAATTTGGTGGTCATTGATACATGAGTGAAGATTTAATATTTATATTAACCTGCTTACTAACAATAACTAGTATGGTTGTGAGTATAATTATCGATTCTTAAAGTAAGGATAATGATGTTAGAGTGGAAAAATAATAATGAAAAAAGAAAAAAACAATAAAAAGGCGATGATGAAATGGAATGTGAGAAAATGAAATGTGAAATAGAAGTGATATAATAAGAATAAAATTTAAGTGAATAAAACATGACAGATGATGAAAATATGGGTATCAAATTGTCTTGAATTGATTAATTATGATATTAATTTTTCTTCAAATTAATTACAACTAAACAGTGCCTAGAAGAAAAGGTGTTGATTCAGTGAGTTGTCACTCAATTTAACACACAATTCAATTGTTCTAATTTAGTGATGATCTCTTGATAAACAGTTAGGGATTTATTTGTTCAATATTGAGAATAAAGACAACTATATTTTCCTTTTCTTAGTACATAAATAAATTCTTAAGATCTATGATTTCAATACTATATAAGGTTATTCCATGGTGAAGTGTGAAATAGGTACTCAAAATGACTATAAATGCTGACATTTAACTTAAATCACACTGAACAATTTTAATAATGAGAGAATAATAGATTTTGTTCATTTCAAAACATTTCAGTCTGATTCCCCTAGGAATATTAGTTACACATGGTGAAAAAATAAATCCCAAAATAAATAACAAAGAGAATATAAAAATTCTCTTAAAAGACCATCTTATTCCCCATGATTCATCTTGAGATCCAGTTCTACTCTAACCCAGGATATCTTCTCCCTCTATCTTCTCTCTATCTAGATGATGGATTCTATCTCTTCTTAAACTATGAATATTCTTCTTTTTGGCATTTTATTTTTCACCAATATAAATTTTGAGCTCATTGTAACTCCTTGAAAATGACTCCCTTACTTCCACATGGAACACCCGTCACTGTGCAACTTCATCCTATATGAATCGACCACTGCCCACAAAAATATTTGTACTCCCCTCACATGGGTCTTCTCCCCTATAATTAATAAAACCTACTAAATATTCATTCCTTGAATCATTCTCTTAGGAATATATAAATTTCTAGAATATTCTAGAATATCTACTCATGCTTGATCTCGACATCCACTATGAATTTAAGGCATAAGTTTAAAAATAAACAATCTTAGGACCCATAAAAAATCAACAGAACAAATCTTCTTCTCGAAAAAAATTATTATTGGATGGTTACTCTTCTTTATTCAACATGACAAGTCTTCCATTCTTCACTCATCCTAATTAAAAAAATCAAAAAAAAGTCATGAGCTTCATAGTAGTGAGGTAGATTTATCAGCTAGCAACCTTCGATGGTAGCTAAAATTGGATATCAGTGTGGATTTATTTCTACCATGAACAACATCAAACCTTACAAAATCATCCTTTTGACATTGAAATGAATAGTTCCATCTCTTGATTCTCATATTATTTCATCAACATACCAGATTGAATCTAACTTGTGATCATTATTAAAGAATGGGTTTGAATTTCTATCTTCAAATCAACTGCCAAGATCAATAAAATATTTAGAAATATATCTCTACTAGATCCTATGACCATAATCATCAATTGTATATTTTAAATAAATTTTCTGATTTGGTGTTAGAAAATATAGACTTAAAATATGGGGATGCTCAGTCCATGAATGGGAACTTCCCTCTCATTGTTATGGTTTAGTATTTGGGTTCTCAGTTCTTTAAGATTTTTTATTCTTAAACTGAGTGGGGAAGTGGCTCATCGCACTTCTTCAATGGAATGGATAGGTTGAATGGATCTATAAGTGGTGGATCCTTATAGGTTGGAAAATGAATTTTTGTTATTGAATATGATACGTGGGCCAATATTTTAAACAAACGCTCACATTATTTCCTACTTTAATTCTAATACAAACTATATATCAAGTTAACACAAATTCAGTCAATATTGAAAATATCGTGCCCCTAATATAAAGTCGCTCACTTACATAATTCAATTGATACTCAAGTTATAGTTCTAAGAGTGATGATAGGTACTATTTAAATGGATGAAAAACCATAATAATAAGAGAATCCAATTATCACTCCCTCCCATGTTCTCAAAATTAAAGATCCATTTTTCACATAATTGATACATCTCAAATGATCTTTCATATAGTTCAATTTTATCCTTATTCATTCAGGTTAAATATTCATCTAAACAAAATGAACTCATTTTTATAAGGCCCTTTACTTTTATTTTTCCCAACCATAATCTTTTTAATAGAAATTTTAGAAACACTTGTTGATTCTAAAAGTGGTTTTATTTAACCAGCACACCAAGTGACCTTGTTTTAGATACTCATTGTGAGATCTTAATTACCCATTTCACTCCAAATTCAAAATAATTATATGATTATCATTTGAGTTATCTCTCTCAAGTAAATTATATTTACAAATATGATCCACATATGTTAAGTTTCAAAATTATTGGCTCCTAAAGTTATAATCATAATTCCACAAATATCTTCTCTATCTCACTCAATTCAATTGTTTCAAGACATAATATCTATAAAAATATTATGTAACATCACTCGACAATCACACACCCCTAAAAATTTCATAATCAATGTAAAAAACCATAAACAATATTTTATTATTCCTTAGGAAAGACAACATTATGGATTAAATTTATGCTTAAATATCATCAATTTGAAATATTTTGAAAAAATTGACCATTTTTTGAAAATAATAAAGCGGTATTTTGATGTTTTCAGTCATTAAGGAACATCATAGAATAGAATAAGACCCCTATCCCCCACATAATAAAATAAAATCTTCCCCCAATGATCAATAATAATTTTTAATATAGTTTAATTAAAAATAGATTCAAAATTTACTTGTTCAATAAATTTTTAAGGGGTTAAAATAATGTTCAACAATCCCTATTTCCACATTTAAACATTATTTTTTGACTCTATCACTACTTTTTTGAAATATTTATTCATTTGGTTGATTGTAAATATAAATATGTTTTTTTAATTTTATCAAAAAGAAGCATGATAAAAAATGATGCAGATTAGCAGTTGAATAAATGTGATTTTAATGGGTGTAATAAGGATTAAAAAAATAGCACAATTTAATTTTAAAATATCTATAATTATACAAGATGACACATAATAATGAAAATAGATTTCAAATATCCAGAACACCCATAATTAATTCATGGTAGAAAGTATCTTGAATATTTAGAATTATATTTTTCGAAATTAAAATTAAAACTCCCTTTGTGTTGAATATTTTGTTTTTAGTACACTTAAATGAATCCTCCCTTATTTTATTGAATGGATCCCTATGGATGCTTAGTTTCATATCCTAAATATTAACATATCGCAATAGGTATAATTTAGTTTTCTCTAATAGTATTTCCTTATGTAATTGAAGTACTAAATGAATTTGGTGCTGGAATGAAAATTTCACAACAAACCATGCCCTCTTCCAATAGTAACATGACTTACTGAAAAAAAAACTTCAACCCATTTCTATTAGACTAATCCACTTCCAAAAAAAAAGAAACACTTCATGTATTAAAATATTTAAATGAATATCCAAAAATCATGATCCAAAAAATAATGTAGATAGGAAACCATGTGAGATTAATTTATTAAAAAAAGTAAAATATAGAAATAAGAAAACCATGTATTGTATCCCATATAGAAATGACTTTAAGGACATCATCCAGACTCCATCCTCTGAAATATTCTATCCATGATCATTTAATGGGTAAAATTTCTATAATTTTTTTGAATGAACTATTTTCTATGGATGAGACAACATCATATCCCAAAAAATTCATATCATTTTTAGTAATAAATATTGTTCAGAAATTTTCTAAAACAATAGAATATAAATAGAAATCTAGATCTATATAAATCCTTAGAACCTATCTCCTATCTCTCAAATTATTAAAATCATCCCATTAAAAAAATTTGAATCTTCCTCCACAATTAGAGTATTTTAAAAACTCAAAAACATAATTTAAACTAGAAATAATCTCATTAAAATTTCTATAAAGGATATATAATAAAACCTAAAAATTGAAGAGAACTAAAAAACATATTGAAAATATTGAAATTGAACATCCAAAATATATTTTCCAATGTCCACAGAGGACTCAAATGAGGTGAACCTATAAAATTCAAGTTGGAATCCATCATTAATAGTACCAACTCAATAGAAAATTTCATTCTTAGGAATTACAGTTGTTAATATTGAAAACAAAATTTTCATCAGATGGAAATAAACTAGATCATTTCTCAGATTCATGGATTAGTGGTCATTCATTATTAGTTGGGAATCTCTCATAAACAAGTTCAAAATAATAAGGAAAAATTATTTGTGGGTTTTTCTCCAGAATAGGCTCAGGGAAATAAATTTACTCTTCAACAAATGACATATATTATAGAAAAACTTCCTATATAATACCCCTAATGGGACGATGAATTATAAATTATATAACCTTAAGAGAGAAATAACCAAAACCTATATAAAAAATCTATAATAAAGCACTCCTTATAAGAAAATTCAATCAGTTTACAACTGCCCTCATGACTGTTATTTTCAAAAAACATAATCTCCTCAGCATCATCCCTAGCCTGGAGGAAAATTTATGCTTTGTACACATCAATAAAAACACCTATAGTAGAAAGGAATTGTCAAATTAAGATTATTGAGACCTATTCATCATAGTCCAACTCAATAATAATAAAATATGTAGTAAATGTATGATTTACACTCTGAATAATGAGTTGTCCACCTTTATATAAATATGATTGAGTTATTTCTTATCATGTTGAAGACATGCATATGTTCATTGAAAATCTATAAGGACTAGTTTTTTGAGAAATTATAAAGGATTAAAGTTAATATTGTATCCAAAATCACACAAAAAATTTAGATTTACACTTCCTACTATTTGATATTTAAAAAACAAAGTTAGCATCCGTTAACATTTTAGAATACTTTTTCAAAAGAAAATAACTACACTCTTCATTATATTTGATGGTATCTAATTTCTCCCAATAATTTTTGTGATCCAAAAATAATTTGGTCATTTTTTAATATCATGGAATATTTTCCATGGCATCTTTAAAATTACATGTTGATTATAATGTTCCTAATAAATAATGTAATTATAATCTTTTGGGATGTTTTTGATACTCTATTGAATAACTTTTAGCATGTTTCATACAAAAATTTAATGTTGATTCTAATTTTTCTAAACATTTTCACAAATCTCAAATAGCCAGGTTCATCAAAATTTTTAAATCTTTTGGAAAAAGGGAAGGGAGGGGAATGATTTTTTAGAATGGATGGATTATTCCCCTAAACATAAAATATTACTCTCTTATTTCCATACATTAAAGGTTATCACTTCATTTTCATCTGTTATGTGGATTTTTTAATTGAATAATTATAATTTATTTCATATGGGAAATTGTTGTCCAAAATTCCATAATTTTATTTTCTTAAATTTTCATTTTTAATTTCACCTTTTTCAACATTTTAGAACACATGGATATTCCTTTCTTTGTCATCGAGTTCAAAGGACATATCCTATGGTAAAATACATGAAATTCTATCTTGGAATTGGAACTGTCTTCATGGGTAAATTCCTTTATCTCTGCCACTTAAATTTCAATCCACATGACGCATTTGATGTTCTAGATTATGAATTCTATTTTTAGTATCTTTACCTTGTGAACCAATTTAATCCAAAACATTATATAACATACCATTAATTTAACCTTAATAAATTGAATATTGAACCCCATATTGATTTTGGAAATAGTTTTCGAGCTATGCGGGGTAATTTGGGGCAGTGGGCTATTTTACCCCTCATTGATCTTTCCACGACTTATTGGGTTATTTTTTGTATCCTGATTTTTTTAAAAAATGGATCAGTAGACCCTTGATGTCTATTAATATAATCAATGAACTGGTAACTCTCATCATATTGTACAGGTAGGTCAAATTTGGGAAATCTTTTTTGAGTATGACCATATGCCCCATAATGGATGCACTTATCCCTAAGAAATCTATCATAAAAACAATATGTTTGTTTTTTGTTTCATATCAGTAAATTATTATATTTATTGTGATCTTGTGGTGAAATTTTAGGCTAACTTATCATATATTTTGTTATAATAATCTTTTTTCATATCAGAGTAGTCACCCCACCATGATTGATCAACTAAATTCTTTTTGTAAAAAGTGAGGGAATTTTAAAAAGTATCCATGGACTAATGGAGAGCTAATTAATGGATGGGGATCAACCAAATAATATTTATAAACCAATATAATGAATCATTAAACAAATCTACCTTATACTATAAATACCATATTATCTTATGTTTAACCATGACAGTGATGTTCTTGGGGTAAAACTTAGAGACAAAGGCATTGAAAAAATAATTCCACCTTTCAAAATTTACTTTATATATATTCTAAAACCATGTCATACCTACCCCATTAATACAAAATGGTAAAATTATCAACCTAAAATTCTCTTCACTCAAACCAAAAAGATGTATCTATTGTATATAATAATGAGAATATATAATAAAATCAAGTGAATCTTCTACATGTAGTCCATTGACTAAGGAGAGGTAAGAATATTTAATCTCATAGATCCTACAACTATCATTCAAATTGATTCAATAATTATTGCATGGAAATATTGGTAGTTTAAACTCCATAATCCTAGGTCTCTCTGGGTTAGAAAATAAGGGCTATTGAATATTCATGTTCTGTTTATTGGATCTTATTAAATATAATTTTTCCTAGTTTTCCATTTCAATATTGTTTTATTCTAATTAATTAATAGTGTTTGAAGAATTATTGAATTTGGTTTCCTGGATCTATAATATATTTTTTTTGTGTTTATCTAGTTTTTGATTAATAATAATACATAAAATATTTTTTGGGTTTTTTTTATATTTTTTAATGAGTTTTTTGAATTTGATTTATATTAAAAAAATATTTTTTTTGGATTGTCCATAACTTCCCTAACAACCATTCCAAAAATTGGTGACTGGTTCAGTGAGCAGAGGATTCATATAGGTTTGAGAAGAAATGGTGGTGGTAGCATAGAATATGTGGGAAGGGTAGATATAGCAGCAAAGTGGTAGCAGGAATGGGTAGGGTGGCCATAAGAGTGGAAGAAGATATTAGTGATAGATATTGGTGGTAGTGGATGATGATAATTGTGGTAGTAGGTGTGTAATGGTTGTAGTCAGTGGTGGTGTTATAACTTGATGGTGGTGGTAGGAGAAAATTAAGGCTGTCTACAACAATGATGGAGATAACAGTATACACTGGTAGTTGGTTCTGGAAGTACCAATGGAGAGGCTGGTTATAGAAGGTAAAAAATCACAAAAAATTTCTAATTTAGTGATATTCTTATAAAAAATTATTTTCATAAAATTTATTGATTCACCGAATTTTATAAATTTTTTAAATGTTAACTTCTAGAAAATTAATAAAATAAATCCCATAATTTTTTTAAGAAATTAATTTATAAAACCAAAACAACATAACTCAATCTCAAAATAATTATTAAATTTAATTTCCATAGAAACTCAATTTTCAGAATCATAAAATAAATTCAAATATCAATTTAATGAATCATATTTACTAAAAAATTAAATTAAACAATTCATTGTTCAATTGAATTAAATAAAATAATTAATTTCATTAAAAATAACTAAAGTCATCAAAAAAATTTCAAAAAGATATTTCCAATGAAACAAATAAAACCATGTTTAGATAAAATCATTTTCATTTTATCCCCAATAGCTATATTTTAATAATATTTTCAAATAAATCAAATTAAAATGAAAAAACCATTAACTATCAAATATTTTCCTATTTGAGAACATATTTATATCAAATTTGTAATAATTATTCAATAACAGATGTGGAAAAGTGTTTAAACACATGGAACATTAGATAATTCATAGAAAACCTACCAATTCAACCTCATGTAAAAAATTTAAATATAAGTTGACCAAGTAAATTCCATTAACTTTTTTTAAATTCCAATAGGTAAGAGACATTATCCTCTTATCCACCTCACCCTTATATTATTTATATTTCAATTCATCAAAGGATTTATCATATTATTATTAATGTTTGATATTCTTTATTATTCCAACATCCATTTCCTCATTAATTTTTAAATTAAATTCTTGAGTCTTACTATTTTATTATTCTATAATGATACTTTGAAGTTTATCAATAGATAGATAATGTCTATACTCTAAGGCTGAAATTTTTGGATGAAATATTTTTAGAATTTTTTTGAAATATTTTCATAGCTGATGAATCTATTAATGTGTCAATAAATATACTAGATTAGATCAAAATACCACTTACACTCATGAATTAATCATCAATAATTTCCTGATAATCCATCATGAAGTATCTAAGAATTATTCTTTATATTTAAAGCCTTGATTTTATTATTTTAAAATTTCCTTCAAAATTTCCTTTGATTTTATCCCATGTCTCTTTAGATGTTTGGATACCCATCAATTTGGAAAATAATTTATGATATATGTATATAATATTAACATTATTATATTTTACACCGAGCTCAACATTCCTCTTATCAAAAAATTTTCAAGAGATAATCTTTATCTCTACATTAATTTATAATATTAGCTATATAAACCCTCTATAATCCAAGTGATAGGAGATATTATAACATCATAATTTTATATCTAGGAAAGTTATTTCCACTAAAAGTTAGAATACCTATGTTATTTACTGACTTTTTTTCATAATCAATAATCAAATATAACAGAGGAGTCTAATGAAAAAAAAAGAATTACAACCATAAATATTACATAATTTTAGATGAATATTTAATGCATCTCATAATGATACATTTACAAAAACCTTAAGGTTTAGCATCTTTTGGGAGTAGATATATACTCAACATACCTGGTAGGAGAGTACTACTCAGCTGTCAGACACAGTAGCGAGGAGAAGGCCCATCCACTTGATGAAAATGATTCCTATATAAGCGCTAGTGCTCCCTCAATGGACTGAGGTGCGGGCCACTCCTTACAGAAGTGATAAAGTTTTCACAAGATGGTTAGGAGCAGGGCTCCCTATTTCATGTATAGTGGTGAGGGTGGGGCTATCCACTTGAGTTTCTTTAGTATTACGTTGGGTGCAAGACATTGATGACTGAACCTCCGGTGTTGGGTACTAAAGATGGACCTTGTAGAATGTTCATAATGGATTACAATCTATCAAAAATACCATTTGGAATGGTAGAGTTTTTTCCTATGGAGTGTACCTATCAGAAGAGTGTCATCGAGGATGGCCGAGCTCATAGAGTGCGATCCCCTGGTTTTATGTGTTGCCTCTCAAACCTATGATGAGAATCCTAATGCTGACTATGAGGTTGGAACCTTATGATTCCTAGTGTCTGAAATGAGTATATTTGGATGTTCTTGGTATATGTATGGGAATATACCTATGTCGAGATGATTGTTATTTTCTTATGTTTTTTCCCTTGTACTTTACCTTTTTGGTTTCGGGGTGTCCTACTGGGTATTGTTTTACTCATACCTGCATGGGATTTTCCCACACACGTCGTGTCTTGTGTAGACGATCGATGATTTGAAGAAGTCTAGGGTGGAATAGGACCAGGTGGTGCTCAGTGAGATCAGATAGACGAGGCATACTCCTAAGACTAAAGGAAGCTACCCATCACCTACCCTTCAGGTAGGGTTTTCAGTAGATGAGCTTTAGGGACTTAAAGTTTTACTTTTGTTCTCTCATTCTTTTGGTGGGCTTGTATACTGGCCTAGTTTTACACCCTGTACTTTACTCTTCGTTGAACTCTGGTTGTGTTATACTTTGTGGTTTGAATGCATAACTTCCTTGTCTTTTATATAGATTCGGTACTCCCCTATTGGGTAGGGTGCAGGTCCTCAATGATAGGATTCAGTATTCCACTGCTATTTTAGGGCACAATTCCTCTGATACCAATTTGTCATGACTCGTCCCCCGGGGCCTGTGACGTGACTATCCCAAGGATGCCTCACAATGTCCAGGGATGGAAACTAGCACCAAAGGCATTATCCCACGAGTGAGAGGAATTTTCCTGAGTATCTATATTCATGCACACATGACCGTCGAGTCCTGACCCACTAGGTACTACTAGTTGCCTTGCAGACACGTGGTCCCCACCCTAGGGCTCATCCACATCCCCAAACAAGTCATCTGACTAATGACTATTCCCATAGGCCAACAAATGTCCTTTCTAGTGTTCTTTTTCCTTATTCACAGACACCATAAGAAACTTCCCAAAAGTTCACCCATCCTGATCAGTACTCCAGGATAATAATGATTAACTATAGAGTTCTAATCAGGTAGGATCTAGAAAAGGAAGGTATAACTTATTGAAATTAGTCATATCATTTAGTAATTTGACCATTTATCATTATAGGGTGTTACATTCACCCCAATTTAGAGCACAACATCCTCATTGTGGGACCTATATCTCAAACCAGAAGATGCAATGCACTTAAGGCTGGGTACTAGTTTCTACATTTGGTATCAGAGCTAGTTCCCAGCCTTAAGTGCGGTGCACTACCTAGGTTGAGATACAGGGACCACAAGGAGGATGTTATGATCTAAAAGAGTGTGAATATAACACCCAGGATGATAATGGGTTAAATTAATAAATTATATGACTAATTTCTATAAGGTTCACCTTCCTTTTCTGGAGTCTACCTGATTAGAACTCCATGGTTAAGAGTTTGTAGTCTGGAGTACTGATCAGGATGGGTGACGATATGGGAAGTTTCCTAAGGTGTGTGTGAGTGAGTAAAAATCACACTATAAAGGACATGTTTTTGCCTATGAGAATATTCATTAGTCATATGACCCGTTTGGGAATGTGGGTGGGCCCTAGGGTGGGGACCACGTGTCTACGGGGCAACTGGTGGTACCTGGTAGGCCAGGAATCGATGACCATGTTAAGGTGGGGTGTCTATACAGTCATCGGGACCCATTTTCTATCCATAAAAATATTCCCCTTTAATGAAACCCTTATAATACATACCCTACATAAATCCATTCTTCATATCCTTGGGAAATTGAAACATAATAAAGGGTGATATCAGATGCTCAATAAAGGAAGACTTTGTAAATATTGGTAAATGATCATAAGTTAGCATAAAATAAGTATAAGGGCATGATAACATGGTCATATCTTATGAAATTCATGCGTAATCGGTAAAATATCATTAACCATGAATCATGAATCCTAGAATAAGGATTCATCATAACAAAATTCATAACTTATAATAGTGTTGAATCGTGAATAATCAATAATGCTCCATGAGAATATATCGTAAATATAAGACATAAGATTTATGTAATAACATTAGTATAAAAATAATTTATTTAGTCAATGATCACTTCTAAGACTATCATAGATTACAAACATCCATAGTGGATTTGGGTCACTCCTAAATACACCATTTTCCTTAGAATGGTTCACTTCCAAGACTGACATAATGGACATAGTCCCTTAATAAACTCAGTTAACTCCCCATTCTTGTTTAAATTTGTAAAGACCCCATCCCTGGTAGCATATTGTTGGTGGTTACTTCATTACATTGGCACAAGAAACATGGAATCACAACCTGATGGACCAATATTTTAGTAGTATTCATAATCTAGAAACAAAATTTAATATCACATACATTTCAAAACATAAAAACAAAAATGTATTTTCTTTGAAACTTCATTATTCTCTCTATAATATTCATTCATATAAAAAATTGTGCACTTCTTGGTATCATAGGAAAATGAAAAATATCATGGGCAATCTCAAATGATTAGTAATGGTTACATATAGTGAAATCAATCATCAATAAATAAGGCATAGTTAATATGTAAAGGTAAATTAATGAAAAAAATATGATTTAATCAATAACATGAGAATTATGAATAATGTGGTAGGATTAAATGTAGATCGAATGATACCATATAAATAAAAACATAAACATGAAACATATGAATATATATATTTCAAAATAATCACAATAACATTAAAAAATGATTTAATAATTATGGAATGTATAATTTCATTTGATCATGTCATAAGTATCATATATATTAATTATTTGAACCTTTATTACCCTCCAGGTAAAGTAGTGATAAAAAAAATTAAAACTCTATGGGGAGATAGTAAGTCTTACATATGTATGAGTGATGTTTTCTATTTTTATGGGATAGAAACGAGATGAAAAATAGTTTTATCTAAATATTAATATAATATCATTATATTTATGATACCAGATTCATTATTTTAGAAATTGTGTAATAAATTTATAGTAAGTATAAGAAGAAATAAACATGAAAGTATCCGTAAAGACAATTATCTCTTCTCTAGCATACTTCCTTTAGATCTCATCTTAAGAGACATAGGGTCAGTCTTTTATAAGGGAAAAATATATTGAACTTGGATAATTATAATTATAGAGTAATTTTGTAGGGGTTAGTTTGGATAGGTTTCTGAAATTGATGTAATGAAAATAGAGAAGTGGTGTCCTATTAAAAGTGATGGGAGGTCATTCTTATAATTTCTTAATGTATTAAATTAATATATATTATTTTTATGTCTAAATGAATCCAAATTTATGTAGTTATAATATAATAAGAGGATTTTTTTTAAATAATATTATCTAATAATATTTGTAACATTTTTTGTTATGTTTTCACCCTTATCTTTTATTTTTATACCCTAGTTAACCATTTCGACAATTACCACAATATTATTGTTTTATACATGTTTTGGGTCATGAATGTTACACTAAATGGAAAAAAGACCAATAAATGGACCATTATTGATATTTTAATCATTATCTAATTGATTATTATAAAGGTACAATTTTCATGAATTTTAAATCATTTAATAAAATATTATTTATTATAAAATATCACAATTTTTATTTTTGTTTATAATTATTTTATTTGAAATTTAATACATAAATAAAATGAAGGAATTAAAATATAACAACTTCACACATCCTAATTATCAAATATGTATTTTTTTAAATATTGTTAAAATCATTTATTTCAATTTTCTCTCCATTGAATAAATATTGGTTCTTCATTGCACAATAATTTAAGTTAATTATTTAATCAAAAAAATTAGAAATAAATTACCATGATAAAAAAATTAGTTTATCATTTAAATAAATAATTTTAATAAAATTTTTCCTATTATCCTTGTAAAAACATTTATAGTTATTAAAGTAAGGATAATGAAATTTTTTGTTTATTCTTTCTATAGATTAATATAAATACCCAAGTAAAGAAAATACCGCACCAAGTGGAAAAATATTCTAGAATTCGAGTGAAATGGCCGATATAAACCTATAAAGAAGAAAATTTCAAGTGTTGGGATGATTTTTAGACAATATCCCATGGTTTTAACCCTATTTTAACCATTTTACCATTAATGAGGTGACTTGTTTTTACCAAGATTACTATTTATAATAAAAAATAAGAGTGAAATATTTATAAAATTTGGAGCTATTGATTTCAAATATTTAATCCATTTTTAAATATTCAATTTCTATAATTGGATGAAATTAATTTTATATTAAAATAAAAATTACAATGAAAACAGTTTTTCAGAAAAAATACCTTTTAAGTATAAAACTATTCTTTCACTAAATGAAACCATAAAAATGATTCTAATGGAATTAATTGTATTAATAATAAAATAATATAACTAATTTAACCATGAATCCACTTTAAAATTAAATGAAACATTTTGAATACTTGAAAACAAAAATACAGTTTTCAATGAAAGCGGTATTTTTCATTATTCAATTAAAAACAATCCTTTTAAAAACTCCCAAAATGCCAACCTAAGAAAAAAAATTTATATTTTGATTTTGAAAAAAATAACATTTTATAAAATAAAATTTCAATAATTGATCGATATTAATTGTAAATCCACCACACAAAAATAAATATAAAATCCTATTATATGAAAATGTAATTTTAATTAATAAAATTATTTTACTGAAAATTAAGTAATTATTTAATAAAAAAATTATTTAAAACCTTTATAAATATTTTTAAAATGCATCTCTTCTAATTAATACCCTCCAATTCAACTAATAAGTTATAATAGTCATATTTAAGTAATAATATTCCATGGTTAATTTATGCTATGTGTTTCATGTCATATACACTATTGAACAAAATTTTCTTCTTTTAAAATCTATATGTAATAAAATCACCCTTACCCCTTAAATAAATTACATCCTCCCAAATTGAACATGTGGTTTAAAATCAATGGTTTGGAATTTAAAAATTTCTTTGCGGAAAACCCACATCATTAAACTGGTCAATACAACTTCATCATAAAAAGAGGGAAAGGGAAATGTGAAGGTTATTTATAATAACAAAAAACTAGGATTATAAATATAAAAACATTTGTGTGAAGTGAACATATATAAATGGAATAAAAATAAATTCCCATGTACTAATAGAGAGTGATAGGGAACATGTACAAAGGAATGTTAAAGACCGTAAAACCAAAAATCTATGATGGGGAAAAGACAATTGATTCATTATAAGTGAATGTAAAATTATTAATTTTTTATATCAAAATCCTTATCTTTAAGTAGAGGGATTATGCTATTTTTAAGATATATAACACCAAAAAAATAATTTCATGATATTTTTCTATTTCATAAGTGAAATTTCATCCTATGTATGTGCCTCAGTTAATTTCATTTTCATCAATTACCCCATGAAATGAATATCCAAGATTAATATTTAATGCCTAAATAATGAATATTAACTTATAAATAATCATAAGATCCATAAAATAATGACAATTATTTCCATTTATCTTTGAATATTTACCAAAAATAAAATGGTTAGAACAAGTCATTTAATTTGATACATTAATCTCCAAGTCCTCAATAGTGACACCAAAATCTCAAATTAATCTATTTCATATGTATTTACCCTTAAAAACCTTCAAAAATATGTATAACCAAATTAAAAATCAAAAAATTAAATAAAAGGGTCACTAAATTTCCAAAATAAACTTAAAATTTAACTATTAAAAAACATAATGTTACTCTTCATGTCACATACCAAATATTTGAATTCCTTGATCACCATAAAACCTAAATGAAAATATAGATACATCAAAAAAAATAATTGTATCCTTATTCCTTAAAAAATAATATATAATCATATATATTTCATGAATCCTAAAAAGCAATAAATTCCATCCTAAATTACTTTTTCATAAAATCACCTATCATTTTCAAGGTTATGAATACTACTCATTTTACTTCATTAGTGTCAATAATCTCTTTATCTCAACTAAACATTATTATCTCAACATCAGGCACATATTAAGGGGTACCTTTACCTCAATCATGTATTCTCCCATTAAATGTCACCATACCATAATGTCAGTTTTCTAGGTAATCTATGTTATTCAACATATTCCCTCAAATCCTTAAAGAATATTTTTACAGAATAATACTTAGATGTTACATTATTCATATAACCAAAAAATCATTGATATAATACCTGTACAACAAAATTATCATATCCCAATTCATAAACACTTCAATACTTACATAATAATAATTGGAATAACATTGATTCTTCATTGGTCTATGAGTTAACCCTTGGATA
Organism: Viscum album; assembly: GCA_963277665.1. Lineage (NCBI taxonomy): Eukaryota > Viridiplantae > Streptophyta > Magnoliopsida > Santalales > Viscaceae > Viscum > Viscum album. The sequence goes on along the minus strand of OY728158.1, from coordinate 705,249,635 downwards.
AAGGAATTGTCTTGGATAATTCCTGTATCCACAAAATGTAAGACATTGAGATATAAATGGTTCCTTTGTTTGAAATTCATTTCCCACCATAAAAATCTTCAATTTTCCTTGAAAATTCATTGAACTATTCCTTTATTTTTAAGCCATGAAACAGTTTCATGTTCCTATGAGACATTTTATAGGGTTTCTCATTCGACAATTATAATAAGAAGAAAATTGAGCCTTATTTCTTCCATGGTCCCGACTATCCGAGCTCTCTAAAAACTTTATCATTCTCTTCATTTATGAGTCTATCAGTTAGTTTAGGTGTATATTGTTAATCATATACCATGAAACATATTTATAAATAATAATAATATATTTAACTCTAGTAATCATCCCATTTAGTTTCTCATAATCACCTCATTGTCCATCAAATTCAATGTTAACATGGTTCCTTTTTACTCTATCCATTAAATGAAACCAATAATAATAGTATGAGAAAAAATAATCATAATAGGTAACCACATAATCACGAAATCCATTTAATGGTTTTCTAAACCATGACACCATTTTTCGATATAATACAGATTAGGTTTAACCAATGTTATTCATGTTCATCATATATTCAAATCCCTGATATTAGTTCATAATGAAAATATGATCTATCCTAATAATATCCCCTAATTGTGTTAAAAAAGTTTCAAAATAAGTTTATCCTCACAGTACAATAGAATGATGGATGATATACATTTGGCCAACTCTTTTCAGGGTTTTACCCCAAGTTGTATCTATTCCAATACCATATCCATTTGTAGTATCCAGATAGTGATATACTCAAAAATCCATAGTCTTTATCTTACCAAAAAAATGTTATCCTATATATAGAGTTATCTTCAAATTCATTCATATGTTTACTTTCACTAATATATTTATCTATTAATCTATTTCTCCAGGTGTCTAAAACACTTTTTATGATAATAACTATAAGGACCCTAACCCTAAAATCCCAGAGTCGGTGGTGGATTTGTTATATTAGAACTAGATATAAGGAATAAAATAATAAAGGATTTAATAGTTTAGTAGTCTTAGTAAATTAAAAACATACTTAAATGTCACATAAATTGGAAAACATAAAAAATGTATTTTCTTTGGGAAAATGGTGTTCTTTCTATAATATCCTTTCATATCAATCATAAGGTACTTCTTAGTATCCTAGAGAAACTAAATCAAATTAATGGTGACCTCAGATTCTCAATAAGGGTCATGTATAGTGAAATAAATCTTGAATAAACAATTAATAATAAATATAGTACGGTAAATTGTTAAAAAAGATTCATTTAATCAATGACTAGATCATGGAGAATAATATGGTAGGAGTAAATGAATATAAAATGATGCCATATAATTAATCACTTTAGCATGAAATTTATCTATGAATATTATTAAAGATAATCACATAGACAATAATATCTTATTTCATAATTATTCAATACATAATGTGCGATATCTAAAACATACCATTGAGTCTTTGTTCCCATATAGTTTGAAATAACGTCATGGATAAACCAAAAACCCATTTAATAGTGCTAGAAAATTGGGTTTTCACATTATACCTACCAATTCATTGAGGGTATATGTAATTCAAGGCACCACCCAACACATAATTTTTACAATGCATTCCCCCTATATTGAATGATCAATTTAACTCATAAACTATATAACTTATCAAGAACATGTCTATATTGAATGAAGAATATGGAATATCAATACATTACCCAATAAAACTAAAAATAAATAATCATGATAAATTATATGGACGATCTCAGTACAAAATATCCCTAGTGTACAATAAAAGTGTCATCGTTGTTGAATAATAGAAATAACATAAATGATCATTAGAAAATTCTTGAGTAAAATAGACTTTTCACATTGAAGATAACTTTTAAAACGAAATTTTTCCAAAAATATTAAGTAAAATATTTTATTTGAAAATAAAAATTGAAACTTTTAAAGGATTCTTAAAAGAAATGACAATTCATATCATCATGATTTTTTTCATTCCATGTAATTTAAAATAATGACTACTTTCACATTTTCGACAGATTCAAATGTACCCAATTTAGGAAATGAAAAAAGGATTCCTTTCAAACAATTTTTTTATAAGTGATACATGGGATATTTTATTTTATAAACCATTCAAGAATAGTATAAAATAATATTTAAAACATATTATGCAAAATTTGGATATGGAAGAAAAAGAATGTTGATACTATTGAAAAAATGACTGTTTTCTTTTGAAAAATTATTTTTGTGTCTTGAGTACACCAAGTGTATAAAATAAAATAAATGCTCTTAATTTTTAAAAATAAATATATGAGAATAAAATATATTTTAATTAACATATTAATATCATTTAATACCCTCATCTGAGCCTTTAACATAAATAATCCAGAATAATGATTTGATTGTGAAATAACCCATTACTTGGGGTATGACTTCCATCATATTATTTTTATCCTCATAAATAAAAAATATATATTTATTATTCATATATTAAAAAAAATTTCTAATATATATCATACAATATATTATTTTCTTATAACATTTTTTTCACTAATTTTTTAACATTTCTTTATTAAAGTTACTATTTTAGGTGATAAGTGCTTCGTTTTTCATGAATATTTTGATTCTATATTTTTGGTCGGTGTAATTTGATCATGGTTCATTCGTCCCAAAAATATTAATCATTATATAAAAATAATAATATATAAATATCCATTAAATCTATTCTTATTATTATTCATGTATAGTAGAAATGAAAATCATATCACATTGTTTTGTAGAGGTTGTAGTTCGCATGTAAGCATGAGAGACATCATCTTCATTCAATGGATTAAAAGATAATAAGTATGATATGATATTATAATTCAATATGAACAATTAATTTATAAATATCATATATATTCATTATTTCCAATTTTATAACCATCCATGAAAAGTGGCAATAAAAAAATAATTACACCACTACATGGAGATTAAAAGACGATTTTACACATGAGAAATGCGTTCTCCTTTCATAAGATAGAAAAGAGATATAAAATGGTTTTACCATTATCATAATAATATTTTAGTGTAATTAATTAATTTTTTCATTATTATATAATAGATGAAAAATATTTATAGGAATTAGAAAAATAAATAAACTTAGAAGATTCAGTAATGACTATTACCACTTCATCGATATAATTTCTTTAGATATGCATTTATGGGACCCAAGGTTGGTGTTTTAGAACAAAAAGAACCTCTATAACATTTATGGGGATGTTTATTAGGTAATTGGGGAGGGTTTGGTCATCCTAGGTTTCTCAGGTTTGTGTGAATAAGATAGATAATGGGTGTTGTTTTATTTGTGTGGGGAGGGGAATTCATGGAATTTCATAAATTATTAAATTTATATACATTTTTATTAATACAAAAAGTCATAGAATTGATATATTTATAATATAATATGATTATGAGTCTAAATAATCTCATAAAATAATTTTTTTAAAAGTTTTGGTTATGTTTTCACCCTTTTCTTTTAGTTTCAACCCCCAGTTATCATATTTAACAATTACCACAATATTTATGTTTTCAACCAATTAAGAATGAATAATGCTACCATAAAACTGAAAATGACTCATAAGTAGACCATGTTTGATATTTTAAACCATATCCAATTATGTTTTATTATTATAATATTTTTATTAATTTAAAATAAATTAATAAAGTATTATTTAATGAGATATATAATTAATATAATTTTTGATAATATTAATTTAATTTGATATTAAATACACTAATTCAAAGCGGGAATTTAAATTTATTCCTTTAAAAAATCTCTAAAATGTCATATGTATATATTGAATTAATTTAACTAAATTACCAAACTAATTTGTATTACTTTTCATATTTTTCAAATCATTTTTTAATTTTTTGTTAATTAAATAAATAACGTGTTGGTGTTATGTAATCATTTCTGATAATTATTTTACCAAAAAAAAACTAGAAAAATTTACAATGACAAAAATTGGTTTTAAATTAAAATATAACTTTATAAACGATATTTTTAAAAAAATCACTATAATACAAATTGTATGTAATTAAACTCAAGAGAGTGACATTTTGTAGTTATTATTATCTTAAATTAATATAATGGTCATAAAAAAAACTATGGTTCTATGTGGAAATATATATGACTCATAAATTTAAAGGGATAAAATAAACTGATAAAATTTAATAAAGGAAATTTTCTAGTTGATTTTGAGGCCTTATCTAATGGTTTAACCCTATTGTAACCATTTTACCCTTACTAAAGTGAAAAAATGATACCAAATTCACAACTCAGAATGAATAAGAAAAGGAACTATTTTAAAAAATATTACCTCCTAATTTAAAATATTGAATCCCTTTTTCAAGAATAAAATTCTTATATGTGTTGGAAATTAATTTGAGATTAAAATACAAAAGGTAATAAAAACCATTTTCAGAAAAATTCCTTTTAAGTATAAAATAATTTTGATACTAAATTAAACAATAAAGTTGATTAAAATATACTTAATTTTATTATTGATAACATAATATAATATATTTTACTATTTTACCATTTTAAAATAAAATTAAACATTTTAAATTTTTCATTGAAAATCAGTATTTCTCACTATTATTCAAAATAAAAATATTTTCTGAAAAATATCAAGATTTCACACTATGTTAATTTTTATATTTTGATTTCAAATATTATTTTCATTTTATAAAATAAAATTTATAAAATATTTTTAAAAAATAATTATAATTCCTACAAAAAAATAAAAAATAAAACAATTTTTGGGGAATTTTATTTTTGAAGTATAAAATATATTCCAAAGTATTAATTATTTATTTAATAAATTCATTATATAAAATGATTATTATCATGACCCATCCCCCGGGGCCCATGTTGTGACTACCCCAATCCCGCCTTCCATAGGCCAGGGGCTGGCGACTAGCACTGGAAAGGCATATCCCTAAAACCGGGAAGGTATTTCCTTTTAACATGCAAACTCACACAATCCAAACAAACAATAAGACACAAGAACAATGTAAACTATATAGTAAATAGAGTGAGTACAGTTAGTAAAGGGTCTAGAATACAAGCCCAACTAGAAAGTACAAGTAAAAATGAAAACAACTCTTGTGAACATCCGCCAAGGATCCTACTTGAAGGGTAGGTACAGCTCTTGAACAATCATCTCTATGGTCTGTCTCATCTAATGGTCCACCTATGAGCAACCTTTATTCCTAGAACCCTCAGACTCAATCAATGCTGTCTGTCATCTGCACAAGACACAACAAGGTGCAGGCATAGCCCGTGCATGGGTGAGTATAACAATACTCAGTAGGGACCCCGAGACCCCCTAAGGTCTCTCCGAATCCAAAGAGGATAATCTAAAAATCAAGACCACAATTACAAAGCATGAAGAAACAATCCACCCTACTTAGGTATACGCCCATACATATACCTAAGTTATCAAGTAAACCCGTCTCGTTCATGAGGAAACACAAGGCCCAAATCTTTATCCAAAAGCACAACTTTTCCACGAAGAAAAGAATACCATGAAGGTAACACCACGAAGGTAAGTACCACAAAGATAATGCCACATAGAAGAATACCATGAAGGTATCACCATAAAGTAGTGTACCATAAAGGTAAAGACTCAGCTCAGACCAGTATAACTTAAGTACAGAAATACAAATGATTAGTTATAAGCTAGATCATCTTATTCTATTAAAATTCACTGCTAATAACCCATAAAGGATAGATAGGTACTAACCCCCGCCGACCCACATAGGATCTGACCCACACAAGATCGGTATGCGCTGACCCACACAAGATCGATGTTCTTTCTTCACGTTATAGCCCGCCACAAGATTCATCACACCCGGTGCGCTCGAGTTCCGTAGAATATGAACCTAGAGATATTGGTCATACCTTTACCTCCAATAATCTCTATAAAAGAGTAACCCAAAGGACCTCCATGTCTTAAGGGTTCCAACGTGACAGACGATGCGTCAATCAGATCCCTGGTCTGTGAGTTATTAACGTTTTTGTTCAGAGGGCCTGGTTAGATCCGGGTTCAATCCAACTCGGCCGTACTCCAACATTATCCAAAACTCAAGTGGAGTATACCAAAATTACATTATCTTTCTAAGGATTCCAGCGCCGTAGACAGTTTTTCAAACAGACGCCCGATTCTCAAGATATGGCCAAAAAGGTGTATCTGGGTCCAGATGGGGCCGGTTCGACCTGGTCGGCCTGACCTGGCCTGGGCCGACCCGACCCGACCCATTTTGGGTCAACCCGCCCGGGTCCAGGTCCAGCCCGGCCCACTGGGTGGCCCACGGTGCGGCCTTTGGCTAGGGTGGACCACTGTGGCAGGGCCCACCCTTGCCACCACCCCGGGGGAGGTGCCCCCTGGGAATCTCGAATGGCTCGAGGGCCGTTTGGTTCTGGACAACCAGGGGGCGCCATATGGCGCCGCCTGCTGGAATGTGGGACCTAATGGAGAGGGTCCTGCTCGGTGTGACGCGGACTGCCAGGATTCCGGCCGGCTCCCCTTCCAGTGGTGTGATGGTGCATCTGCTACTCCCACAACCGGTCGGGTTCCGGTTGCCTGGGTGCACCGCCGTGGCTCGACAACCGCGACGTCCTCCTCTACCTACAACCTGGACATGCGCCACCCTGCTTCCACGTGCCCAGCGAGTGTGCCGACTGCCACCATCTTCCACCACAGCCGATGGGTCGTATCCTCCTTCGTTGGTGCGGTTGCGCCACTGTTTCCATTACGGCCGGCCGGTGTGCCGACCTCCGCTTGTACCTTGCCGATGTCAGTCGCCAGCGGTGGTTGCCAGTGGACTCCCGCGGGTTACTAGGTAAGCTACAATGGCCCATTCTTCAATCCTAATGAGACTTTGTGTGTCCCAGGATGTCATCTTTGAATCTATCCCAACGTGGTCAAGTTCTGCTCAACCTGACAATCCGCTCACGGAGAACGCATCAATCCACGAGGAGAGGTCATCCATTTTTATATCTTCCACCTTTGGTATCAGAACCCACAATACATGAATCATTATATTGAGGATAAAAATGGATGACCTCTCCTCTATTTGTATGATCAAATGAGGTGAAAATGATATCCAGACCACTTTCCATAGGGACAACAACACCCCAATTTTTTTCCCTACTTACTCACCTGCCTGAAGAGAAAAAGTTCCCATAGAAAAATAGGATGAGACCAAATCCATCCAAGAATCAAACAACATTGATTGTTTCCAATTTAATTATTACACATATGATATCCACACCAACTCAACCTAAGGTTTGACTATGTCAACTTAGACACATATGCGTGGGGGTATAAAAAGACATAAAGTTTTTGTGTTGGAGTTTGAGCACAAAAAAATTCAATCAAATTCCCTATAATTCAGATTATAGAAGGGTTTTATATATGAAGAGGGAGTTCTATGAAAATTTCCCAAAATTATTTTTTTGGGGTATCATCTTTCATGTGAAAATAATAGGACTATATTAAGAGGTGGGAAACAAAAGATGAATTGAGCCACCATGGTCTGGTTCAAGGTAGCTGGAGCATCTAGGAACTCCCAGGATGATAGTGTGAGATGAGGAAAACTATCATGGAGGTCCTAAACACGAGGGATAAGAGGGGTATCAAGGAATAGTGGAAGGAAATTTTTATTATAGAATAAGATAAAAGTGGGTAGTTGATCCCCTGATTATGTGAATCCCCCCTTGCCGATAGGGGAGGGGCAGAAGCGGTGGTCATCGCCACTAAGGGAATCTTCATAGAGAAAGATCCAAGAGCACCAAATATTACCATTATCATGTTGATAAACCTATAACCACTAATAGAAAAAAAATCATTCAAACTATTCTATATCCCATTTTAAGATATTCCACTAGAAATACACATTTTTATCTCTATATATCTACACACTTCAAAATTCAATAACTAATGATAAACTATGAGTTTTTCCCAATAAATCCTTCAAATATAGTATTGACGAAACACATACCAAATTCTAGAACATTTTCATTAAATAAAATAATAGATGAAATACTAAAAATTCATCACCTTCTTTTCTTGTTCCATATATTTGTTTTTCACATTTTATTCCTAAACTAGATGGATAATTTAATATTCATTTTATCAATATATTAAATATCCCCTTTTATAATAATTTGAAGATCAATTTTCTTGTAAATACATGTGTAATAGATCTCTTTCAATCCTCATTATAGAAAAATTAACATAGACCTTCCGACTTAGAGAACCAACCCCATTTTATACCATCCTAGGGTGGTAATGTATTGATATGTTAAATTCATTAGGACACTAAAACCTTACTCATTGGATTATGTTCAACTCTTTCTATGTGAATACATATTTCATTCTTTTATTATCAGTATATATGTCACATATTTTAATATAAATATAATGCCTCCTCTTTTTCAATGAAAAAATAATTTTACCAACTACAAATCCAGATTTGGATAATTTTACTCATGAATTATCAATTATCATGATCCATAAACTATCAACATATCATTCTGTATGTGGATGAATATGTTTCCCTTCTTTAATATATCACTATAGATCATAAAAACTGCTCCACTATTTGATCGTTTGTGAAAAAATTCAACAAATAACCTTATTTTATAATCAATGAAATTTTCATCACATTCATCTATCTAATGGATATTTTATTCCTTGTGAGTAAACATGGTTATTAGATTTTATAGCCATGAAAAATTTCTCAAAAAACATCGATAGTATCCAACCAACCCAAGAAAACAACATATATTGATCATTGTGGATGGTATGGTCCATTTATCATTAACTTTCATCATTGAATGATCCATCAATATACTTACCCTTGAGATTATATGAACAAAGTATGAAAATTTATATAGACAGAATTCACACTTTCTAAATTTGTCATATAACTTCTCTTTACTCAATGTATTAAAAAAACCTTGAAATGATCTTCATTCACATCCTTTATAATGGAATATATAATAATATCACACACACACACACAAACGTATATATATATATATACTACCAAAAACATATCAAGTGTAACGTACTAACTCGGGTGCCACATGTTGTTTCCCTAAGCCAGTCGGTCACACGACCTCAAGCATAACTCCCCATATGCCAGAGGCTACCGACTAGTAGTGAGGGTATGATAAGTCATTCATTGGGATACTATAACATCTTTGATCAGAGTAATAGAATAGTGGAAATAATATGCAATAGAGGAAGAAATATATAACAATAAACAACACCAATATATCGTGGTAAACAAGGAAAAAATTATAATATCCAACTAAAAAAGAAACATGCCATGATAATGTAGGTTCCAAGTGTCTAAAATAAAAACTAAAATTAAAGAGACTGATGAGTCCCAAGTGGGTCTTGAATGACGTCTAGATACCCCATCCAAGATCTATTCCCAAATTATCCATCTAACATTGGTCCTTTTATCTTAACTTGTACTATAACAACAAAGTCTATTTGGGTACTGATCAGGAAGCCCTAATAGGGTGTGAGTGCGACTTAGTAGTTCACCACCAATGATGTCTAAAACAATATCCAATAAAAAATAGTGTATATAGTTGTATAAGGAAATAATTACAATTCATAATTAAAAAATTATCACATTATCAATTAATATTTATTTAACCAAGTAAACATTAGGTTATTATAGACACTCAAACCTCAATACATGTTTTTTCCGATGTTTGAGTCTGAACTATCCCCAATGGATATCACGTGTCTAAATGTTCATATTACCATTCTTATTTTCACATATGAATGAACATGTTAACATTAATTAATTCATACAATTGAATGACCATGTTACCATTATTTTTTTCACTAATGAATGACCATGTTACCATTAATTATTTCTCAAAATTGAATGGCCGTGTTTTCATTCTCTATTATGCAAATAGATAACCATGTTACCATTCATAAATTCTCACAATTGGATGAAAATGTTAGCAATATTTATTTCAAAAATTAATGACCATGTAAACATTCATTAATTCAAACAACTGAATGACCATGTTACTATTATTTATATCACAAATAAATAACCGTGTTACCATTCATTAATTCATACAATTGAATAACCATGTTACCATTTTTTAATTTGATAATCACATATATCATAATAACACAATATTATATATATCATAATAATACAATATTACATATATCTCAACCACTAATTAATTAATTAAATAATTATTTAATCCATTCAAAATATAAACATCCAATAATTTTTTCACCAAATAATTCTTCAAACACACAATTTCAATATCTTATAATTAATTCACCAATTAATTATCCAATTCATAACATCAATATTACTGAATTAATTACCTTCATTTATTATCCCTAATAGGAAAAATTTCACAATTCAAAAATTAATTAATTCCCCAAATTGATTAATTCCATTAGAAAATTCATTTGATAAAAAAATATAGCAATTATTCATTTTTCATGCATGAAATAAAAATCAAAACTATGGGATCTGAATTTTAGACCACCTACCTTTAACCTAATCTCCAACAACATTTCCAATAGCCAACACCCATGAGGAAAGATGTATATGGTTATCAAGAGGTTCCTAGATCAATATTGATCAAGATAAAAACCAATAATGCAATTCACCATGTGATTTTGCAGTAATAGGTCGGAGAAAAAGGAAGAGAAAAAAGAAATCCATCCATGAAGAATTACCGGGGATTGATCACATAAACATGTAGTCTGGTTGGGGTTTAGAAACTCGAAAATCACTTAGAGGGTCTCCCTCAGTAGAGAGGAGAAGAACTACAATGAGTTACAAAAAAAATCATCCACAAAACCACTTTAAAACTACATGTCGATAATTTACATGACATGAAATTTAGTTAAACATCATGTAAATTTTATTAATGGTTTTCACTAAAAAATATGCCACCTAAAATTTATTTTATTAAAATCCATAAACAATTAAATTGTGTGTAATACCCTTATATGACATGTAAATTTTCTACAGTTTTTTTCATCCCATTTTCCCTTTAAATTCTATGAACTTACCATGAAACATTTTTTACCCATGACCCATTTATACTATAACTCCATTAATTCAAAAAATCATACATCTATGAATTTATGGTCATTTTCACTAACACAGGATCTTTGTCTCTAAAGAAGACAGGGACACTATAGATCAAATGAAAAAATATAGAGAGAAAAGCACCTAAAAAGGAGGGATCTTACATTGAGGTGATCTTTAAAGTCACTATAGATCAAATTTGTTTAGATAAATGGGGAATTTCTAAGTTAAAATCGCACCACTACAAATTTATAATGACCATATCAAATAAAAAAATATTATTGGGTATATTATCATCATGGAACCTTAATTTATTATATCTAAAAGGAAAATATTTGAAAAATATTGATCTCATTTTAATTGATCAAACAAAAAATCGATATGGTGTAGAGTATACATCTTCATAATAGTTTTCTATATTTGTTCCTAATAAACAATGAATTGATACATTTACCCCTCATTATTTATAATTAAAAGAATATGTGAAACCCATAAATATTCACTAGGGTGTATGAATTACTTATTAATATTCAACTATAGTTGGTTCTCAAATTCCAGAAACTCAATCAAGGACATTCAAAAGATCTACTAAAAAAATCAAATTTATGATTTGGTGGAATATTGGGGAAATCATTTAGTAATACATAGAAATATTTCCAAAATATAAATATCTTAAATTATGAGTTCCTCACCAACCATTTTAGATAAATACCCTTCATGAGTAGGTACTATGACCCAAATAATTGAATAAATAACCTTTGGAAGTTCATATCAATCCTCACACCAAAATAAGATCATAAGTTGATTCTAAATATCAAATTGTTCTTACGTTAAATGATAATTTATAAAATATATAAATATAAATATAAATATATATAAATAGATACAAACTATTCCAAAAATAAAATAAAATTCAATTAGAGGAAGATAAATCAGATATATAGGATGTATATTCCCAAAAAAATCTATTAGAGAGGAGTTATAGGTATGAGACGTGATCATCATACCATTAAGAGTTTTTACAACTAACTCATATTACAATTTTCAATATGGTTATTTGATAACATTATAAAATTAATCATATATAAAACATTTGGTAGATTCAAAATAAAATAAGAAATTTTCAATTTGAGATTGGATGGTATGTATACATTTCACAAATTTTTCTCACGGACACCATTAGAAGTTGTGATCACATCAGCTTTCACATTGTCTCTCAGATTTATCGGTTTATGATCAAAAATTTTTTCATTAACACTTAGATTCATACACTAACTATATTAATGTCTATACTCTTTATAATTAAAAAATTAGAGTGTGGATGGAAAATTTGATTGATCTTTATCTCCATTCATTTTACTGATTGACCTATTGACATTAGTTTGGAATTATTTTTCTAGATGAACTTATTTTTCACATTGATAACATTTACTAGACCCCATAAGTAAATTTCACCACTCTTATATCCAAAATTTTGCAATGAAAGAAGATTAATTTTCTTTCCTCCATGGGTATTATTATTATTATTTCGTTGAAACTCTATATTTCTCTTATTGTACACAAAAACATGAGTATGTTTACCCATGATAAACATACATAAATAAAATATTTATTTCAGGTTTCAATTACTTAATTACACAAACAATCATACAATCCAAGGAATGAATGGTTTAATGTATTCAAGACTAGTTACATAATGATTTAATTTTAACAACACTTAGGAAAAATTCTCAACAAAAATTCTCCTACAGACCCTATTATTGACCTATAATATGACATAATCATATTCATAACCTAATGAGTGGAAACATGAGAATGGGTGAGATCAAATTATTATAAAGGGACACATATCAACTAGTTAGAATGGTTAGATCATAAATATGAGAGATAAATGAGTAAGGGTGTAACATTAGATAAACTTTTTGTGAGAGCATAAGTGAAAAATAAACACTACATTGATCATTATGGATGATGGCATAGGAAAATAATACCACCTAATGGTTATAAAAAACAAGGATTAAGAACACATAATTAATATTAAAAAAATATATAAGAAATAAAATATCATTAGGACATAGAATATCATAAAAATTTGGAATAGTTTCATATAAGGAAAATGTTATAGAAGTGGTGCAAAACATAATAATTTTAAAATAATGTAATAAAATTCAATTATGTTCAACATTTATTTTTTTGAAAAAAATAAAAATATGTACAACCACTAATGTTGAAAAAAATAAATATATATCAATAAGAAATTATCTCATGAGATAAAAAACCATAACACATTTAGTGGATTGTGATATAGGAACCCACCCATCATCGTTCATACTTATCATTTCTATTTATAATCAAATCATTACTCTTATCACAAATTACCCATGCGAAGAAAAATGGGTTTAATTAAATTTTAAAATGTTATCATATAATTAAAAAACATGTTAATTTGAAACTAAAAACATGATCACCCAAAAATAATTTATATCTGGTGATTTATGAACCATTACATTATTAAATATTAATCCTTTTAAAATGAAAGTGAAATGAAAAAGTTTTATTATTAAAAAGTGTTTCTTAATATCATCTTAAAAGATTTGATATTCAAGTCACATTCAAGAAACCATTTTTTGGAAATGATGATGTAACTTGTTCATATGTTTACTTGAAAACTATTAATAATAAAAATTCATTGAAAATAAAAAATAATATGCCAAAATATGATGTAGAGGGGAATAATATATGACCAGTGCAAGGAAAATATTTAAAAATATTTGAATAAAACTTCTTTGAAAAAACCACATAATTAAAAAGAAATCAAGAACATCGTTTTAAATTAATGTTTAATATAAGAGTCATTTGAGGAAAAAAATAAAGTTTTTAATAGGTAAATGAGAACATTGATGGGATATAAAAATGAGGATATTGAGGGAAAACCCATTAAAAGAAACAAAAATTATTCCCAATAAAATTTAATTTCTATTAAAAAATATATTTCTAAAGGAAGAATAATATGGTTTCAAACATCATGTCAACATAAAATAAGGTTCAAATACATCATAACACTATCCTATGACATATATGATCATACATTAAAATTTTTTGCCAAAGAGAAATTATTTTTTCCCAAATTAAATATTTGAGTCACAAAACCCCATAATGAAATGGCGAAAAATTCAATAAAAATACCATAAAATGGAATTAATGAAATTAAAACTAAAATACAATGATTTAGTGATAAATCATGTTATATTATATCAAATAGGTAGTGTAAATTCCACTAAATTAATAATGGGTTCAAAAATACAAACAATGTCTCAATGAAAGGAATTTGAGCAAAATCCCTTACCTTTTCTTATTATTAGTCAAATGAAATATTTCCAACTACATCATAAAAATAACTATATTTACATCCTATTTCAGAAAATTATTCATTTATATAAAATTTAATAAATTTATTTTATAAATATTCAATACATGTTTATTAGTAAGTTATCATCTATTTTCAAATTCAGGTGTGAGAAAACTTGATTGTTTTAAAATAGTTTTGTAATGGATGTGATGTTATTCATTTTAATATCAAATTTAATCATAAATATATCATACTAGTTAATTTAAAATATTTTGAAAAATATTTTATAAAATTATAATTTAATTAATTATGTTTTTGGTAACATTTTGGGTTGATGAAATTAGATATGATCATGTTTTGTGAGTTTAACACATAAAATGTGGTACATTAATAAAATCATTTATATTAATATCATGAATCAATAATAATTTGGAAATATTGAAAAAATATATTAAATTTTGTTACCAATTTTTTATATTCCTTTATCATACATGATATAAACATTACAACATCACTCATTTTTGTGGTAAAAATGACCCAAAAAAGTGTATTCTATAATGATTGAATGAGTAAGAGAACAATTTATATAATGTTAGTATAAAAATTATTTAATAATTAACATGTAATAAGTATATTATATATTCATCAAACTAATTATTAGAACCATATAATAAGGATAGTTATGAAAAATTAAATTCATTGTACACAGAGGTTGTAGTCCGGACATACACATTATTAGTGATCCGTTTTTCAATGAATGGGTGGGATTATGGTATATGAGGAATTATAATTCAATAATTCTTACATATAAATCATATTTAATAAATTAATACATCATTTTTTCCATCCTTGAAACAAATAGAATCACATCGTGGATGTAGTAGTCTGCATGTTCGCACAATCATGTTATTTCTTTCATAGTGGATGAAAAGGATTGAATATATTTATTTTATAATTAATATAATGTTTTTATTATAATAATGTAGCTTATTTAATTATATTAAAAAGTATATAAGTAATTTTAATAAGGATTATAATAAAATAAAATACCAAATCATGGTAATAATAAAGTTTGAAGCTACAGTTTTCTCTTGAAAAACTCCTTATAAAATTTCTTATAAGTGAATTAATTAAGAAAACATAAGGTTAAAAGAATCTAATGTTGGTGGTATAGGGTTCAAGGTGGAGAAATAAGGTATATTTTTCAGGAGGAATTTCTTGGTGATGTGTAACTTTGAAAGGGTTTAAGTTGTATCCCTTTATTAGAGAGGAAAATGAATCTTTTAGAAGGAAACCTCAATTTTTTTAAGGCTATGACACTATTCATGGTTTAGTGTATCAAAAGTGGAAAAAGTGGGTGTACATGACAAGATATGGTTGAATCTAATATCATCCATTTTGAGACATGGTAATAGTGATTTAATTTTTTTCTTGTATGATTTACCCATATTAACATTTACAATGGTATTTTTTAATCCTTAGATATTAACATTAATAAAAAAATATATTAGAACCATTAAAAATATTTAAAAAATAAAAATTTAAAATTTAAGAGTTAATTTAATAGGTGAAATTTATAATTTTTTGGAAATGTAATGTTAAAAAAACACAATTAATCATGCAAAAAAAGTTTTTAAAATAATAATATGATTTTTGGACTTATATTTATAAACAATTAAAATTTTTCTTGGATACATATTTTATTGAACTAAATTTATTTTTTATAAAACCAATAAAATGTATGAGGATTTTAATGTAAAAAACTGAATTTCACAATCCAGAAATGTAATTATAAGAATAAACTAAGAAATATTTTTTATTAAAGTAACATTTTAATTTTGTTTTAAAAATATTGGAAATAAGATTATAAGTTCAAAAAACATTTTAAAATATCTAATTTTATTACTTAAATAAATATATTATTACATACAAGGTTTTATAATCTTATAGAATTATATTACATACTTATAAATACAAAAAAATTATAGTTTTATCAAAAACCATATTTTTTGGACTGAAATTGAACCTTTTCAGATTAAACTCAAAAATTCAGACTGTAAAATTTGATGTGAGGAATTATTAAATGGATTTTATTTTATAAAATTTAAATTATAATTTTTTTTAAATTTAATATTTTAATAAAATTCATCATATAAATAGAATCACTTTTATTGGAAATAAAATTTTTAATATTGTCTCATATTAATTATTTTCCATTTAAATATTTCTTGATTTATAATTTTAGTATGTATTATAGATTTATAAATAATGTTATCATAATATGGTGTGGTTTTTTGTCTTTTTGTGTGTCATTTAATATATTTTATTTAACATGATATCATTTTTACATAGTTTGTAATGTCTCAGATTTTCTGTGTATTATTTTTAAATATTATATTGAACTATTTTGATATCAATATTTGTGACGATGTGAGATTACGAGGCCTAGCGATCATGAGTGGTTTTCCTGAAAAAGTAGAATAACTTTTAAATGGGTTCTTGGATCAGAAATCCAAGGGCACCATTGCATTGATAGAAGCAACTTTACCTTAGGCGCGGCTCAATATCGACCAGCACAGGTTGGCAACAAAAGTTAATTTTGAGACATTTTAAAGGAAATACAATTAATTAATATATTTTTTAAATGTTTTAACAATTCAACGACGTGTTTTATGGTTTCAAATAACCAGGATCACAGGGATAGGATCATAGCCCTGGAAACCTCCCTTAGATGTTCTAGAGCTTTGGAGAGGGGCCACCCTTGGAGAACACTCGATGAACGACAATGAATGACAATGCATGGATCATTGTGCAACAAGATCAAATCACACTGACAATGGTAGAAAATACACTATTCATTGATGATCGAGGTAGGGGTTTTTATTTTTATTTTTGTTTTTCCCTGTTCTAAGATTTCAATGTTGAATGCGGATCAACCCACGAACAGGTTGTCCCGTGGGTCATTCTTTCTTGTGGGAGGGTCTGATTATTGGGTATTATTTTGGGGAATCAATATCATATTTGGTTCATTCTACATGATCCTTATAACGGGAGAAAATCAATGCTTCAACGAATAGTTGAGTAGGTTTTGTCCTCAATTTTTTATATGAATTTCTACTCCCCTTTGACCCTGTGCGTTATTCTCATTCTTCATAGGGTTATAAAAAACAAATCATTTCACATCTGTCTCGCAATGAAATGATCCTGAATCAAAGATCTAACTTCGTGATAACCTAGAAGAGGTTTGATGATGATGGTGGAAGATGAATCAAAACATTTTAGAAGAAAGTTTTCTTCGACCGTTCTTCACATGGATGATCGAAATGAGTTTCTAGATCTGATCGGACACCTGAAACTTACTGAATCAACGTTTCTATGATGGGATGAACCTAGATATCTGATTTCGAGGAAACTAAATTGTAGGACCGAGAATCAAAAGACCAACCAAGGTGCATCAGTGAAGAACAATGATTCTGGAATATCGTGCAGAACACTGCGTGTTCTCCAAAGAACATATCATGTGGGTCCATCGCATCTTTGGATATGGTTGCATATTACAGAAATAAATGACATAGCATGTGACCCCTATCAAACAGTGTGTGGGTCCTCAAGTGGGACTCGACATGTATCCTGAACAATACATGAACCCGGGGTGGAGTGCACGATATGTACTCCACCACACGGCTAGACTGGGCCATTTACACGAGTTACCTTGTGCACCAGTACATGGGTTGAAGACATATATGGAAACATGGTCAGCATACATGGAGTGGACGCTAGATAATCTGACATGGTGTGTGAACCTTACTACATGCCGTGTATGCTCTTTATACATGACATGTTCTTTTGACTCGGTCCATTGCACACATGCATTACCTAGAGTAAAGGTCCACAATGCATGACCCTTCTACATGCTGTGTACTCCCTGCTACATGGATTGATCTTCTTATCAACCATACCTTAGACAATTTTCATTTGGGTTAGTTCCCCTTTTCTTGTTCACCTAAATGTTAGGGGTAGTATTTCCTATCCACATGAGTACGACCCCTTCAGCAGGAATTTAAAAATAGTGTAGAAGTCCCTTCGAGAGGCCTGGAGAGAGATCCTTTATCCTTTTTTTACCCTAAGTAGAGTTAGGTTATTGGAATGAACAATCCTACTAAACATCTATCCTCTAATTAGTAGGTGAATCTGT
Organism: Viscum album; assembly: GCA_963277665.1. NCBI lineage: Eukaryota > Viridiplantae > Streptophyta > Magnoliopsida > Santalales > Viscaceae > Viscum > Viscum album. Next base: position 705,230,901 of record OY728158.1, on the reverse strand, counting down.
ATGAGTTGTGGTATATTCCAAGGTCTTGGTAGTGATCCTAATCCTTGTATCATGATCTTTCCCCACTCATGAGTGAGTTCTCTCGGAATGAGTGTATCTATTATCTCTTTAGATCTATCTGTGCATATATCCCTCTCAAGACTTTTCCCAATGAATAGTACTTCTCCAACAGATGTCATTAGAGATATCAGACACATGTGATGAGTTCTCCCGAGTAGGCACATCGTGGAATCTTTGAATTGAATCCCTAGAGTGGGTATGTAGTCATTGCGACTTACCTATAGACTATGGGTCTGGGTTTTGATTATATCTAGATATTTTTCTTTTTATTTGTTTTGTGGACATATATTTTGTAGATATGAATATTCTTTTACTTTTTTTATTTCTTTCTGGTTTTTGGGTTCCCTATTGAGTATTGTTATAATCACCCCTACACATGCCTTTCTTGAACATGTCGTGTCATTTGAAGATGAGAGGCCTTTTGAAAGAGTCAAGGGTAGACTAGGACCAGATCGAGCATTTTGAGCTTCCTTACAGGCCATGGTGTTCCTTTGGCATTGATCTGCTGTCCTGATACCTTTCTTGTTACAAGTTGGACTTTTTAGTTTGTATTCTACTTATTTTGGTGGGATTGTACTATATCCCACTTACATTTCCATAGATTACTTTCTGTTGCAGTCTATTGGTTGGGTTTAGTTGTATGCAGAAAATTTGTTCCTTAGTGGTTTTTAAATTTAATTATTTTTGATCTTGGAGATGTGTACATGTGTAAAGGTACTTAGGAAATTCCCCCCATGTTAGTGATATGCCTACTCAGTTCTACTCACTTGCCCTTGACCTATTGGAGGTGGTCTCGGGGAGTCGCAACATAGCCCCCACTGCGATAGGTTGTGAAAAAGTTGTATCAAATATTTTCAGTTCTACCTTAGTACTGAGAGTCTTCTAGATTGGTTTGGGGAAACAATGTTAAGTGTATCTAGTTCAACTTTTAGGCTAGCGAATCTAGTGTTGGTGGGGGCGACTGATGTATCCATACACGACGACTCTGGTAACCTACATTTCAACAAGGTACATGAGAGCACTAGTTGCAGGGAAAAAAATAATGGTACATGCATCATATAGGAATGTGTTGTAGGTTCCATGTCCTTTTGTGTCAACTATCTAGATATACTATTTGAATGTTGTACATTTTTTTCCTTATAGGATGCCTCTACGATGCATACTAGCTAGGATTCAACAGCTTGATCATGAGGATGACCCTCCTGGCTTCGATTCAGGGGCCAGTTCCCCAAGCATTACCTCCAAGTGGAGCACCAGCTGGGACACCACTAGTGAGGCAACATGTGGTACCTAAAGTACCAGCAAATGAGGAGCACATTCTGAGCATAATCCATGAGTTTTAGAGATAGAGACCCCTCAAGTTATGAGGTAAGCTCGACCCTCAAGCATCTGAGGACTGGATTGAGGTGGTGACCAGAGTTTTCCATCTAATTAGGATGCCATCAAACCAGATGGTGATCCTAAGAGTGAGACTTCTTTAGGGTTTGGTAGAGAGATAGTGGAGTTTGACCATAGATACTCACAATGAGGAGAACCTTTTGTGGATGGAGTTCAAGTGAATCTTTAGGGAGGAGTTCTCTCTAGTAAAACTGAGAGTAGTGCATATTCAGGAGATTCTTTAGCTTCATCAGGGTAGTTTAATGGGGAATGACTATTCATTGAGGTTCTCCAACTTCACTAGGTACTAGATAGATATGGTCGGGGATCAGTACTTAAGAGCTCTGACCTATGAGTAGGGACTATGATAGGATATCTGAGATAGTGTTTCTCCTTTATGCATTCAGAATTATGCTGGAGAGATCGAGTGAGCTTTATTGTTTGAGAGATTCTTGGATGAGCAGTGATATCCAGTGATAGTCAACAGTAGAAAAATAGGTGCAGAGACCTCGGCAGTAGGGAGACGATGTTAGGAACAGGTATTGGGACATGGGAGACATCACAAGAGGACCCAAGACATGGAATCTACAGTCTAGGGATCTCAGAGTTGATTCAATCAGCCTAGGGAGGGGTGATGCTACTCATGCGATGGAAGAGGGCATCTTGCTAGGGACTGACCAACCAATTGGGATGTTGACAGAAGTTAGTGGATAAACCACCAAGTTATAGTTAGAGAGTGTAACAAGTAGACCAAACCTATGATGAATGTGGAAGATGAACAAGGATAGATATAGGAGGTGGAGGGCGCTTTGACGTACTTCCAACACCACCCCCAGGAAGTCTGCACCAGGCTCCAGGAGCTGGGGTACAGGGGTGGGGGCAGGTACATTCTATCATGGAATATGACCTAGGGACTCTATGGATGATTTTAGGTATAATATATGCCTCCTCTATATTATCTTTCATACTTATAGACATAGGTTCCAGTCATTATTTCCTCTCAAAATGTATTTGTGTGATACCTTGAGATTCTTGTAGAGACATTGACTTAACCCTTACCCTTGGAGACACGTATGGGAGGGAACTCAATGATCATGCATCTTTTTTGATAGTGTGATATTACCCTTGGAGGTGAGAGTTAAAATTTGAAACTCTTGGTGGTAGTGTCAAGTCCTTACGATTTCATTCTTAGTATGGATTGGTTATCTTCAGTCCATGCCTAGATTGACTGCTTTAGGTGAAGGGTGTTGTGTATCTGCAGTGATGGAACAAGGTTTTACTTTTTTAGAGAAAATGAGACCCATTCATCATAGGAGTGGCTCATGCATTGGAGGGTGAATCCAATAACTCATGTGTTGGCTAGCCATACCCTCAGAGCAGCAAGTGTTATAAGGTTTCAGTTCCCAGTAGTAGTGGAAGAGTATGAGGACATCTTTCTAGAAGATGTTACAGGACTAATTGACCACCAAGAGATTGACTTCTGCATTGACATTCACCCCGAGACGAAAAAAATATCCTCATTGGCATATCAGATGTCTTTGAAAGAGATTTGTAAGATGAGGGTGAAGTTGGATGATTTATAGAGGAATGGCTTCATAAGACACAATGTTTCACCCTAAAAAGACCCAATTTTTTTTTTCCAAGAAGGAAGATGGGACTTTGAGGTCGTGCATGGATTACCGGTGCCTGAACCAAGTAATAGTGAAGAAAAAGTATCAAATGTTGAGGATCGAAAACCTCTTTGATCAGTTGAGAGGGGCATGGTGGTTATGGAAGGTTGAAATTAGATTGCGTTATCACCAGTAATGTGTACGAGATAAGGATATACTGAATATGGATTTCGGATTCTGTTACAATCAGTATGAGTTCTTAGTGATTCCCTTAGGCATGACGAATTCCCACATAGTGTTCATGGGAGTCATAAACTAGATCTTCCAGCCATTCTTAGACCGGTTGGTAATGACATCCTTGTGTACTCAACGTCAGAGGAGGAGCACACAAGACCCCTACGGATGGTCCTGGATATACTCTGGGAGCACTAGTTTTATGGGAATCTCTCAAAGTGATAGTTCGGGATTCCGAAGGTCCACTTTATAGGACATGTCATCTCAAAAGATGGAGTAGCGGTGGACCCAACCAAGGTTGAGGAGGTGTTATCATGGGATCCACCTAGGAGCATGATAGAGGTGTGGAGGTTCCTTAGGCTTGTAAGATATTACCGAAGATTCATTACTAATTTCTCCCAAATTGAAACACTAATAAATTATTTGAACCAAAAGGGGAAGCATTTCATATGGATAGAGAAGTGCCATCAGGCTTTCCAGTAGTTGAGGAAGAGTTTGACGAGTGCTCCGATCTTGAGATTTCCATAGGAGGTTGTCAAGTAAAATGTTTTATGTGATGCATTAGGGACTAGGATTGGATGTGTTCCTATGCAAAGAAAAGTGGTGATTGCTTATTATTTATTCCAAATGAGACCACATGGGGATAACTATGTGACCCATGACTTTGAGTTGGTAGCGATAGTCTTAGCATTGAAGATGTGGAGACACTACCTAATGGGTGAGCAGTTTATCATCTATTATGACCACAAGAAACTCAAGTACATATTATCACAAAAGGATCTAAATCTGAGGAATATGATATGGATGAAGTTCCTCCATAATTATGACATTGATATCATCTATACTCCTAGTAAGGGGAACTTTATGGATAATGATCTCAATTGGAGATTAAGTTCATAGTTTATGTGCGAGGCGTCAGAGCAGTCAGCCTCTCTAATGATATATTTCATGGATGTGGATGGTGTAGATTGCCTTCAGTCAATTGTTGTTACCCCTCCACTCTTACAACGAGTCAAAGAGGCACAACTAGGGGTTGTCAACTAAAAATATTTACATGCTCAGTTATCCACAAGAAAATCTCCAAATGGATATTCTCAAGGTGGGGAGCACATCATCCTTTTCAAAAAATACACATCTGTAACAATGGCATTGTGAGAGGAGGTTTTGAGGGGGTTTCATACATCATCCTTGGTGGAACATCTTTGAGGGGTGAAAATGTACCAGGACCTCCGATGTTAGTTCTAGCGGACATGAATGAAGAAGTCAGTGGAATAGTTTGTTTCTTGATTCCTTACGTGCCAGCAGGTGAAGGATGATTACATGGTTTTAGTGGGATTATCCCACCATATAGAGGTTCTATAGTGGATGTTGGATGGAATATTAATGGACTTCATGAAGGGTTTTACACGAATTTCTAGGGGACATGATTCCATATAGGCGATCATTGACTGACTCACCAATTCGACCCAAATCCTAGATATCAAGAAGAATATTTTAGTAGAGAGATTGGGATGAATCTACATGTAGGAGATAATTCATCTTCGTGGAGTCCCATCAATGATAGTTTTATATCAAGATGCAAAATTCACATCCCGGTTGTGGAGGGGACTATAAGGAAATTTGATACTTAGTTATTCCTGAGAACATCATTTCATTCCTAGAAAGACGGACATGCAGAGAAGACCATTCAGGTCCTAGAGTATATGTTTCAGGCCTATATCGTAGTCTTTGGTCATAGTTGGGAGGACCACTTACCACTTTTGGAGTTCTTATACAACAACAACGACCACTCCACCATCGACATGGCACCGTTTAAGGCTTTATATGGGTGACCATACCAATCAACACTCTGCTGGATGTCCTCGGAGAGTCAACACTCATGGGTCTTGAGTTGGTGTGAGCTACTACCGAGAAGGTACAGATCATTTAGGAGCAGATGAAGACTGTTCATAGCCAGAATATATCTTTTGCTGATAGACATCATAGATCATTGGAGTTTGAGGAAGGAGACCATGTCTTTCTCCAAATCTCACCTCGATGAGGGTTGTAGAGATTTTTCCAGGGCAGAAAGTTGTCTCCAAGTTTCATCAGCCCTTTCTAGATATTGCATAGGGTTGGAGAGGTGGCGGACCACCTAGCTCTACCACCACAGTTTCACCAGGTACATGATGAATTCCACGTGTCACAACTGAGGAGGTACGTGCAGGATCTATCACACATCATCGACTGAGGTTAACTGGACATCGAGGATGGAGAAATATTTGTTGAGTACCCAATGGGGATTAAGGATTGGTAGGAGAGGATCCTTCAAAAGAGAGCGATTATCTTAGAGCATGTCTGGTGTCAACATGATAATCTTCAGGAGAGCATGTAGAGGTGGGAGTCTTAGATTCATGTGTAGTACCCACATATATTTGATGAGCCTTTTGTTTTTGATTTTTGAGGATGTAAATCCCTAAGGTGGGAAGAATGTAATGCCTCAGATTTTCTATGTAGTATTTTAAATATTATATGGAATTATTTAGAGACCATAATTTGTGATGGAGTGTGATTCTGAGGCTTGGGGAACCCGTAATAAATAATTGAAATAAATTGAACTTTTAAATAGCATGTGTGAGCGGTTTTCTTGAAAAAGTAGAATAACCTTTAAATGGATTCCTAGAACAGAAATTTGAGGGCACTGTTGTGTTTAGAACAATGAATATCTTAGGAGAGACCTAACATCGAATGACACATGTCATCTTTAAAAGTTTATTTTTAGACATTTTGAAGGAAATAAAATAAAATAATAATTTATTTTATTTTAAACTTTTTAAAGATACAACAAAAAATTTTATGATTTCAAATAACCAAAAGCCTAGGGTTAGGTTCATAACCTTGGAAACCTCCCTTGGATACTCTGGAGCTTTATAGAAGATCCACCCTTAGAGAACTCTCGATGGACGAAGATGAACGACAATGCTTAGATTATTGCGCAACAAGATTGAATCTCACTGATAAAGGTAGAAAATCCACCCTTCAAAAACAATTGAGGAAGGGGTTTTATTTCGATTGTGTTTTCCCCATTCTTGGATTTAAATGATGAATGTGGATGAACCCATGAATAGGTTGACCTAAGAGTTGTTCATTATTAGGGGGGGGGTCTGATTATCTGGTTTTATTTTGGGGAATTGATTTCATATTTGTTTAGTTCTCCTTGATAATTATAATGGTAGAGTATGAATTCCATAAAGAACAATGGATGAGGTTCATTCCTTGATTTTTAATATGAATTTATTCTCCTATTTGATCTTGTGCGTTATTCAAGTTCTTCATGGGGTTATGAACAACGAATCGTTGTGCATCTCTCTCACAACAGAATAATCCTAAATCAGAGATCTAACATAGTGATGAGATAGTGTATGTGCAATGAAAATTGTGGAAGATGAATCTAAACGGTTTGGAAGAAATTTTTCTTCGACTATTTTTCTCACGAATGGTCGAAACGAGTTTCCAGATCCAATCAGACACATGAAACTTACCAAATCTACATTAATATGATGAGATGACCCTTGATCTTTAATTTAGGGTAAAAAGATGGATGGATTGAGAATCAGAGGACCCCCTGAGGTGCATTGATAAAGAACTGTGATTTTGGAAAATCCTGAAGAATGCAACGTGTTCATTGGAGAACATGGTGTGTGGGGCCGACTCAGCGTCAACTAGGTTTACACATTATAGAAAATGATGAGACATCATGTGACCTCTATAAAAAAGTGTGTGGGTCCTTACATGAGAATCGACATGTATCTTGGATGATACATAGACACGGGGTGGAGTACACATCATGTACTCTACCACACATCTAGACCATGCCGGTTACATGGGTTACCCCGTGTATGGGTACACGGGTTGGCAGACACGGGTTAAAGATGTGTACGAGCACATGGTCATCATACAAGTATTTACCCTAGATAATCAGGCATGGTAAGTGACCCTTACTACACTCTGTGTATGTGATTTCTACACGACATGTTCTTTTGGCTCAGTTTGTCACACATAGGAAGTACTTGGAGTCAAGGGACACAACATGTGACCCTTCTACATGCCATGTACTCCCTTCTAAATGGATTGATCTCCTGGTACACCATACCTTGGAAAAGTTTCCTTCTAGTTAGCGAGAATTTTCTCATTCCCCTAAAGGGTAGTGGTATTGTTTCCTATCCAAAAGAGTATGAACCCTTCAATACAAATTTATAGATAAGGTTGGAGTCCCTCTGAGAGGCCCTAAGTGATATCCTCTAACCTTTCTTATACCATAAATAGAGTTAGGTTATCATTGTAACAAATACTTTTGGACATTGATCGTCTACTTAGTAGGTTAATTTTGATGAGTCATGGTATACGTCAATGCCCTTGAAGTGATCCTCATCCGTGTATCGTGATCTTTCCCCACTTAGGAGTGAGTTCTCCCAGAATGGGTGTATCTATTCTCTCTTTAGATATATCTGTGTATCTATCCCTATCATGAATTTTCTCGATGAATAGTAATTCTCAGAAGGATTCCATTAGATCTATAAGACTCATGGAGTGAGTTCTCCCAGGTGATCACTTTGTGGAATCTTTGAACTAAAGCCCTAGCATGAGTATGCAGTCATTGTTACTTATGTGTAGAAAATGAATCTGGGTTTTGAGTAAATCTGGATATTTCTCTTGTTATATAATTTTTTGACTTATAATTTGTAGAGATGACTGTACATTTACGTTTTGTTTTGATTTGTAGTTTTTGGGATGTCCTATTGAGTATTTTTATACTCACCCCTTCACGGGATTTTCTAACATGTGTTGCGTTTTGTGAAGATGAGTGGCCTTTTGACAGAGTCTAAGGTGGTACGAGACCGAGCTGAGCTTTGTGAGATTCCTTATAGGCAGAGGTTTTCCTTCGGTATCGATCAGTCATCCTAATACCTTTCTTTTTACCATTTTTAATTGTTAGTTTGTAGAATATTTCTTTTGGTGGCTTGTATTATGGCCCAATTACTTTTCTGTACTTTACTTTCTATTGTACTCTGTTGATTGGGTATAGTTGTATGAATGAATTTTTTTTCCTTAGTGGTTTTTACATTTCAGAATTTTGGGGTTTGGAGATGTGTGAATGTTTATAGGTACTTAGGCAATGCCTCCCATGTTAGTGATATGTCCACTCAGTTCTAGTGTACTAGCCCCTGACATATTAGAGGTGGGCTTTGGGAGTCGTGGCATGGGGCCCTATGGGATGGGTTGTGATTTAGTCTATAGTTTTGGGTCATTATATTCTACCCCTTAATATAACTTCATCCTCAAAATTTTAGAACATTTTGAAAAAAGTGGGGTACTTTTCTCTCCTAACATCCTTAGTTTTCCATGTCTAATCATCAAACTTACGATTTCTTCATATAAATTTGACCATATATAAGGTTTTTATTGAAAAAAACTTATTTCATCGATCAAATATCATCATGGGTTATTCTTTATAGTAGGTTCCATGTTAAAGTTTCATTTATTTTGAGTTTAGTATATGTGATGGATATAGTATGTACTTCTTGAAAATGGATACATGAAATAAATTTTTCACTTGACATAGGTGATAAGGGAGAAATCAGGGATAAACTGCTACTCTGATATGATCAAGTATCTAAAAAGGACTGATGTCTCTAGGGATCATATTCCCTTTCTTACCAAATATCATGTTCTATTTCCATGGAAATATTTGGGGAAATACATTATCATTAACTTGAAACTCTAGATATCACTGATAATTATCTTTATAACTAATCTATTGACATTGTGTGGCTTTTATAAGCTATAGAATGGATTTAATATAATCTGTCATTCGATGGACATGGTCAAGTAATACTGGATTCTTCTATTCATCTTTATCCCAGTATTTTAGAGTCTTACATATCATCCCATAAAATTCCTTATATGGTTATATCTAAATGCTAGAATAGAAATTTTCGTTATATGGTAACTCTATCGAGGGTGGTGTTGATCCCTACATCCTTGTAAATCCATCAAATAATATATTACCATATCCTCTAGGGATTAATGTTTCCTATAAGTATTCTCATATGTTGGTAGATGTTATGAAATACTAAAGATCAACTCTATCTCCAATTTTTTATAAAGAATTCTCTAAAACCATATGGAAAATATTGGATATCAGTTCGACATTATGTATAATGGTACTCCTTGAAAAATCACAACTTACATTATATATATATATATTGGTGAGTTTTTAAAAGGGGAAATCTCGTTTGATTATAATGATAGGCATTGAATTTTAAGAATATAGAATACAACCCAAATTTAGATGTCTTGGGTAGTCCTACGATGAAGTCCATGGTGATTTTTTTTCCATTTCTGAAAATCTATGTGTAATGGTTACATCATATCTTTAGGATCATAAAGCTCCACCTTAAAATTCTAATATATCAATAATAAAGATATATAATACTTGATTTTCCAATTAATTTTATCCCATCAAATTTATTCTTCAGATCTCTAAACCTATTTTTTCCTCAAGGACGTATGGAGAAGGATGATCTATGTGCATTAACAAAAAGATACATATTTAGTTTCGTTATAGATGAGACACATATTTGGGTTCTAGACCTTATAACTAAATATTTATCCAATTTTAAATCCATAACATTAAAAAAAATATTTATCTCAATATCATCTTTATGGGATTCATTCATCATAAAATGAATGGAAGGGTGAACAGTGACATTGGGAATGTAGGACTAATGAGAACAACATTCATCCTGTACAAATCTATGAGTATTAGAACTTTTTTAAATCCTCATCATGGATAATATTGCATGTTCTTTTCTACCCAAATAATCAACAACCTTGTTTTTCTTTCCAAGGTGATAATGTATTGAGAAATCATAATATTTAATTAACTATAACCATTAACTTTGGAATTTTTTAAATTCCTTATTCATGAAGATATATTTTGAGATCTTATGATCAGAGTATATACCGGATTTCTCACCATAAAGGAATATAAACAAAATTCACAATGAAAATACCATCACCGCTAATTGAAAATCACGTGTTGGTTAATTTTTATCCTGATTTTTTATTTTTTGAGAGGAATAAGAAATTAACTAGTCATTTTTCATGATGATTCATCCTAATAATTTTAATTATGAATCACTATAAATTTATAACCCTTCACCACTATAAGGTAATGTAAGAATAGACACAATGATCAATATTTTATTAATCTTCATGAATCTTTCCTTATATTCCACTCTCTAAAAAAACTTAACTCCTCTAAAAGATAACAAGGTCAGTGGGTTGGATAATCATGAGAAGATTCTCACGGATAACCAGTATTATCTTGATAATCCAAAAAAACATTGAATCTCAATCACAAAGGTTGGTATCAACCATTTTTGTTAAATTTTTCTATGATATGTCCATGGGTATAACCTCACTAGTTATAACATTATGTAATAAGGATACAATTTTCTTACAAATTTCATACATTCTAAACATTAAATATAATTTCTCTTTTTTAGGGTCCTTAGCACAAATCCCAAATTCTCTTCATGTTCTTCCATAATCTTAGAATATTTGATAATTTAATCAATAAATACTACCATATATTTTCCAAGATAATCATTATATACTCAATTAATATAATCCATAAATAATGTAGGATAATTAGTATCCCAAAAAAAACCACAATAAATTTAAAGTGTGTATACATTGTTCTCTCCTAACTCTAAATTGATGATATACAAATAAAAGGTCAATATTTGGGAAAATATGATCTCCTCATAGTGGATTTAACGGGTAATAAATATAGGGATCATTATACATTAATTTTTTGTCATGAGTTTTTTGATCTCATAGTAATTTATGCCAATAATCATTGATCCATCCTTTTTTTACAATGAGTATTGGGGAACCCCATGGTGAAGTACTAGGGTTTATAAAGTCATTGTCGAGATGATCTTATAACTTCATCTTTAGTTTTTATAATTCAATGGTATCCGTTTTATAGGGATTATTTGAGAAAGGAAATAATCCAAGGACATGTTCTATAGATAATTCAACCTCATGTTCTAGGGGATAAATATGATCATCAATGAAATTAATCATAAATAATGAGTTTATTATTTATAAACAACACCATGAGTTTCAATCATGGTTATCCCTAATTATTTCACTATTAATATTTACTCAACCACAATAGTTATCATGAAAACCATTCCATCATAATGATTTATAAGGAATATATGAATTAACTTAAGTATATCCCCTAGAAGTGTCTATCTATATGTAGAGTATTAGTCCTACTCATTTTTTATTGTGGTGATGATTGATTCAATTTTCAGCCAAACCATTTCATGGTGAGTATCCCTAGGTGAATTTGTGCAATAGATGCATCCACATACCAAAATCCAGATAGTGATGTATTTCTTAGAAAACCACATAATATATACTTCATTAAAACATTAGGATGTTATCCAATATATAGACTCATTCCTAAAGTGATCACTAATTTTATCTAATCTAATCCCCAAAAAAAATAAACCTCCACACTAATACAAACTTTGGAAACTTAAGTTAAACATACATAAATAATACCAATATTTTAGGGTTTAATTTCTATATTCCATAAATAGTTATGAAAACCATGGATTGAAAGCATTAGTGTCTTAGATACCAACTACAAAACCATTTTATTTTACAAAATTTATAAACATTTATCTATAACCATTCTCCTTTATAAACTCTTCTAGACATGTAATTTGAAAAAACCATCCTTATAACCTTGAGAATTGAAACATATAAAGTAGTGATATTGATTTCATATTAAGAGAAACATATTAACTTATCATTATGGTTAGATCATAAACTATATAGAAAGAAAGATTTAGAAAATATCATTAGATAAAAGGCTAATGAGATCATAAGTGACAAAAATACATGATTGACCATTAAGGATCACAATATTTGAATATAAGAGAAACTAAATATCACAATAAACATGGCTTGTAAACATATAGTGAAAAAGGAATAAATACATAAGAAAGAATAATTATTTTATAACAAGGAATGTAATAAATATTTGACATAGTTTGAAAATAAGACACATTTTAGAGAAGTAGTTTCATAATCTTATACATAAGAAATCATTTTTAACAAATCCAATTATGTACACCCTTTAATATAGTGAAACAATTTAGGTGTGTCCACAATTTAATTTGTTGAAAAAAAACAACAATATCCATGAATTATTATCTCATGTGATATAAGACCACAACCAATGCATTATAGGGTGATATAAAACCCCAAAAATCATTATTTAAGCATATGAGTGGTTCTAAAAATTAAATTACTTATCTTATCATAAATAAACCACCAAAAAATGGGTTTCATATATTTCCCATATGGCATCACATAGGGAAATAAAAACATGTTAATTTGATACCAAAAACATGATCTCCCAAAGAGATAACATATCATTTTATTTTTAAAGAATCACTTTATGGTGGAATAATTTTTTGAAATTGAAAGAGATATCACAGAAATAGTGTATTATTAAAAACAATTTCTTAATATTATCATAAAAATAAATGATCTTCAAGTCACATTCCAAATACCATTTTTTAGAAAAAAAGTCGGAAAATTTACAATTATTTTTTAAAAAATTACCAAAAATATAACATGAAATTAAATGAATAATATTTCGTAATGTGATGTAGAACAAAAAAATATGGTCATTTAAAAGAAATTCCTCTAAAATATATGAAATTTCCATAAAAAATAATTAAAAGTTTATTTAATCCTTGTTTTTAAAATAAATGGGAATGTAATGACCATTATACATAAATATAATTTGAGTTTCCATTATGGAAAGGAGAACATTTGTGATAATTAAAATCATAGATATGAATAGAAAGTCCATTAATGAAAATGAACATTATTTTGAAAAAAAATTCATTTTAAAAAAACAATTAATTCATAAATGAATAATATTTGGGTTTGAATAATTATTACCTAGAAATAAAGGTGGAAATAGAAAATTGAATTATTATATGGTAGATATGATCACACTTAATATTTTTAGAAAAATATAGGTTATAATGACCCAAAGGAGGGATTTGATTCAACAACACCCATTAAGACTTGGTTAACAATTCAATCATATAGCCCATAAAATAGAGAGAATAAAATTCAATTTCATAAACACAGAATGAAAGATAATTCATGATATTGTATATCAAGTATTCTATATACACACCACTTAAATAAGAATTCATGAAAAAATATAAACTGTCTCCATGAAGGGAAATTGAGATGAAATAGCTTACCATAAATAAAACTTAGTAAAGTTATATTAATCACCTATTTCATAACCATTTTAATTTCTATAAACTAATATAAAATTATTTTTTAAATATACAATACATTTTCAATATTTAGTTATTAATTTTTTTCAAAATCATGTTATAAAAAACAAGATATATTTAAACTAGTTTTATTATGAAGGTTTTGTTATTTATTATTATGCCTATGTTTGTCATTACTAGATCATATTAGGTAGTGAAAAATATTTTTTAATATTATTTATAAATTTTATATTTCATTTATTAAGTGTTTTTGTAATTTTTTATGTTGATGAAGTCAATGATGATCTCATTTTAGAGAGTTTAATTATTAAATAGTGATATTTTAAGAGAATCAATAGATATTAATATTATGAATACAAAATAATTTTTAAATATTGAATAAAATATTATTACATTTTTTTATTATAATATAAAATTCCTCCATCATCCATGATATTAACATTACAACATCATACATATTGGTTGTAAAAAAGTTCTTATCAAGAGTGTGTAATAATGATTGAATGGGTAGGAGAATGTTAATATATAATTTTAATATAAAATTAAAATAATATTTAACATTTCATAAGTATCATATGTATTTATGAAACTCCTTATTATAACCATACAGGATGGATGTTTATAAAAATGAAATTAATTGTTAGTGAAGGTTGTAGTCCTCATTTGCACAAGATTAATAATATCATTTATCAATGAATGATAAGAATAATGGTATACAGAAAAATAACATTTAAAAATTTTATTTTTTACATATAAAACCTATTTATTCCTAAAATCCATCCTGTGTACTATACTTGAGTGATGATTATAGAAAATAATCCACATCACATTGTAGAGGTGGTAGTCCTTACGTTTACACAATCTATGTTTTTTTGATAGTGGATGAAATGTAGTGATTATTGGTTTTGTAATTAATATAATAAAATTTAATTATAATAATTATACTTGATTAATTTTATTTGAAATATTATAAATTATTTTTTATGAAGTATAAAAATAGAAAAGGCTATGAGAAGGCAATACTCTCGTTGGATGATTTTTTTTCTCTTGTAAAACTCCTTTGAAGATAAGTCCTTTAGAGAACATAAGGTGAACATAATATTATATAGGTGGGAGAGGGTTATAGGAGGATAAAATATTCCTATTTTTAAGGAGTACTCATAAGGTTATGTTTAACATTGAAATAGTTAAATTAGTATCATTTTATAAGATAATAAAATGGTACTTTTGGAACCACATATCATTTTTAATAATTTCATGAATCTATTCAAGGGTAATTGGATCAACTATGGAAAAATAGGGGTTATGGGACAATATAAGTTCAAATATTCTCTTTTTTATTAATTTAGATTTATGTCAAGAGTGATTTAGAAATTTTAATTTTTTTACTTTTAACATTTTACTAAAATTAACATTTACCTTGAGAAATAATTTTTAACCATTAATTAATATTAATAAAAAAATAAGATTCGATCTATTTTACTAATTTGTAACTAATTAATTAAAATTTAAACATAATTTTAACATTTCAAATTTATGAAGGTGGGAAATGTTAATTTTAAAATAAACACATTTAATCTCATAAAAATAGTTTTTAGAAAAAAAACATTTTATATATATATTTATACATACGATAAAATTATCACGAATACTAATTATAAATGAATGAATTGAATTTTCATGAAAAAAATAAAAAAATTGAGGATTTTGATGAAACCCAACACCAAATTTCCACATATAAACACATAATTAGGGGAAAATATGGAAACCATATTTTTGTTAAATTAATATTTTAATTTAGTTTAAAAATACTGGACATACGATTAATAATTGAAATAATATTTTCAAAATCATAATTTTATTACTTAAATACATATTTTTTACCTAAAATGTATTCTAGTCTTCTAGGATAATTTTATGTAATGATAAAATCACAAAAAAATATAAATTTGGCAAAAACTGTGTTTTTCGACTAAAATTCAACCTTCTCAAGAAAAAAGGTAAACATTTATCATAAATAAATTCTGATGTGAGGAATAAAAAGAATAATTTTATTTTATAAAATTTAAATTCTAAAACTTTCAAATTTATCTTTTATAATAAAATACATAAAAAAATAAATGTTCTTTTATTGAAAATTAAATTTTCAATATTAACTAATATTAATTATTTATCTTCTAAATATTTTATTGTTTTCTATATTAGTCTTTATGGTATATTTATTTATATTTTTCTATTAATATATTCTATTTTTTATCCTTCAGTGTAGCTTTTAGCACATTTTTTATAAAAAACATGAATTTTACAAATTCAATAATTTTAAGTCATTATACTAAGAACAATGAGAGTCTCAAAAACACTATTTATATGTTTAGAATAGAGAAAATTATTTCTTCATAGTTATCAACATCTATTGTTGTTAATTACTTATAGATGCATGGTCTTAATAAACTAATTAATTATTTATCTTTTATTTCAGGGTACATGATAAAACATCAAGAAAACCAAGCATATTTGGTGAAATTTTCCTCATAGGTACAAATAAATTAATCATACCTCTGCTTCAGTTCATGAAGTTACCTCTCCATAATAGTGTATTAATTATTAGTAAAAAACTTACTAAAAATACACTCTTAAAAATCTTCTCATGTCATGGAGTCAATTTCCACATCTTTCCTTGTATTCTTAACATGAGTATATCATTGGTCAATTTCACCATCAGAATGATATACAACCAAAATTACATTTTTATGGTCTAATCACTACATATTATAGAAAATATTTTCCATATCATTTTTCTATTCCTTTGAAATAATAGGATCTACGGAACCCTTGATGGATGATGTACATTTTCACATAAAAGACTCAATGGTGAGTTATTAATTGCTTCATCTACTTGAATGTTCAATATGATTTATTTTTCCATTCATAAATTGAGATTCAGGTGAGAATAACAACAATATTTCTCATTACATATCCCATTTAATTTGGTTTCTCATGAGGATAGTCATTACACTGGCCATCAAATTCATTGTTCACATGATTCATCCATGTTCCATCCATTTATAGTAACTAAAAAAGATTACCATGAGTATCAAAAATCAATAATCATTGTAATCAATCATATGACTATGAAATCTATTATTAAGATGTCTTAGATTTTTAAACCTTATTTTAACCCACAACACATTATGTTCATCTCATATCCCAATGTATTATCGTAGGTTATCATAAATTTTATACAATTATTCATCACAATGTTTCATAAAGGGAATGTGAATTATCCAAATCATATCCCATGGGGGTTCCAAATTAGGTATGAATCTAGTCTTATTTTTCATGTACCATGTAATGTCTAACTTAATACCCAACCCATATTTTTAGGGTTATTTCCAAAATTTACTTTTGTGTCAGATCATATTTTTATTTTTTGTATATAGACAATGATTTCATTTCTAGGAATATACATAATTTCTATATTAATAATACATCAAGATACTATCCTTTACATAGACTTATCCCCCATTTTTTTCACAAAGTATGTCTAATTCTAATATCCTGAATTATCTAAACCTTACTCTGATACAAACTAAGGTGACCAAATAATTACATATATAAAAATTACATCATTTTAGATGAATACTCAATATATATCCTAATAATAAACATCCTTGAACTATCATGGTTTAGTTTATTTTTAGACTATATATATAATAAACATATTTCATAGGAAAATATTCAACATCTTCAATAAATTTGTTCTCACATAGAACCCTTTGTAGACCTACTATACTTAAAAATATTCTTCATAACCATGGGAAATAAAAACATAAGAAATGGGGAACATAGATTCATAGTAAGGATAAACGTAGGATATATCAATAAATAACATTTAATGAGAATAATATAATCATAAGGATCTGTGAAGAAGATTATAACTTACAAAATTTATAAATAATATGTCATTAATCAAAATCATTATTCATTGAATAAGGATTTGTCATAAAATTTATGAAAGTCATAAGAGTGTGATATAACCAATAATCAATCATGGTCCATGAGAATATATCATAATCACAAGACATAAATTGTTAGTGTACATATAAGTATATAAAATAATTTCATTAGTTAATATTCACTTTTATTACTATCATACTAGAAAATGTCTTATAGTAGATTGGGTTCACTCTTAATTATATCATTTCCTTACTAATGGTTCAGTCCCTTTCATATCATTATAGATAGTGTCCCTTATTAAAATGGTTTCAATCCCCATTACACTCTATATTATGTCATGAAATATCAATCATTACCTAATTCATTAGAGGGATCTATAATTTCAGGCCCACCCATTACAAAAATATAAACCATACATAACTATTCCGCGAGATGATAAAGACATTCATATTTTAAATATATCAAAAACTATTTAAAATAATACCGTTTCATAAAAATTTCATCAAACCATAATCATTACCCATATAGTGAAAAGAAGTTAATGATATCAAAAAAACATTCCTTATTTCATCATAGCTTCATTAAACAATGAGAATGTAATGGGTTTCAAATAATTATTCTTAAATAAATTCATTATAAACCATCTTGAGAAAGGAATTTGATGATTTCATAAGATCATATCCCCTATAAATAATAAAAAATTCTTAAATTATGTTGACATTAATTAAAAATAAATTTTAAATAGAAATCTCAAAATTTCTTTAGAAACTAGAAAAATATATGTTTCTTTTGGTGTCATTTGTAAGAACCCAGTTTTTTCTATAAAAAACTTTGGAATTTTCTTGATGTTATTCCAGAGCAGTTCCTTCAGACGGCGTGCGATTCCGAGCCCCGGTGTGGCCAGAATTAAATTTTCAGTATGTTCACACTAGGCATGCCAAATAAATGAAATAACTCCTAAAAGGTATCTAGGATGGAAAAACTGACGGAACTGTTGAGCCCAAAGCGTGTCGTTTACCCTAGGAGGGGTGTAAGTTTCGCGGGCACGAGCCTTTTGTGGAAAATGGCCCCATGGGCATTTTCGTAATTTAGCAGCCTCATGCGTTATGTTTTATAACTTTTGAACGGGGACTCAGATTAAAATTATGAGACCGCCATTGTTCTCGGGAGGTGGTGTTTACTCTAGGGGAGGTTTAATCTTGACCGCATCGGGGGTTTTGGACGTGGGTGTTTTTAGGGGTCGAGTTTTTAATTAAAAAGAGTTTAATTACTTAAACTCTCCTCTCCCTCTCCCCCATCCCCATTCCACCCCCAGAAAAAACCCACCTTCTCAATCAACCCTTCCCTCTCAACATCCTCCTCCTCTTCCTCCGATCAAGATGGGGGTGACAACGGTGAGGTTTGGATCGACCGTGAAGCGTCGGGCTACGCCCCTGTAGGTAGGAGATTTCGTTTTGCATTTTAATTTTGAACCCTTATTTATAGTTCAATTATAGCATCGAAATACTATTTTATCTTTGATAAAATCCCTTATTTGTGTATTTTATATCCTGAGATTTCCGGTGCACTTTCTGGATTCAAAATCCGAGTTCTAAGGCGACCTCAGTCGTTCGGTGAAGATCAGCGGGTTTTTTGGTGTTTTCCGGCGAGGTTCCGTCCATCCGGGCGATGGCGGCCCGGGGTAGTGGTGGCGGGGCTCTCCAGCAGGGGAGACAAGTCTCTCCTCGGCAGCGGAGTTCGGCGCAGGGTGGCACAACGGGTCTTCAGCGGAGGCGGATGGGCGAGGGAGCGCAGTAGGCGAGGCGGTCGTCTGCGCTCGGGTGGAAAAGGGTCGTGGCCGCGACTCCGCCTGAGAGATAGAGACCCGCGCTCGGCGGGTCTCCGCGTGAGACAAAGACTGGCCACGAGGGCCGGTCGGTTCTAGGGTGGACCGTGGGTCCATGGCCGGGCCGTTCGGCTGAGCCGCATGCCGGCGCTGCGAACCGGGCTGGCCGGCGCAGGCCGGCCCACACCGGGCGGACCGGGCGAACCAGGACGTTCCAGCCAAAGGGGTTCGTCCCCTTTGATTTCGGACACAAGTATCTTCCACTAAGGGTGTCCGTTTTGCGTTCCGTATGCATAAGTGTCATCGGCAGCTTGAGATGAAGCTTTTGAGATGGTTTTGGGGGTTTTAATTCCTGAGACGAAGGGCTCGGTGGCGCGACACGCCCATTAAGTGGTTTTTAACACTTACCTGAGATTCTTGTTTTGAGCAGCGCAGACACATCCGAAGTCCATTTTGAGCGTCGTCGGCAGAGTTTCGACCCTGGCGTCGAGGTGGAGTTTTCTAGAGGTTTTTCACGCATTGAAGCTGGAGTTGATACGTGGGCCCCATGACCCATCTTTTAAGCTGCGAGCCGCATTTCACAACTTTTTCATTGGACATCCTTTTGGGGCGTGCGAGCTGTCGATTCAGGGAGTTTCTGAGGGCATTACATTTGCGTGATCCACCCACTTTAATTAAGCACGCTGGTGCGGGCTCCATGAGGGCCGTTTTGGGCGTTGATTGTGAATTGTATCTTTTTCACCTGGTGTCTGTTTCGGAAAAGTGTTTAGTAAATCTTGTATACTTTTTCGAGAGGATGGCAATGGTGCAATCCATTCGTAGCACTTAGAGACCGGGATGCAGGTCCCACGTAGCACCGCTTGTGTGCGGAATGACAAAATGCATCTTTTTCTCTGGATATCCGTTCCACACAAGGGAGCAGTCAATTTGACGTGTTTTCCCAAGGGGATTGAAATGGTGTGATGCACCCGACTATTTTTGAGATCGAGGATCAGGACCACAGGATGCCATTTGGGTGTAAAGATGTGTTGAACGACTTTTATGTTAGATGTCTATTGAAGGTGAGTAAATAATCGATCTCGCATGTTTTTCCGCGAGGTTTACGATGACACGATCTCTTTGAATGTGTGGAGACTCATTCAAGATATCATTAAATGTGGAGGCATGAAAGGTGTACGGGTGGAGGTTCTTCGCATGGTGTTTGCAGAGAACCCTTGATGTGAGGTTGTGAGCACTTCTGTTAGAGTGAAGTAAATGTTTTAATGGAATTGGTTGGCTGTGCTAGGGCTGTGGAGGAAGCAGGTTGGTGAAATTGCATTTACACCATTCGCGTTGACGTTGGGTGCCATGTGCACGATAGCCCTTGGGCTGGCAATGTGACATACTATGGGAGTATATGGGAATTCTTGGAGGTACATGTTGTAGTTTGTACCTGAGAACATTTGTGCGCTTGGTTTGGAGATGAGTTTGGGCCACACATCGTGTGGGACCCACGTGTGTGTCGTGTTCTACTTTACAGATCTTTGAACTCTCATGACGTAGAGGGTCACTATGTTCTCGATGGTTTGATCCGCAGATTTGTTTGGGTTCCCTTATTCCTTCAGCTGTGAGGGACTTCAGTATCACATCCCTTCATGTTCCCTAGTAGGGTCTTTGTGGATTCAGTGTGACCAACACATTACACGGCCACCGATCCTCTACCCAGGAGGTTGTTTCCAGTAGGGTGCAGAGCCCTAGGGAGCCCTGGGAACAGACTCCCTAGCCGAGTATCGAGATCATATCTTCCTTCTGCGATCTACCGTTATGTGTTTCCTCGGGCAGAGTTCCAGGTATCGGCGCGACCCACACTACACGAGCGCTGAACCTCTATTAGGTGAATTGTTCTGGAGTTGGGTGGTTTCGCGATACCCACTCCATGTTCTGTTGGCCAGTTTTGTACCATCTAGTATGGATTGCTAGAGCAGTTCTGGGTTTACCCTTCATCGAGTCTGGGAAGTGGGTTTCTCATTGACTTCTTCGGGTTTACCCTCCAGCGAGGCTGGGTAGTGGGTTGCTCATTGACTTCTTAGGGTTTACCCTCCAGCAGAGACTGGGCAGTGGGTTTCCCGACAACCTCTTAGGGTTTACCCTCCCGCAGAGACTGGGTAGTGGGTTAGCCGACAACCTTTTAGGGTTTCTCCTCCAGTAGAGACTGGGCAGTGGGTTACCTGACGACCTCTTAGGATTTACCCTCCAGCAGAGACTGGGCAGTGGGTTACCCAAAGACCTCATAGGGTTTACCCTCCAGCAGAGACTGGGCAGTGGGTTACCCGACGACCTCTTAGGCTTTACCCTCCACCGGGGCTGGGCAGTGGGTTACCCAATGACTTCTTTCAGACTCAGTCCTTTCTACTAGGCTAGTCTGTGGCTTTTCTCCATGACTAACAGAGCAGGACCCTTGGTTTTACGGGTCACTGGTGTGACATCATTGACTTTGAGCAGACCTCTCGACTGTGTGATAGTGACGAGGTGTGGTTTGACTATCCACATAACACTCAAGTATGAGGGGCGCTTTCCCCACCAAGACGCGTCCTTCAGACGCGACCTAAAACCGTGCGGGAAAGTCAGTTCCGCCTAAAGCGGATAGTGTCAAGGTGCGGTGATTTGATCCCCATGACTTGTAGTTCGGGGCATACGGGTAGGATGCTGGGCATCAATGGTGTTTACTTCTAGGACTGTTGACTACTCACTTTTTTTGGGCTGAGATACGACATGGAGATCCCCTTGCGATCTTGTTTGGGTTTCTTGATTGATCATATGGATATGTATATACCTTCTTCTAGTACCCACTCCTTGGGTTTGGTTACTCTCCTTCCAAGAGAGGCGAATACACGCGGGGTATGCCACATGCTTTTCGCGTCTAGCTTCTCGTGGTTGGATGAGTCTACTCTCCTACTATAGGTAGCTAAGACTCGACGAGAAGTTTCATCTTTTCACTATTTCTAGCTCCTTGTGTTTGGACGAGTCTACTTCCTTTATCTTGTTGGGTTGAGCTGATACTCTACTGTACTATTTACTACAGTCTCGGTTGTACTCCTTTACTTTTACCTCTTCTATCTACTTCTCACCTCTTCAGTACCTCCTTTGTTGCTCCCTCAAGCCTTTAGAGCATCCTCCTGAGTATTTTTATACTCACCCTTGCTTGGGCTTTGCCCGCACTTGGCGTGCCCTTGCAGACGACAGATAGGTTGGTCGTGACGTCAGAGGAGCTTAGGAGTTCAGGAGCTTGGACTGCGTGCGGTGGTCGTAGTCAGTTTCCAGGTGCGGGACTCTCCCATCTGTTTTACTTTTGTTTACCTATTTTCGGGTTGTGGCACTTTACTGGTTTGGCATGTGTTTTTCCCCTTTACTTTTTAGTTTACCTACAACACTTGCTTTGTAGTGTTTAGAGGTCGATGCACTTTGTGGTTTATTTATAGGAGTTGGTACTTCACTTTTCTTTTTACTCTACACTTCTGCATTGAGTGGGCTGCGTGTGTGTGTACAAGTACCTAGGAAAAGGCCTCCCTGAGTTGTTTAGCCTTCGGTGCTTGTCACCAGCTCTTGGCCTATGGATGTGGGCTTGGGGTAGTTGCGGGTCGAGCCTGGGTAGGGCCGAGTCGTGACATCCTTAAAACAATTAAATTCTAAAAAAAATTTGAAATTTTTTTACTTAAGAAAAATCTTAAAATAATAATGTGAATATTCAAAACATGTAATTCCCATAATGGTGGGAAAATCCATTCGTTCCACATATGTTAAAATAGAACATTATTTTTCCAAATTTATAAATAATCCAACAGTTAGTCATACAAAAAACATTTAAAAAGATTCATTTTAATGAATTGTGAATAAAATAAATTTTTTTAAAAATAATTCTTCCCAAAAATTTATATATTGATAAAATATAAATTAAATTTTTTGAAGAGTAATAATATGCAATAAAATGTTCATCAACTAAATAGGAAAAATGGTCGATTTTATTAAAAACACATTCTCAGTCATTTTTCGTAATAAATAAGTGGTAAATAGTATTAATACTTGGAAAATACATAAACAAGTATAGTGGAATAAAATATATATGGTTTAAATGATAAGTATCATATAGTTTATCTTAATGTAAATTTATCATACACAATCCTGAAAATAAATGACACTATAACAAAAAACCTTACAATAGCTCCAATATTTCTTCATATGTGTTAAAAATCATTTATAATAAATAAATATTTATTTTAAATCTATTATAGAACCATAATAGTATAAATATTACTATATATCATTCCCTTAAAATTTCAAATTACTCATTTAATATTAATTCATCATAAAAATCCTAATTTGAGTGAAAATTTTATCATTTTACATGCATGTTTTTGTTTGAAGATTTCAGACCTCAAACCTTGGATATTGATTTATTATCTAAATAATATTTATCAAGTGAAAATTATCATATTTATTCATTATATAAAATTATATTACTATTCATAAAAATTAATGATAAAAAAAATTAATCACATCACTTTGGGGAAATGATAATCTGTGCATATGCTAAGTGATTTTTTAACTTTTCGATGGATGGAATGAATGAATAGTATACAATAATTAAACTTTATAGAATCATAATAAGATGATAATTAATATATTTATATATATCAATTAAATATATCCTTAATACTATTTTTATTTGAAATGAAAAATAAATCACGACGCATTATAGAGGTAGTTGACCACATATATGCACGAGCAATGTTATCATTTTTTAATAGATGTGAAAGAGATATAAAATGTATATAACATTAAAATGAAAATATATTATTATAATAAGGATACTTATTAAATAATTATAATAAGGTTATATAACATTTGGTGAATTTTCAAAAATAATGAAACATGAAATAGACCAGTAAGAACATATATTGATTCTTCAAGTTTCCTCAATTGAATAGATCCGTAAGAATTCAAGTATATATATTTTTAGAATAAGAACAATCCAAGGTTATGGATAAGAAATTTTTTGAAAGTATTTTGGAATATATTTTTCAAGATAATGGGATGAAGTGGTCTGGATAAGATAAGAGAGGAGGTGTAATTTTATAAGTGGAATAACACAATTGTAATTATTAAGAATATTAAAATATAATAAAGTCAATCTCATTAGAATGTGGAACCCAATTGGATAAATTTATAATTTTAAATACATAGGTTAAAAATGAATTAATCCAATAGTATTTATTAAAGGTTTTGTTCATTTTACTTATTATCTCTTTATTTTAACCCCTCACTAACCCAATCAACCATTATTGTGGTAACATAATTTTTACCATTGTTGTTATTCATTAGGATAAAAATTTAGGTTTAAACTATAAAATAATATTAAATATTATGATTAAAAAACCTAAAATATTTTATAATATTCTATTTCGATATTTTTTAGAAAATAATTCTATTTTTCAGCACACAAAATACATAAAAACCATTTTTCGAGAACACATTTTTAAGCGTAAGATTGAATTTAATATTTTTCACGCCTGATAAAAACCATTAAATGATTGTCAAAAAAATTTATTGTATATATTATATAATAATTTCATTAAAATAATTATTCAATATTAATTAATTTAATTTATAAAGATAAAAATTCATATAACAAATAAAAATAGTTTTTTTCTTCAGAAAATCATCTCTTTTACCCTTCAAATTATTTGAATTTTCTTTCTAATCAATTGAAAAAAATGAATTAATTTTGTAAATGTGTAAAAAGAAATTTTTCATATTTTTAATTTTATGAATTAAGTTTTAGATGAAATATATATGAACTAAACATTACTCATAAATAAAATATTTCAAAACAATTATTTAAGATCAATAGTATTTCAAAAGTGAATCTAATATTATTTTTTACAATTATATGTCATTTAAATACCATTTAAATTGATTTATTTTGTAATATATTATGATTTTTCATATATTTTTTTAGATTCATTATTCACATTATATAAATGAAATTAAATTAAAATGAAATTTTAAAATCTCCGGGTCTTACAGAGTCCCTCCCCTGACACCACTTGAGATTCCTAGGAATGTGTGATTCAATAAGATTGGGGATTTAATGCATGTATCATTTTTACAATGAACTTTAATTTATTTTGTAACCTATATGATTATATATGTTTTTAATTCACTCATAATAATATCTCACTTTAACTCATATAAAATATTCAAAACAAGAAAGAATGCATATATATTTTTACCAGGTTTAATCCTAATATGGGTACCTACACATTATTGTTTTTTTATTTTTATCATAAGCCAATTATTCTAAAATATAATCAATTATAAATTAAAGTGGTTTGAAAAGGTATTTTCCTATAACATAATTTTAATCTCAAACTTAGGTCTCCTTGTTAGATGATTATATTTATTCCCACAAGTTTCATGTTTTTTATTCCTTTGAACCTTAGGAATAATATGAATTATCTTCCTCTCAAAATATTTGAATATTTAATTGTCTAAAAATTTAATTGAACAAATTTTTATTTCTATTTACTCAACTCTATTGACCTATATAATATTGAAATTTTTATTAAGATCTTAAATCTTTTAAAAAATTTATTCTTCTTTAACCCTTTTGATTATCTAGAAATATATAACCAACCACTCTAAATATGCATTCTTTTTCATGTCTGGCCTACTTTGCGATAATAGATAACTCAAACCATACATAGTCATAAATTTCCCAAATTGTACAGACATGAAATATATTTGAACTCAAATCTCATTCAGTCTGTAACACTAAATAAATATGAATAAATATAAGTAAACATTATTCATCAAATCTTCAATGAAATTATTATTTAACTATCTTTAGGGCTTCTAAAAATCATATATATCATCATAAAAATTAAATTATAAATGTTGTATCTTTGGTCATCTAGATCTGCTTCATCAAAAATATTTTCAATATTCATGAATGAAAATTCCTCCACCTTCTACAAATTTTTTACTTCCCACGGTCCCGAACAATCCCAACATAAATTTCATACTACTAAACCTACCAAGCATATATAGTTTCATTCAATTGACTTAAACTTATATAACCTTTTAAAAATCAAACTAACTAATGTGAGTTTAATAATTTCTTGTGTACCATCTTCTATAGCTTTGATATATAGTAGGATCATTCATCAAATAGAACTCATCATAATTCATTGATCATATATTATTCTAACTATAAAACCTTCTATATATCTGAGTCTTCAAAGCATATTAACATCCTATGATGTTTAAATCCACATAGTTTGTCATATATTGATGTGAAATCATTAAAATAATAGTTCTTATATCTCTTTACTTTATGTAATCTTTCTTATAGATCTTTAGTTTTCATACACATCTTCTCATCACATTAATGATTGTTTTTACAGGACCTTTATATTTCACTACATCTATTAGTGTTTGGAAATTGATTACATTTCAGAATGTTAAAACCTCATGATAACCCTATTTTTCCTATTTTCATCTATTTTAGTACAAATGATGAAATTTTTAAGTGAACACATCTCAAATTACAACTTATCTGAATAATCATGATTTTCCTTCCATTTAATGAAAATTTAGTGCATTGTACCTCTTAACATCTAGAGAAACCATTAGTAAGACTAAATATTCAACCATTATCAAATATAAAAAAAATAAATTTATAGGTTAAATGAATATTTTCAAATCCTAGATAGTCTTATGAGACATCAATGACTTAGAAAAATTTCAATTTAATTAATCCCATTTAATATCTCGATACTCTAAATTTTTATCATCTTAGTTAAATATCACCCACATACTACAAAAACATCTCAACCAGATAATGTTCCACTTCAAATTTTCATTTAATATCTGTAATATTTTCTTGTGAAATTACTAATTATTGAGGATTCAATTCTCTAAAAATAATTACAGAACTTCTAGAGAAATCCAAGAAACATTCTTTTATATAACTAAGTTTTTCATGTGATATTTAAAAAATTAAAACAACATCACCAACAGATTTTCGCTATAGTATTTTTAGTTCCTCATATTTTCCTTATAGATAATTACAACCAAATAAATTTATATTATATGTTGATGTTGTTCTCCATGTACAATATTCACTTTATCACCCATTCTAAAAACA
Organism: Viscum album; assembly: GCA_963277665.1. NCBI lineage: Eukaryota > Viridiplantae > Streptophyta > Magnoliopsida > Santalales > Viscaceae > Viscum > Viscum album. Next base: position 705,203,259 of record OY728158.1, on the reverse strand, counting down.
TGTTGATATCAATGGGTAAATGTAATAATTTAATAAAACATTCACATGTATATATAAAAGATAATATATTTTAATTATATGAGTCAGCTAAAAGAATCATAATAAATTATTTTTCTACTATTCTACATGGACCCCAACCTAGGTGCCTCCATATTCTTGATGTGCGAGTTAGAGGTTGCGACACCTATCAAGGCCCAAAATACCAATCTATGAATTATTATTGATGAATAAATGATTAAATATGAACAATTAATATTTTTTAGGTATGTGTTTTAAAACCACGATGGGAAGAGACTATGAGAAATTTAACATCTTAAGGTCCTTCCAAAACATATATCAAAATCATTTAGTAATAATATATTCCATTGATTTTTTTCCTATGAGAAAAGTTTCAATATTTGAAACCACTACTAATACCATAAATGGAGAACCTAAAATTTAAATACAAAAACTATGTTCCCTTCTTCATGTAAAAGGTATACTCTAGTGGTTTATAGTAATTGATCACTCCTTATGTGTATTAAATATATTTTTATACCAATGTAAGATTCCTTAATAATTATTACACATGATAAAAAACTGTGATCATTATTGTAGGATTATAAAATCAATGGTTTATTATCTATATCATATGCTATTAAACTATAAAACATTTCATTCTCATACAATTAAGTTAAACTGCATGTAAATTTTTCCACCACATTATAAAAAGTATAATTAAAGAAAATTTATCATCCTCATCACACGATGTTAAGATTCATGTGTCCATGATTGTCATTTGTAGTGAAAAAATTTAATAACATAATATTTTGAGTTTTATAATCATAAAATATATATAACTTGTTGGTTTTTGTTTTATGATGTAAAATTAAAAATCAGTAGTTTGTAAAAACAATATATACTTAAAATATATATCATTTTATGGTGAAGGAGTCATAAAACATATGAACATTAAAACCATAAAAATTTAGTCTGAAAAAAATCATTGTAATTCAAACATATATTTGTATTCGTGGTTTAGGTGAATACTATATAATTGAAGGAGATTAAAGTCAAAATGGTTGTGGGACTAACCCTTGTTCATAATCAATTCAAGATATTGTTTATATATCAATCTATGTAGGTAAATTTTATAGTGGATCTCCAATTATATATGTATACATGATTGAAATTCACAATGGTCCCATTTCAAGAAACACACCATCTTTTTGGGGAGACCACCTCACATAAGTGAATTATTACACATAACAATGTATGTTTTGATTCTACTTTTTATTAGACATAGATTAATTCTCTGAACTATTGTCCTAGAACCTTCCACATTCAATGTCTGTATTATCCCAAGTTAATTTTAGTGTTATATTCCTTACCAATTAATGATACATATAAAATCTTTTCATTTCATTTTTTTTCAATATCACTCCCAATTCATGTTCATATTCCACCATTATATTTTTATCAATATTCATCTCTTTGAAATAAATATTACAGTAACATTATTTATATTTAAATTAATTATTCACCTATATTTATCACATGATATATATAGATACCCTATCCTTTTACACATAACATTACATGATTTTAAGCATAATTATACATCATAGTACAATCCAAGGATCGTGAAGTCTAGTGTCTTTGAAAACTAGGTACATAAAACATAAAACATGGGACTAAAAAAACACTTCTTTATTTAATATTCAAAAAGAGACCCTGACTTCTATTGTGATCATACATCTTCATAGGTACCCTGGGGAACACATGAACAAAGGTATGAGCTAAATAGCCCAGTAAGGGAGTATATATAAGAATAAGGATTTAGCACATGGTTTATAAGGCATGACTTAATGAGAATAAAATCATGGAACATATGGGATCACAACATATAAAAATGGGATCATATAAACATGGAGTCATAGAAATGTTGAATAAACATAAAACATATCTTAATTATGAGTCAAGGCTAACCACTAAGATCGTTTCTCATAGTAGAACAAGCCAAGGCTAACCGCTAAGACTGTTGCACATAACATCTCATGAGGCTTAACTTTACATAATGCATTGGATCTATATCTAGGTGAACCCATATTAACTTTTCATGAATATGTTTTCCACATAAGTAATCATACATAATCATTATTACATAAACATAATGATTACCCATGGAAAGAATTGGGTACCACAATCATGAAAAAAATCATAACAATTGGGCATAACACAATTATGTCCATGAAAGAAGGGAAATAAATTATACACTAACATTTATAAGGAAAAATATATATTTATCATGTTGAGTGATTTAAATTATAAGAGACAACATTTAAGAAAAATATTCAAGAAATTTTGGCATAAAAACATCTGTGAGCAGTTTTATGGAAAATTCTACAGAGCTTTTAAAATAGAAAAGGGAATAATACTTTATACAAAACCAAAAGTAAACCAGGAAGGTTTTCAAAATAAAAAGACTTATTTAGTAAATAAAATTGTGGTTTAAAACAGAATATAGAGTGCACTTGAAATCATGTAAGAATTCAGGAAGCTCCCTCAAAAGAGGTTTTTCTATCAGGAAGTATTGGGGAAGAAATCACTTAAAGCATGTATATCCCTTAAAGGGAATGATGAATGGAACTTGTTAGATGTGTTTGGAAAATTCACATATAATTTATAAGATTAACATAGGAAGAATAGATAACCTCATTTAGGTAATAAGAAAGATAAATAAACCTGAAGGAATAAAGGAGGGTTAGGTTGAATCCCTCACGGAATATCGGAATGGTATTGTGTGTACTTAAGAGGGATTAATGAGAGAGAAATGGATTTATAATCTTTTATAAATCATGAGGAAAATATGGGGGAGGTGTTTAATGATACCCCATCACTATTATTTAAACATAAAAGGGCATAAAATAGAGGACATAATTGAATAAAAGTGAAATGGAGAGGATCCCTTACCTTAATTTATGCTTAATTTCGTCTATTCTGCACCTCTTGAATAATAAATTTATGTTTATTTAAAAAATTATATAAAAGTGAATTACAATAATTTTATAAAAATATTTATCAATTATATTCATTGGATTTTATTTAATAATTTTCTTTGATGGATTTGAAGCGTTTTGATATCATATTTTACTTAAAAATATCCCGTCTTGCGACGATTTCACTTTTTATTAATTGAAATTTATAAATTAGTATAATTTGTTTTATAAGTATATAATACAAGTAATTTGATATTAATATATTATATATAATTTATATTTTCCATAAAATATGGTGTTTATAATAATTATCTTGGCAACATCTCTGTAGATGGTTAACCGACCTTTAACGGGACATTGTCGATAGTACGAGAAAAGGAAGTTTGGAATTTATATTTTCTATTAATATGATAATTATAGTAGGTTAACATAATTAATATAAATTTAACATACTTTATGGTCAATTTTTTATCATAATTTTATGAAATTTATAGGTTAAGAGAAAAAAAAGGAAGAAAAGAGAGAAGATTTAATAGAGACTTACTCTCTCCTCAATGAAGCTTCTCTTTCATGAAACTATAACTCCCATGGTGATTGGAGTTGGAGGGCTCTAGAACGTCCCTAAGTATTATAAGAGGATTTAGAGAGAGAATTTGGGCAGATATTAGGCCTATTAATGGATGAGAGGAATGGTTTTCCAAGGGGAGGGAGAGAGGTTATTTATACTTGAGGAGGGGGGTGCTTTTAGAATAAAATATTAAATAAAAAATATATCAAATGTTAGACTTGTAATAGTAGTTTTTTGACAAAATAAATCAAATATTAATATAATATATTTCTATTTAGAATTTAAATAAACTTTATAATTTTAATTCATTAATTTATTAAAAGGAAAGTGAAAATAAAGAGAAAATGATATTTTAAGAAATCACGTTTTGACTTTAGGTTTTTGAAAGTCCTTTTTAGGTTTGGAAATTGAGTTTATTGTATTTTAAGGAAAAATTTATGAAATTAAATATAACATGGAAGAATTTAAATTTCTAGAAAGTTTATATCATCATTACATCATGAATATTTCAATTTAAGATATACTGATTATGTGAAAAACTGTATTTTTACTATTCACTTGAAAATTGAAGTATTTCAGAAAATTACCAAAAAAATACCCCTAACTATTTTTAGATATGTACAATATAAAAATAAGCTCTATTTTTTAAAAATAATTTTTTTTAATATGATTAATTTAATATTTAATTAAAACCATAATTTACTTGAAAAATACAAATTTTAAATTTAAAACTGCTTTTCTAACAGTTTGAAAAATTACTTAAGGCCACATAAAATTATCTTAGAATAAAAATATTAATTTATGAATATATTTCTTGACACTAAATTTTCATTTAAATTATTAAATTAATCATAAAATTTTAATTAAATATTCCTGACTTATAAAAATACCAACACCTTATTAATTATTTTTAAAATATTTACATACTTATACTATGATATAATTATAACTTATTGTCACCTATAAAAAGAAAAATTTTATTTGTACTTCCATTAGAGAGGTTATTATTACAATGGTTGGTTTACTATTCGTAAGGGCCACATTACTATTCCAAAGGTCACGTTACTATTGCTATATTTCTCTTAACTTCTAATAATAACTTTTATTTTACTTATTATTCACCTATAAAGTCTGTATTGTGTTCTAAAATCAATCTTATGTGATTATACAATAATACATAATTTTAAGAAAGGAATTTACATTGATAAAACTTTGGGTCATTAAATTTTCCCCATTAAGAAATTTCACCCTTAAAATTTCATTTTACATTCTAGGACATAAACAGGTGTGGGTACTTTTCCTTCATTGACTCCTATAATTCCCATGTTTCCTCTATGCACTTATGATTCTGCCATAGTAACATGACCAGGTGAGTATTTTTGTCACTTAGAAGTTTATCTCTACAATCCAAGATCTCTACTGAATTCTCCTCAAAAGAAATATCATCCTCCAACTATACCAACTCTAAATAGAGTACATGTGAAGGGTTTGGTATGTATTTTCTTAGTAGGGATACATGAAATACATCGTGTACTTTGGACATGGTAGGTGGAAGTTCCATTTGATAGGCCACAACTCCAACATGATCAAGGATCTCGAAGGGGTTGATGTACATGGGACTTAGCTTCCATTTCTTCCCAAATTTCATGGACTTCTTCCATAGAGATACGTGGAGAAATACCATGTCTCCAACTTTGAACTCAAGGTCTCATCAACGGTTGTCTGCATAATGATTTTTTCAACTTTGGGCTACCTTGATGTGTTGCATAATGGTTTTAACCTTATCCACCATTTCTTCAACCATTTCAGGTCCTAGATGCTTAGGCTCACTGACTTCATCCCAACAAACTAGTGTTCTTCTCCTTTTCCCATAAAGGGATTTGTATGGTGCCATTCATATTCTCAAGTGGAAACTGTTATTATAGGAGAATTCAACCAGTAGAAGATGTCGGTCCCATCCTCCTTTTAATTCCATAGAACATTCTCTCAACATGTCTTCTAATGTCTGAATAGTTCACTCAGATTTTCCATCAGTTTGCAGATGGTAGGCCGTACTGAAGTTCTGTTTAGTACTTAGAGAATATTGGATACTTTTTTAGAACTTTGAGGTGAATCTTGGATCATGATCGAGCTTAATAAATAGTGGTGCTTCATTCAGCCTTAACACTTCTTTGATCTATATCCTTGCAAGTTGATCCAATAATAATTCCTCTCTAATTGCGATAAAGTAAGCTGTCTTTGTAAGAAAATCCACAATTAACTATATAGCCTTGTTTCTTCTAGATGTCCTTGGAAGTCAAGTGACAAGGTCTTTATTGATGTTCTCCCATTTCCATGTTGGTATGGGTAGTGGTTTTATCATCCCCTTATACCTTTGCCTCTTAGCCTTCACTTTTTGACATACCAGGAACTTTGATGTATATTCAGCAATCTCTCTTTTCATATTGTCTCATAAAACGTTTTCTTAGAGATCTCGATACATCTTTGTGCTCTCTAGGTGGATAGAGAAGGATTAGCTATGTGCATCATTCCGATGCTCCTTATTTATCTCTAGATTAGATGGTACACATAATCCTGACCCAAATCTTTCAAATCCTTCCTCATAAATCTTTAACATTACTGGAAAATAACCCTATAACCATGGTTTTGGAAAAAACCATGGGTATAGAGGTTCTTTATATCCACATTTTAGGAAAACCATGGGTATATGGAACCTATACCCACAGTTTTCCAAAACCGTGGGTATAGGTCACCTATACCAATGGTTTTTCCCAAAACTATGGGTATATGTTTTTTTAATGGCCTATTCCCACAATTTTCTAAAACCATGGAGAAAAAACACCTATACCCATGGTTCTGCTCAAAACCGTGGGTATAAGTGTTTTTTTCAAGGCATATCCCCAGGGTTTTGGAAAAACCGTGAGAATAAAGTTTTTTTAAGTAGGCATATACCCACGATTTTGTAAAACCATGGGTATAGGTTTCTCGCATTATGGTGGCAAAAAAAAACCCACGGGACACATAAAATATTTGGCAGGATAATCTATACCCAGGGTTTTGCCTCTTATACCCACAGTTTGAATTAATATATTTAGGATAATAGAAATATATAAGCATATAGAATCTGTGGGTTGGTTGGTTAAGAGTTGCATGTTAGTGATGGTAGTAGTAAGATCGAATCTTTCTGGCATTTTTTTCAAATAAAGAGATCAAGATTAATATATTATAATAAATGTAGATATGATTATTCGAAATAATTGTAGCCTGGTTGGTTAGGTGCTGAAACTCAAGGAAACAGACGCGGGTTCGAAACCCCACTCCCTTTTATTTTCGTATCATGGACAAAGATTAATATATATTAAACAATATACATATATATTAACAAAAGTGTCATAGGTGAAGTGGTGAAACCAGTCAAATATGTAGTGTAGGTCGCGGGATGTCCCAGGTTCAAAACATACTGGCTCATTTATTGTAGTATTTTTACTCACGATTTTAAAACTATGGGTATAGGCTTTGAGAACATGAATTTAAGGCTTTGAGGCTTTGACATGATGTCAAAAAATATATACCCATGGTTTTTTTAAACAGTGGGTGTAGGTTAGGGACCTATCCTGACGCCTCCGTCTCATATGGTTCCCAAAACCATGGGTATAGCCTATACCCACAGTTTTGGGGGATATACCCAAAATTTTGAATCGTGGGTATAGATTATTTTTCCAGTAGTGAACTATGAGGATTTCCCATTTCTGATAGCTTCCACCTATTTCAAAACATCCACATATTTTCTTTGATAATCCTTTATTTTCACCATGAGGGATGGTTGAGCAATCATTTGAGAAAGGATTGATTATATTCTTCCCTTAATGATTCCCATGTACATCCTCTAAAAATCTAAGAAGATCAGAGCTTTTTCAATTCTCATAATTGATAAAGACATAGGATCCTTTCTACATAGAGCAGTCACCACCTTATTTGCCTTACCGGGATGGTAGTGGATTGAGAAGTCATAATCCTTGATGAGATCTATCCATCTTCACTGGTTTATATTAATCTCTTTTTGTGTGAATATATATTTGAGAATCTTTTGATCAATATATATCTCAAACTTCTCCCCATTGAGATGATGCCTCTAGATTTTTAACGCAAATATTACCACCGCCAACTATAGATCATGCGTCAGATAGTTTTTCTCATGGATTTTCAGCTGCCTTGAGGTGTAGGTTATCAATTTATCATTTTTCATTATAAAACAGATTTATCCCTTATTTAAATCTTCACCGTACCCCACAAAGAGTTATCCACCTTTTGGGAGTGTGAGTAATGGTGTAGTGATAAACCTATTCATTCAACTCCTTGAAACATTCTTCACATTCTGGAGTCAAGAAAAACTTTACTCTCTTATGTGTCAGCTTGGTCATTGGGTTAGAAAATCATAAAACATTATTCACAAATCATCAATAATACCTATCTAGACCCAAAAAGATATGGATATCCATTACAGATGTTGGCTAGGGCCATTATTCAACCACCTTTGTCTTAGAAGGGTCCACAGATACCCCTTTTTTGGTGATAACAAGCCCCAAGAATGATAATTCCTCTATACAGATTTCACATTTACTACTTTTGATTAAACTTATCCTTTCTCAAAGTCTTTAACACAATATTCTATTTCTATTAATGTTCCTCCTTTCTCTTAGAGTATATCATAATATCATCAATAAAGACTACTAAAAATTTATTTAGGTAATCTCTAAAGACTCTATTCATGGAATCCATGAAAGTTTTTGGAGCATTAGTGAGTCCAAAGGGCATTACTATGAACTCATAGATTCTATACCTCGTTAAAAAGGTAGTCTTGGGAATATCATCCTTCCTCACCTTTAATTGGCGATAACCCAACCGAAGGTCTACCTTATAGAAATTAGTATCCCCACGAAGCTGATCAAACAATTCATCTATCTATGTCAGGGGATACTTGTTCTTTATCAAGATTTTATTGAACTCATGATAATCAATGTAGAGGTGCATTGAACCATCCTTATTCTTGATGAATATGACTAGCATACCCAAAGGTGAAGCACTCAGGAATATAAAAACCTTCTCTAGATTCTCGTATAACTGCTTCTTCAGCTCTTCTTTCTCTACAGTTCCCATTCTATAAGGTTTCTTTGAAATAGGTAAAGATTTAAGAATAAGTTCAATTAAGATCTCAACCTCTTAATCAGGAGGAAGACCCAACAACTCTTCTAGGAATACATATGTGTAATTTCTCATGATAGGCATGTATTCAAGCATGATTCTATCCTTTGTCTCAATCATTTGAGCTAGAAATGCTTTCTCATAAGGAGTTAATATCCACACTTGAGACACTGATTCTAAAGGAGATTCATCTTCCTCCTTACACTAGTAAATAATTAGAGGATTTATCGAGATGTGAAGAGTGATATCCATTTCCCAACAATTGATGTTGGCTTTGTATAAATATATCTAATCCATGCCCAAGATAACATCAAACTACACCAAAGTAAGTGTGACAAGATTTGCAGTGAGGTTTAGTCCACAAACATTAACCACAAAAGAGTTATAAATCATGGACTCAATAATTTTCCCATTATTTATTCTGACAGATAACTTATGCTCCAAATTTTGATGTGGGGTTTTAATAGTTATACTAAACTTGCAAGACATAAAAGAATGTGTAGAACCAGAATGAAATAGTATGTTTTCTATTCTTTAGTGAATAACTAGCATACTTATCACCTCATCATTGTCTGGTTCCACCTTAGTAGAAGTAATGGCACAAGAACTTCCTTGTTTTCTTGGAAGTTGTTGCTGATCTCCTCCAAAAACCATTGTCTTAGGGAAATTGTTCGCATAATTCCCATGATCCTTGCAGTTATAACACTGCACTACAAGATGAGTGTTGATAAGATCCTTCCTTTATTCATCCACAATAACAAGATTTTTCATATCCCATTGGTAGTTCTTCGACATATGTCCCAACATTCCACATTTGATGCAATTCTTAGTTCCCTTCAGAGAGCTCCCAAGATGCTTATTCCAACAAATTTTAAAAGTGGGATAGTCTAGATTCTTTCCATCACATGATTTGTTTGTTGTACCACCCATGTTGTTCTCCATTTTAAACTTCTTGTCACTAGGCCCACGAGACCACTAAGAGTCTCTAATCTTCATTTTAACCTTGAGGGAACAACGAACAACCTCTTCATAACTGTTGAATTCTCATAATTCCAACACCTTCGGTAGACTAGAATTTATCCCGCTAAAGAATCGATCCTCCTTTCATTCAATGTTCATGACAAAGCCAGAGGCATACCTTGTAAGCTTTCTAAAGTTTTCTTCATATGCCCCGTTTGACTCATATTCCTTCTTCTTGAGACCTAGGAACACTCTTTCTATCTTGAGATGAAGGGTTTGTGGAAAATATTTGTTGAAAAACATCCTCTTGAATTCCTCCCATTCCAAGAAATCAATTTCCTCCTTAGGCTTCGTATTCTTGATCAGTTTCCACCACTGATCAGATTCCATAACAAAACAATAGACTTCCAGTACAACATTCTCTTCTTCCGAGCACTGGAGGATGAATAATATCTTTTCAATGGAGTTAATCCACTATTTCACAAGGATGGGATCATCAGATCTGCTAACACATGTAAGGCCTTTTCCGTATGAAGGAATCTATGGAAACTTGCTATTTCCTTGGAGGAGGAGGGCGTTCCACATGATGCATGTTACTATTAATAACTTGAGCTAGCTAAGAAAGTACTATCATGAAGTTTTGAGAACCTGTTCCCATTATATCAGGCATATCATTAGGGCAATCATCACATTTACTATCATAGTTATTTTTTGCATGAGTTCTTATATTTCCCGCCATTAACTAAGAAAAATACTGTACAATTAGAGGTCTTGAATACTTATCTATTGAGAAAAAAGGAAACTTTGAAAATAAAAGGACAAACTTGTAAAGGATAAGTATATCCTAACTATTTATTCCTTAGGTTTAAATCTAGGTTTTCCTCAATCTATTTATTAAAATACATTCTTATGGTATTTTTTATTCTCTTAATAATGGTTGGTACTTAAATCAGGAATTTACCAAAGCATATCCCCTGGGAGTGTCAAACCAAGAGTGAGAAAGGCCCATCGTCATGTACCAAGATACCCAGGGTTAGGCCCAAAACTCCTTGTCAGAGTTTTTACTCCTAGGTACATCTATGTCAGATCCACCTCTACTTATTTGTATCCTAACATAGATTTATTTTATTGATAAACCACTTACTATATAATTACCAAAATTTAGGGATGTTTTATTATACTTTGTCTCATCCTTAAGGTTCTCACTAAGGTGCTCTATTCCTAATCCCCAAAATAATTAAAACTCCCTCTGATACCAACTATTGTGACCCTATCCTTTTACGCATAACATTACATGATTTTAAATATAATTATACATCATATTACAAGCCAAGGGTCACAAAGTCTAGTGTCTTTGAAGACTTGGTATATAAAACTTAAAACATGGTACTAAAAAAACACCTCATTATTTAATATTCCAAAAGAGCCCCTAACTTACATTGTGCTCATAAATCCTCATAGGGTACCCTGGGGAACACATGAATAAAGGAATGAGCAAAATATCCCTGTAAGGGAGTATACATAAGAATAAGGCTTTAACACATGGGTTAAAAGGAATGACATAATGATAAAAAAATCATGTAATATATGGAATAATAACATATAAACATGGGATAATATAAACATGGAGTCATAGAAATGTGGCAGCAATATAAAACTTAACTTAAGTATGAGTCAAGTCTGACCTCCAAGATCATTTCACATAGCAGCACAAGACCAGGATAACCGCCAAGACCATCACACATAAAATCTCAAGAGACTTAACTTTACCAATGCATTGGAGCACTATATGGGTGCACCAATCTTAACTTTTCAGGAATATGTTTTCCAAATAAAGAGTAATACATAATAAATCTTACATAAACATAAGAATGAACCATGGAAATAATTGGGTACCACAATCATGTCATAAAGCATAATAATTGGGAGTAACAAAAATGTGTCCATGAAAGAAGGGAACTAATTTATATATGGACATTAATAAGGAAAAATATATATGTACCATGTTGAGTGATGTCAAGTATAAGTGAAAACATGTAATAAAATTATTCAATAAATTTTGTCATACAAATATTTTTGGGCAGTTTTAAAGAAAATACTATAGGGACTTTAAAATAGAAAAGGGAACAATACTTTATAAAAAAGCAAAAGTGAACTCGTAAGTTTTTTCACAATAAAAAGAAATATTTTATAAAGACAATTTTGGTTTGAAATAGAAAATAGAGTGCACTTGAAATCAGGTAAGAATTTGGGAAGCTCCCTCAAAATAGGTTTGCTTATCCAAATGTATTGGGGAGGGAATAACTTAAAAAATGTATATCCCTAAAAGAGAATGATGAATGGAACTTGTTACATGGGTTTGGAAATTAACATATAATTTATAATATTAACATAATAAGAATATATAACATCATTTAGAAAAAAAGAAATATAATGAAACCTGAAGGAATAAAGGAGGTTTGGGTTGAATTTTTCATAGAATATCAGCTTGGTATCGTGTGTACTTAAGATGGATTAATGAGAGAGAAATGGATTCCTCATCTTTTATACATCATGAGGATATTATGGGGGAGTTGTGTAATCATACCCCATCACTAGGAATTACACATAAAATGGCATAAAATAGAGGACAATCTTGAATAAAAGTGAAATGGAGAGGTTCCCTTACCTTAATTTTCGCTTAATTTCATCTCTTTTGTGGCTCCTAAATAATAAATTTATGTTTATTAAAGTAATTATATAAAAGTTAATTATAGTTATTTTATAAAAACATTTTTCAATTATATTCATTGGATTTTATTTCAGAATTTTCATTGATGAATTTGAAGTGTTTTGATATCATATTTTCCATAAAAAAAATTCGTCTTGCGACGATTTCACTTTTTATTAAATATAATTTATAAATTAGTATAATTAGTTTCAGAAGAATAGAATAAATTTAATTTTATATTAATAAATTATATATAATTTATATTTTCTATAAATTAGGGTGTTTATAATAATTATCTTGGAAACATCTCCGTAGATGGTTAATTGAACTTTAACGGGACGTTGTCGATAGTGCAGTAAAGGGTAGTATAACATTTATATTTTTCATTATTATGATATTTACAGTAGGGTAAAATCATTAATATAATTTTAACATACTGTATAATCAATTTTTTATCATAAGTTTTTGAAAGGGAAGGGTAAAAGAAGAAAAAATAGGAAGAAGAGAGAGAAGATTTAATAGAGTCTTACTCTCTCCTCAGTGTAACTTCTCTTGCACGAAACTGTAAATACCTTGGTGATTGGAGTTGGAGGTATCTAGAATGTCCCTAAGTATTCTAAGAGGATTTATAGGGAGAATTTGGATAGATATTAGTCTTATTAATGGATGAGAGGAATGGTTTTTCAAGGGGCAAGAGATGGGTTATTTATACTTGAGGTGGGGGTGTTTTTAAAATAAAATATTAAATAAAAATATATATCAAATGTTAGACTTGTAATAGTAGTTTTTTTGAAAACATAAATAATATATTAATATAATATAATTCTTTGTAGAATTTAAATCACCTTTATAATTCTAATTCATTAATTTATTAAAAGGTAAGTGAAAAAAATAGAAAATGATATTTTAAGAAATCACATTTTGACTTTAAGTTTTGGAAAGTTCTTTTTAGGTTTGGAAATTGAGTTTATTTTATTTTAAGGAACCATTTATGAAATTAAATATAAAATGGATGAATATAAAGTTCTATAATGTTTATTCCATCATTACATCATGAATGATGCAATTTAGGATATATCGGTTATGTGAAAAATTGTATTTTTACTATTCACCCAAAAATTGTAGTATTTTAGAAAATTACCAAAAAATCACCCTGACCATTTTTCAATGTGTAGAATAAAAAAATTATATCTATTTTTAGAAAATAATTTTCTAAATATGATTAATTTAATATTTAATTAAAATCACAATTTTTCTGAAAAATACAAATCTTAAATTTAAAACTTCTTTTCTAACTCTTTGAAAAATCACTTAAGGTCACCTAAAATTATATTAGAATAAAAATATTAATTTATGAATACATTTCATGAAACTAAATTTTCACTTAATTTATTAAATTAGTCATATAATTGTACTTAAATATTCATGACTTATAAAAATACCAACACTTTATTAATAATTTTTAAAATATTTATTTACTTATACTATGATATAATTATACCATATTTTAACTTATAAAAATATAAATATTATTTATAATTTCATTGGAGATTTTACAATTACATTTTCTAGTTTACTATTCACATGGGTCACATTACTATTCCAAAGGTCAAGTTACTATTGCTATATGTTCCTTATCTTTTAAAGATACCTTTTATTTCACTTATTCTTCACTTATAAAGTTTGTATTGTGTTCCAAAAGTAATATTATGTTATTATACCATAATAACTAATTATAAGTAGGTAATTTCCATTGATAAAACTTTGGGTCATTACAATATATATTGAAATCATCTAGAATTATGTATAACTTGATTCACATCTTTAGTGGATATGTAGTGACACGCAATAAAACTATTTTAATCCAATTTACATTAATTTGAAATTACTTCATTCAAAAGCCAATATATTTTGGAGACAAAATATTCTTAGTTTCCATCAAGGTATAATAATAATAATTATGTCAAGTTGATTTACATTTGATTATGTGACTCATAGTATTCTATTCAAGTGATATCACTCATGTGGATTTCTTAACACATGTAGCCAAATCCATATAGTTGTAAAATCAATGTTAGGAATCTCTAATTTTTTAAAAAATACTCTCTATATCTTAAAATCATAATATATTAACAACCCATCAACAATTTCCTAGTTATTTTCAATAGGAACATTATCTAATTTAATAAAACTACCCATTATAGGTGGTGGTGATATAACACCCTAGAATCATCCCATATATACATGAAAAGGCATATATCTTAATTGAAATATCACCTAACCCAATACCCCTTTACCTACATAATGATGAAATATCAATTATAAAATTGGATAGTTTTCATCCAAGGATTTCTTATATTTGAACTCGATAGTATAATGTCAGTCTTTGAATTTAAACATAGTAAACAGTAATTATAACATAATATTTATTATCTCATAACTTGTTAACTTAAGTATCATATGTTTGTATTTACCATTTCCTTATCAGTGTATATATTTGACTGTATTTGAAAATCAGTGATATTACACCCCAAAACCACAAATCCCATCTAGATGAATTGATGTAGAGAACTATTTATGGAATAATTCTTTATTGAATCCCAATATACACAATGATTATTGATGTATTACTCAGTCCAAAAAATCATGCCATTTCATTTTAATCCAATATCATTATATATATATATATATGCTATCATTAGTATTCTAATAAGAAAAAAAATTAATAAAAAATTTATTTCAAGAGTGTTCATCGAAAAATCATATCATCTCATATATATCTACATGAATAAAAAATATAAACGAAATAATAACTTATGATAAGGTGATATGATAGGAAATGCAATTTGGATTTCTCCAAAAATATCATCATTTGTTGTAATGTTTCAACAACCTATCATAACCCTAATACGTGGTTAAATCATGTTTTAGCTTTATGAAATATCTTGTGGATCGTTTTATAAATTCCTTCTCTCTCATTTATAGGTTATTGAACCACTATTAACTATTCTATTACCTGATACATGATATCTGCTAATAGTTACTTATGTTGATAAACCCATGGTTCCTTTCTAGAAACATGATATCTTAGTATTTCTTCATTATTATTGTGAAAATAAAACTCTATTATCATGGTGAATCATTACTCAGAATCATACTTTGAATGTATCATTAGTCATACCTCAATCCACACATACATGGTGATTCAAATTTTATCCATATAATTAATGGATTTATATTTAAAACATAGAAACCCTAAATTTTCAAATAATAAATTTCTAAAATTAAATGTTTCAACCATCTCATCCAAAGGGATTTCAGATATATATTTTTTGATGTTTCTCCATAACCTCAATGATGTAGCTATGATCCCTAAAAAATTAAACTGATACAAATTTGGTTCATCCCTTTGGATTGTCTCATACTTAGGGATATATTCAATTAGTCAAGATGATCTTATGAGAGCGAGTCTTAAAAAAAGTGATTCAGAATCCATCTTATAATGGTAAAATTTATCCTATATCAATTCCTGAATCATATATTCCCCACACAACAAAATATAATACGTAAATCTTTAGTCAATGAATAATCAGATCAATTAAGAGTGTATACACTCATAACATACAACCTCTATCATTATTATTGGTATCTCCATCATAGTTCAAACTAATGAAAATTCTTTTTCTAGTTAGTAGGGGTTATGAAGAGACTAAAACCACCCCTTCACCATTCAATGTAGGAGACACAATTTATTTAGATCTAGTTCTTAATCCAAGTGTTTTTTCACCATGGTATGTAGGAGTAAATATTTTAAATCTTACCATATAAATTAAAATAGTATGACATTATTGGATAGAAATACCCCTATCATGAATTTAAAATATTATAGAAAATTTATAAGTTGTTATATATATTTCTCTAGGGGTAGTGATAATCAATCAATATACTCCAAAATTTAAACCATCATATAAATTTATTGATCTTCTAGATATATATGTGTTTCCAGAATATTGTAATAAGTGAGGTTATAATCATGAATTATATAAATATATGGTTTCTATAATCACTTATTAAGTTTGATGCTCTGATACACAATTTTACTTCGAATGACTTGGAACTCTTCTTAAGTTTATGGTCTTAACATTTATTTCTTATAATATATAATTAAATAATGTATCTTGTTATAATTATTCCTGAATAGGGGCTAATAAAATTTAAGATACAAATAAAAACGGATCTATAATATCAATACATGGGTGAAAGAGTAATTTTTAAACCCTATCATAGTGGAGGATTTTCTCTTTAAAAAGTTACACAATTAATTATGATAATGATGATATTTTAAAATTTCATTAGGGATTATCATCAAAATGTTTAAAATATATCTTGTTCTTGGTTAAAGTATCCATAGAGACATTATAATTCAAGTTTGGCACCACCACAAATTGTATCTTATCTTATACTAACAATTGGGAGAATAAAGTTTGAGTTTCTCATATTGGGTCTTAATAATAAAAAATGTTGAGATCATCTGTATGATGTCAAAAAAAATCATATATATGATGGGAATACATATTTTGATCTAAAAGTTTTTTATTGATTTTTATGCTCACAAATTCCCTTAATTATTTTAATAATAATGTTACTTTAAGTTGACTCTAGGTTTATATTTAATTGAATAATTATTTACTTCTTATGGAAGTATATTAATTGATCTTTATATTTGAGTTAATGATTTTTATACAGAGTATTTTGGATGTGTTGATGAAGACTGAAATTGATTTTCATACTGTGTTATTGTATCCCAACATCCACATTCAACCCCACGTTTGAGATAAATGATATGTTTAGGATCCAAAATTTTGACAAGGATCAAAATGTTAGAGTCCCAAACATTTGATATATACCAAGCATAAGAAACTTCACATTTTTTTCATACCTAATGTTTTAGATCTCTATGTGTAGTATCAACTATATTTATTTACACACTTTTAGGTCATCCTCATATAGAAAAATCCAACATCAAACCTTACATCTATGAGATTTTAATTTTTAATTATTATATGATTTTTGTTCTAATTTTGAATTATTATATGATTTTTGTTCTAATTTTACTAGTGTATATCATTGTTAATGTGACTCAAAGGCCATTTATGAGTAATTTATCAATGTATTAATTTATTCTAATTTTTATGGTAGTTAATATTTTCGATGGCTATTTGAAATCATGTTTCAAGAAATGGTTATATATTTAGAGTATTTTATATTTTCAAAGATAATTAATTTTCAATGAAACTAAATAAAAATAATTATCTCTTCCTATGAAACTTCCTTGGATATTAATTTTTACAGAATTTAATATTTTTTATAATTTAATTTCTATTTCATATCTACGATATATCTGATGAAGTTTGTTTAATATTTTCTAGACTGAAATTTGGAGACATAAATGTTATATTTGTTTTTGTGTATACACCATTTTTTTTAAGTTTCAATTATTTTTTTGTCTCTATATCTATAAATATTATTTAACAAATTTGGATATTTTTATTTAAGATAAATTTTGGAAGATACTCATGTTTTCTACTAAATATCTCTTCATATTTTAGTTGAATCATCTTCATATGAATACTTCCAAATAGAATTACTCTATCTAAAGATGATTATTATTGTAACTAAACTATCAGGTGTGGATTGTTTCAAGGAATAATTATTATCTTACTTTAAATAAATGTAAATGATTTCATGATAAGTTATATTGTCTTTAACCCAACTATCCTAATCCCTTGAAAAATGATTTGTTAGTGAAAACTGTGAAACATAGAGAGATAGTGTTAGGATTGTGAACTGGATGATCATTATTCTTTAAACCAGGATAAAAATTTATTTTTTCCTCTTATTTTATTTTCTTCTTCATAATATATTTTAATAAAGGATAAAAGTTTCCCTTACAAAACTTGGGCGGATTGACATCAAATTATTACTTGTTTTTAAAAGTACACCATTCACCCCCATCTTGTTTATTTATCATCTTTATAAATTAACAACTGGTGTGAAGGGATAATTGTCTTTAAAATAACATTTAACTCTATCAATGTTGAGTTCAGGATGTAGTAAATGGATAATATTTATGTCCGAATATAATTAAATCATTTCAATGATCAGGTATATGAATTTCAATGATTAAAATTTTGGTCACTAGAATGATCAAATGGTTATATATAAGAAAAAAATTTGTTTGAAAATTTATTTAAAGGCTATGAAGCCTCATGAAATTTAAGGGATGAAAAATATAAATGATATTATTACAAATAAAGTTAATTTGATTTAATTCATGTTATATAAATGATATTATTTATTCACTTTGGAAATATGAGTTTAATCATGTTTCTCAATGTGCTGTTGCCAATAAAATGTGAAAACAATTGTTTTTTCCTATAAGGAAGTGACAATGTCCTTAAATTGTGGTAAAATACTGGAAAATTGACGTCTAATACTTTTCAATTGCATTAAGGTGAATGAATTTCTCAGATTAGTGGATGATTAATTGAGATATTTCCTGGTGTTTTTAGGAAGAGAAACCCTATTTCTGAACCGTATAATGTATTGAAATTTTTTATAGTTTTTTTGTACCATGTGTAATGAAATATATGATACTATTCATCAATCCACAAATATAAAAAATACAATAATGTATGAATTGATTTTTACTCTCATGGTGTATGAAGTTGTGATTTAAGTAGACATTGACGATCATAAATTTATCAATAAAGGGAATACAAATCATATTACATCTATAAAAAAAGGTGATAAGAAGCTAATGGTGTATGATATATTCTATAATTATTAAATTAATTCCAATAAAATATAATATCTCCTAAAATTGTAAATAAGATTAAATTATTTATATAAAGTGAATAAAGGTTATAAAAATTAATTTAGTGACTAGAATAAATGTATTTATGGTCTAAATGATGTTAGATGTTATAAACGAATGCAGTTGTGGCATATCAGACCCAATTTTCCTTGGTGTAAGGAAAGAATAGAAAAGAATTATAAATAATATAAGCATCAAATGAAATCTAAATATGATAAAAGGGAAAAAATTCAAGGACGATACTTTTAGTGTATTTGATGATTCTAGATGTTCTTCATGTTTTGAATCTAAGAAAAAGAGAAATCAAATATAAAAGAAAATATGTAATGCATAGATAAAGAAGATGAGTTACAATATTTCTACTATTTTACATCTAATTATGATTCTAAAACAAAATCAAATGATTATTTAATTCAATATTTCTCCATGTTAAAAGAAAACAATTAAATCTGAAAAAAAGAAAAATTATCTCAATAGTATTCACAATTATGCACTATGTGAGATTGATAATATGATAAAACATCAATTAAAATTGATAGATATATATAACATGTCTACTTAAAAATGAATTATTCATGATAATATAATTAAATGGGCTTAATTTTTAATGTTTAAAATTGAACATTTTTCAATTTTTATGAGTTTCGGTATATTATTTCTAAATGAAAATGATTTTAAAATAATTTAACAAAAAAGTGACCAAGGATGAGTATTTTAGAATCAATAATTCAGTTCTTTTTTCTGATTTTTGGGTATTAAAAATAATTTTTTTCACTAAAAATACCTGAACAAAATGGAATTTCTTAATGAAAAAAATACAACTATTTAAGAAATAGATAAAAATATGTTAAATGAGTATTTTATACCAAAATATTTTTGTGCAGAATATATGTAACACCCAATTATTTTAAAGGATAAAATTATATTCAATATAGTAAAGGACATGTAACACTACATTTATCTTTCATTACACACAATATGCAGTTTAGCTTGTGTTATAAGAAACCCCGATATTTTTATGTTCGTAGATTATTCAACATGAAACACTGAGCTTCATAGACCAATGATATATATTACCATCATAACCTGGCTGATAATTTTTTGAGTATAAATATTATTAGATAATTTATTATATATATATATGTTACACTTAATATAAATTAATGATTAATGTTTAGTACATCATGAATCAATTTTTAATAAAGAGATTTCATTCCACATATATTATTTTTATTTATTTTTAGGGGATAATATATTATAATCAATTTGTTAAACTCTTAGAAAAATATATTTTATAAAATGATCTTCATTTTTTCAAATTATAATATCAAAATTAATTATAGGTTAAAGTTTTGGGATTTTTCAGAAAATATTGATTTTTTGGTGATTTGTGAAAATGCCATGTCTTTTAAAAAAATATTTCAATAAATAAATTAATTAAAAAGTAACAATGTGTTTTTAATATGGTATCAAAAAACCTAATTATTATTTAGTTATATTCAATTACATTTTAATCAACTTTATATTGTATTTTTGTATAAGTTTGATTTTTGGATTAAAAATGGGTTCTTCTAAAAACTATTTTAAAATATATAATTTTTATCCATTTTAATTAATTAAAATAATTCATAATCTAAATTTTTTAAATGAAATGTATTTATTATATATTGGTAAATATTAATTGAGTTTTATATAGTGATTATTGTCAATCATTGAGTTAATATAGAATCATTGTTTTTCTAAAAAACACCTTTATAAAAAATCTGTTGTATCACCACATCCATGGGATTAATAATAAGTTAAAGTTATTACATCTATGTTAATATAATTTTAATAAATTTATTTCATATTTTTAACTAAAAAAATTTATAA
The DNA here is from genome assembly GCA_963277665.1 of Viscum album. Taxonomy (NCBI): domain Eukaryota; kingdom Viridiplantae; phylum Streptophyta; class Magnoliopsida; order Santalales; family Viscaceae; genus Viscum; species Viscum album. The sequence goes on along the minus strand of OY728158.1, from coordinate 705,182,092 downwards.
TTTATAATTATTCCAACTTTATTTCTGACCAAAGTGATTAAGGATAATAGTTGAATATAAATAGAATGATTAAGGTAAAAATTATTTTATGAAGGAAATAATCATTATAAGCCATAAATGACCTAAAAACTTGTCAAAAACCCATTTTCTATACATATTTTTACCCTTATGACCTTAGGATATATTTTTATAATTTTTTGGGAAACTAGTATGTAGCACCCCCGGTTTCAAGTAAGTAATCCTTTCCTTAGGATTTTTATGTATATAAAGTGTTTGGATAAAGTTTGGGAGAGTTTAAAAGATGTTTAGAGTGTTTTAGTAAGATTATAAGGGTGAAAGGTTTGGTAAAACTATTCAAAACCTATAGGAAACCATTTATAATTAGATAGGGGCAAAGGGGAATGTGCATGGGTAGGCGCACGGTTTATCCAAACCATGCGGCCATCTAAGAGAAACTGTGCATCTTGAGATAGTGGGATTTGGTATGATTTTCACTTGATTTGGAAACCATATGAGAAAACCATTAGAGATCCCATCTTAAGGTTATAGATAGTACACAAGTTTCCCAACTGTGAGACTAATAATTCATGGTTTAAAAAATAGATCCACAAAAGTGGATCTAGGTTGGGGTTATATTTTAACCCATCTTGTTTTCCCCAAACCCACCCTAACATTATATTTTCTCATCCAAAATATAGTATAGGATTATCCCAACAATATAGAGGCAATCCGAATGTTTCTCTTGGTCCGTTGAAGCCAAATTCTTGTTGTGAGTCTTCTTTCTTGGTAGCCTCCTTGGTTTTCCTTAGATCCATATCTACCCCTCTCTTAGATTTAGAGATATACTTATCATATTGATATATCTAATTTATTTGATTAAAATTATTATGATATTTTTATTTTTTTTATGTTTGGAGAAGAGATCAAAGGTTGGGTTTTGGAGTTTCAACCCATTTTTATGGATGTTTTAATTTTGTTTTCCATTTATTCAAGCTTTTGAGGTATGTAGCCTTACTATCAACTCCTCTATTTTGATTCTGAAGTCTTGATTCCAAATTTTTATTTTTCACATGATATATTTTTTTAAATTGGTGTGAAAAACATGGGATAAAACATCTTAAGTGATGGTTTTTAGTTTTTTTTGGAAATTGTGTAATTTTTGTGAATTTTTTTTTTGCAGTTTCATTTTAAACTGATGATTCCAAAATTGATTGTTTGGTTTGATTTATGAAAATGTTTTTATGGAATGGTTTTGAATAAAATTTATGTTTTATTGGAATGTATTTGGAACACTTAGTTTTGGAATGGGGTTCAAAAGGTTGTATTGTGTGTGTTCATATGTATCAGAATTGATAAGGGTGTGAAATACCCCCATAAAAAGGTTGGGATTGATATAGCTATAAAGTACTTACATCAAAATGGTGCACTATGTGACGTCTTAGTGAAAGGATATATCACCACTCACAAGTATATGGAGGTCTATGATGCATGCATGTTTGGATGTTTTAAGATGTGGAACATAATTGGTTATGCCAAAATGGAATTTATGAAATGGATTTTGAGCATTGTTCAGTTGCTTCCTTGTAATTTGATATTATTGTGTGAAAATTTCATGGTTATGGGAGTTGTTTATATTTTGATATAAATTGTTTAAAAATTGTTTTATATAAACTATTTTATATAAATTTGATAACATAATCTATCTTAGTGGTGTTATTAGGGATGTTATTTGGGGAAATCCTACTGAGATTCATTACTCACCACCACTTTGTCACTTTGGTGATTTTATAGATGTCGTTTATCGATACATTAGAATATATAAAGTCTACCACTTGTCAAGTGTATATTAGTGATACATGGCCTGTTTTGTGGATATTAGAGCATGTATCATATTTGAGGATTGGAGTAAAGAGGTTGACTTTTAGTTGTTGGTTTTTTATTCCATTGTTTTTTTGTTTATCATCTTCGACTATAGTAATCTTAGTAGTTCGTATTGATAATAATGGTTTTACATTGAGTTGTATATCATTTACATCATTCATCATGTAATGGGATATCTATTTATGGAATGCTTGGTTGGTTGTTTTAATTTTCATTGTGATAATCATTAACCATATGATCATGAATCCCTTGACATATATTTCCAACCATTGGCATCATGGGGATGTCATTTAAGCCCAAGTAATGTCCTCCCTCATTATCAGGCCAATGAGGAGGGGAGGTATGTTACAAGTGGTTTCATCTTGGTCCTTCCAATTATCTTTATCGAAAAATTTGCATCAGTTTTGGTCTTTCAATGTATCATTGTGAAACAATTGATCATGAGTTCTGTTAGTCATGGAGTTGAATTTCTTTCTACTCTATTCCATGTTTTGGGTTAATATAAATGAGTAGTATTGTCACAAATTGAAATGTAGATAATAAAAATATTTATCTAAGATTTTTTTGATGAACTTCAAGTTACTCAGGAGTTAGGTACATAAGGTTTATAGGGACACTAATAAGATTTGGTATCTTATTATCTTGTGTTTATTTAATGAGATGAGAATGGAATGCATTAGAAATATTACTTACCACTAGGAGTGCATATTCAATTATATGTAATGATATATGACTTGATGAAATGTATGGATTTTTAAAAAATGATAAAAAAAATTTAAAAATGAATGATATTGAAATGAAGCATGGTTTTGGTATTTTGAAAATGGTTTTATTTTCAAAAGTAGGTGAAAATTTTCAAAAATTGTTGAACATGTAAAAATTTTATTTAATGAAACATTACTATGATAATATGATGTGATAGAAATTAAATGAAAATCCTTTAGTTTATAGTGTGTGAGATTTTTGGAACTTGTGGTTTGACTAGAAAATGGAACCTAGTAGGTGTCATAATAACTAACAAAAATAAGCTACTGAGAACATGGTTGCACCTGAACCATAGGTGAACCAACAACTTGTTTAGGGTGTAGTCCATGTTTTTAAGGATGTGGATAGTGGGAATAAGATGTATGATCCAATGAATGTGGATCATTCCATCCAATTCAAGAAGCAGAATCTACACATATTTCTGGATGATTTAGAAACTGAGAAGGTAGAGGTGTGGCCGAAAAGGATGAATAAAATATTTTATTTCATCGACACACTAGCAGATCCAAAAAAATTAGGCTACCTATGTAAATACAAGATGATCTCTCACAAAAGTGGTGGGATTTAGCTGTGTAGGATAATATAGATCAAGGAAATAGTTGGGATGATTTTGAATGATTTTTAAAGAAAAATTCTCTCCTCACATGTTCATAATTTAGTGAATAATGGAATTATTCAGATTTTAGTGGAAAAATATTTTTGTCATGGAGTATGAAGAAAATTTTATGAATTTAGTGTTCTTTTTACCCAAAGTTGCTGATACTGCACCTTTAAAGGTGCACATCATTGATTTGGGGCCAAGGTAGGAGATGAAAATGAAGATTTTTGTGATATGAATTATAGATTATATAGAGATGTTCAATGGAGAGACGGTAGCTAAAAGTTATATCTCAGGAGCTATGGAAGGAGGTAGTATGTTGATACCTACGGTAAATAGTGGGAACTCTAATGCTGGGACCAAGAGAAAGAGGTTCACCTATTTATAAGGTGAAAACATGAATCAAAATTAGATGGATTGATCGGTGAACCTTCCTCTATGACCTAAGAGAAAAGAAGGATGTTTCAAATGTTGTTCTCTTGACCACATAAAAATAGTGTGTACGAAACAACCTAAATCATGCCACAACTGCAATCATATGGGGAATATTCAGAAATATTTTCACAATGCTCCAAGGTTGGGTGTTCGAGACACTTATTAGGTGTTCTAGAAGTCATATTCTTCGATGATATGAGGGAAGAAGAATCAATATCATTGGAATAATAGTGCAATCCATAGGGATTCTAGAAAAACCATAACTCCTAAAAAAGGAAAATTTCAATAGAGAAATGAAGAACCAAGTGTGGCGATCAAGAAATTATATATAGCTAGAAATGTGATTATGGGTGATCAATATACACCATCTGCTATGTTTGGTAAGATTATTTTTAATTCTACCCTTATGAATGATTAGTTTGATATGGTTCTATCCCATTCCATTATTATTTCTCATGTTATTGATTTGTTGAGTTTAAATGTTGAGAGGATTCCTTCTTTGAAAAGCATTAAACTTCTCTTGGTTAAAGATAATGTCGATTATTTGTGTTTAGAGTACATTATATAAAAAATGATGGAGTATAGATGAAATGGGGGTTTTCTATGCATGATATAGATTTCTATGGTATAATACTGGGTAAGGAATGGTCGACAACATTCAAGGATCACATCGACTGTTATACCATAATGACCAGTTTTAGAACTGAAGATGGTGCTGAGCATCTATTTTAAGGAGACCAAAGTGTAAATGAAAGTGAAAAAGTCTTATTGAAACCAATACTAGGAGTGATATCATAAGAGTTGGAAATATTTTCATTGGAATCAATGGAGAATATTGAGACTAATATTTTTCCAATAGTAATTGATCAATTTCTATATGTGTTTCCCGATAATTTATTAGGGTTTCCACCTTTGAGATAAGTGGAGATTACAATTGATCTTATTTTAGGGAACAATCCTATTACCATTCTTTTCTACCAAATGGGACAAACAAAATTATGTTAATTGAATGTATATTTTGAATAACTCGAATGAAAAGTGACCAGTCATCCAAGCAAGTCTCCATGGGCAGCACCCGGTACAGTTTATCAAAAAGGTGGAAAAAAATAAATAGTTGTGTGTGTATGATCATAATATTAACAACATGAAAATAAAGAATAGGTATCTATAGACAATAATTAATGATATTTTCTAACAATTAATGGTAGATTAGTGGTTCTATAAGATTGAATTTTGACCAGGATATCACCAATTGCGATTTTGGAAGGAGGATATTTTTTAAAAAAACTTTCAAAAGTACATATGGACATTATGAGTATGTGATAATGCATTTATATCTTATAAATTCACCAATATTATTTATTGAATTGATGAATCAGAAATTTCAAAAATATCTAGTAACTTTTTGGTAGTGTTTTTTGATGTCATCTTCGTGAATTCAAGGACAAGGGAAGGGCATGAGAAACACATAGTGGTAGTGATTACTAAAGTACCATTGTCTATATGCCAAATTATCACAGTGTGATTTTTGGGTACAAGAAGTATATTTCCCTGGCCATGTAATTTCCGAAAGAGGTGTTTCTGTGGATCCATAAGTTTATAGGTTGATTTCCATTGGAATCCTCAAAATAACGTCATTGAGATATGGAGTTTTCTTGGTCTACCTAGTTATCGCTGACGCTTTTTCATGATTTTTCATGACTAGATTCACATATTAAATCTTTGAAAAAGAATAATGTTCCATTCCAAAGGAATGAGAAATTAAATAAGTCATTTGAAGAGATAAATTTTTTCTTGCATCAGCACCAATATTTATTTTTACGGAATTAGAAGAAATGTATGTAGTGCATTGTAAGGCTTTGATATCTGGGTTGGTGTGTGTTATCATGAAAGGAGATCATGGTGTAACTTATGGATCAATGTAGTGATGAGTGAATGATAATTACTACCCAACAAATGATTTGGAGTTAGCTGTCATAGTCTATGCATTCAAAGGTTGGTGTCATTACCTCTTTGGTGGAAAATTTACCATGTTTATAGATCATAAGAGCTTGAAACATATTTTTATCACAAAGTGAATTAAATCTAAGACAAATAATATAGATAAAGTACCAATAAATCTTTGAGTTTTACTTGATTTATACACAATAAAAGGAAATTTTATGGGATATGTGTTTATAAGAACATCATAAGCTCAATTGGAAAAAGAATCTTCAGATGACTAGAAGTTGATATTGGTCATAACTGACCTTCACTTAGAATGTAAAGACCGAGGTGAAGTTAAAACCTTCATTTAAATTTCATTTTTTCATGATTTGGTTAATAAAGTCAATGATGCATAGACATCTAATGCAGAATGTGTGGATGTGTGGTCAAAACTCAGTGCTGTGGATACCATTGAAGGATGGTGACTGGATAAGAGTTTAGTGTTATGGTTCCAAAATCAGATGGTGATACCTATGGATTTTTATAAATAATTTCTTCATGTTTACCAACATTCAACATGGGTTGTTCATCCTGTAATACAAAATATCTATATAGAATTGAAAGAAAAATTTTTCTGGGTTGGTATGAAAAAGAAGGTGGTTGAGTTTATTTCAAGATGCTTAATGTGTTGACAAGTTAAGGCCGAGCATCAGTGAATAGTAGTTATGATGAATTATTTACCTATTCCAATTCAGAAATGGGAGTGGGTAGCTATTAATTTTGTAATAGGTATCCCAAAAATGGTCCACCAATAATATTCCATATCAGTGATAGTAGATAGGCTCACAATGTAGAATCATTTCATCTCGATTCTTGAATCTAATGTAGTGAAGGGTGAGTCAAAAATATATATCTGAGGAGTGGTAAAAAGGCATGGAATTCTAGTTTCAATATTATCAAACAATGATATGAGGTTTATGTATATTTTCTATAAATATTTATAGAAATCACATGGAACTCAATTGACTTTGAGTATATCAAATCATCCTCCAATGTATGGGAAATCAGAAAGGATGATAAAAATGTTTGAAACATGTTTCAGGATTGTGTAATGGATTTTAGTAGATCATGGGAAGATAACATGTTGTTAATAGAGTAATCCTATAACTACACCTAATAGGCCTAGATACATATGATTTATTGAAGCATTATATAGCCTCCCATGTCATTATCAACTTTAGGGGGGGGTGGAAATAGGTGATACTTCACTTGTTGGACCAAGACTTGTCCATGAAACAATGGAGAAGATTCAGTACACTAGAAAATGGATAGAGATGGATCAGAGTTGCCAACAATCATATTTCTATCATCATCAATGGCCTTTTTCATTCAAGGTGAGTGATCATGTGTTCTTATGGATCTCTCTAAGTCTTCTACATCACTGTTTTGGAAGTGTTTCAAGCTATACCCTTAATACATATTCCTTTTTAATATACTTGAATGGGTTGGAGAGGTGGAATATCAATTGGTATTCTCACCATGGTTCAATATTGTGCATAATGTGTTCCATGTATCTCAGCTGAAAAAGTACTAACATGATACTGACCAAGTTATTTGATGGTATCATGTTGATCTAGAGCTGGATGCCTCATTGGTGCACATGATGGTTCTGATTTTGGATAGGCAAGAGAAAGTATTAAATTCAAATAGTATTGGTATAATATAAGTTTTTTTGGCAGTGTGGTCAGATTCATGAACATACATGGGAATGAGAGGTTTGTAGTGTTTTTTATATTCTCTAAGGGTGAAAAGCTGGTGCATGGTTTGGGGAAACTATGACGCACCTATAGAAAACCTTGAACAATGAGACATGGGCTAAGTGGAAGGTGCATGGGTAGATGCACTGTCTGTCAAAAAAGTGTGACCATCTAGGAGAAACCTTGAATCTTGAGTTAGTGGGATTTGGCATGGTAGGCTCATGGTTTGAAAACCATGAAAGAAAACTATTAAAGTTTTCTTCTTGAGGTAGTATCTAGGGTTTGGTTAGCACACGTTCAACCTAACTATGTGGATAACTATGCACTGTTTAGAAACTAGATCCAAAAAGTGAATTTTGGTCAGAATTATGTTTTAGCCCATATTTTTCCCCCCAAACCGACCCTAAGTCGACATTTTATCTTACCAAAGGTAGTATAGGCTTCTCACATCGATATGGAGGTGACATGAAGGCTTCTCTAAATGCGTTGAAGTCAGATTCTTATGGTAAGTCTTTGTTCTTGGTAGTTTCCCTTAGATTTTCATAGAAATAATTCCAATTATCTCTATCAGTTTCTTAGATATACTTCTTCTATGGATTTATCTAATACATTTGATTACAAATATGATGATACATGAATTTTTTTATGTTATGATAAGAGATAAAAGGTGGGGTTTTGGAGGTTTGACCCTTTTCTGTGGACATTTTCATGTCATTGTCTTATTTTTATCATGTTTTCCAAGGTAGGTAGCTTCAATATGAACAAATATATTAATAATATGAAAGATTGATATCAAATTAGATGTTTTATTGATATTTTTTTGAAATTGGTGTGTAAATTATGATAGAAACCCTTTTTAGTGATTTTTTTTAATTTCTGTGGAGATTATGAAATTTTTGTGAAAAATGATTTGTAGTTTGATTTTAAAATGATAATTTTAAAATAAATTGTTTGGTATGATTTTTGAAAAGTTTTTAGGGAAATATTTTCACTAAAAATGTTTTATTATTGAAATTGATTACGAACACTTGGTTTTGGAATTGGTTTTGTATGGTTGCGTGGTATGTCTTCATATAAATTAGGATAAATAACGGCGTGGAGCACCCCCATCAAATGGTTGGGATGTATATGGGCATTAAGTACCCCATAAAAAAGTTTCACTTTGTGATGATATAGTAAAAGGATGAATTTACACTAGCATGTATTGGTAGGTCTATGTTTCATGTATTGTTGGTTGTGTGGAGTTGTGGAACAGAATGGGTTATGCCAAAATAGAATTTTAAAATTGTTTTTTTGACCATTGTTTGGTTGCTTACTTGGAAATTTATATTGATTTTTCAAAATTTCTTAGTTTTGGAATATGTTTATATTTTGATATATACTATTTATAAATTGTTTTACAAAAATTATTTTATGTAAATGTGTTATCATGTTCTATCTTAGTGGCGTGAGTAATGATTTTATATGGGTAAATCCTAATAAGTTTCATTACTCACCCATGCTTTGGAATTTTGGTTCTCATATAGATGGTTTTTATCAGTTCATGGGAAAATATAAAGTATTAAACTTCTATATAGTTTCTTAGTGATACTTGGGCTATTTTGTAGATATTGGAGCATGGAGAATGTTGGAGATTTGGAGTTATGTATCCATCTTTGAATTGTTGGTTTTGTCATCTGTGGTGTAATTTGTTGATTATCTTCCACTACGGTACTCTTGGAAGTTAGTAATGATAATAATGGGCTTTGATATTGTTTTCTTTCATTTATATCATTCATCATGTAGTTATATCTATGGATATTGCATGTTTGGTTGGTTGTTTTAACTTTTTAAGGGATAATCTACCCCCACATTTTCATTAAGCCCTTGGAATTTATTTCTACCCTTTGGAATCTTGGTGATGTATCTGTATGAAAATTAATATCCTCCTTCCATCTCATGAAAGTGAGGATGGAAGTGATGTGACAAGCACATGAATTTTTCCCACATAATATGTTACTTAAAGAAAAAGAGAAAATGGAACCTTTTTTTCTTATTAATTTCTTTAATGCATTGGGATGGGGGAAAACCCACATAGGTTGAGTTAGAGATATTATTTTTAAATATAAATTATATTTTGATACATAAAAATTTATCATTAATTTTTATAGATTATATAATTATACATAATTCTTATGAAATTTCAATATACTAATTATTTAGTTAGCAATTAAATGAAATAAATGGTACCAAAAATATTAAAAGTAATGTAAATTGAGTGAATTATGTCTTAAAAATAATTTTCTTAGATTAAAATATCATTCTAAACATGTTCTAACAAGATATATCCAAATTAAATCACTATATTTATATTTTTAAATGAATAATGTCAAAGTCGACATTAATGTTATTTTATAATAAATGATATATTATTAAATGATTGAAAAATAATTAAAATCCTATATTCTTCAAAGTGATTTATAAATGTTAATAAATAAAAAATATAGTCCATTAATGGGAAAATTTATCTATTATAATGAACATATTGACTCCTAAATAGTAAAAAAACATTGTTGGCATGGTTAGGGTTAATGTAGTTTTTTTCCATGTTACATGTGATTATTTTAAAATTAATTTCTAGTAAACACGTAATTTACATTTTATAATTTTGATTTCAAATTTAAAATTATTAGGTCTAAATTTTATAATATTTATCACTTTAATTTAGTCTTAATGTATAAATAACATAAGTTATAAATAAAGTCACCTTAATGAAAACCCAAAATGAAAAAAAGAATCGTATGAGTTAAGGAGAAAATGTTTAAAAAATATGTTTCATTTTGTGGTGGAAGTTTTCATAGACCATATCATACCTCCCAACATTTAATTATAACTTTTGGAGTCACTTTAGTTAAATTTTACCTGCCAAGAGTGAATATTTATGAGTATTTACACGAATGTCAGTCCTCCTAAACTATAAAAGGACACTCACTCCCCTCTTTTCATCACAACTGTCAAGATATTTGGATGAATATAAATCTAACTAAATAACATTAAAAAATCCATCCTCTCTTCCTAGAAGCCTCAATTTTGGAATAAAAAACAAATTAAGTCATTTATTTCAAACTTAAATGAGTTATTTGAAGAAGTGGTAATGTTAATCAATAAGAATTTTTGTTTTATTTAGTTATCCACCCATTTAAATTATTAGTATACCAAGATTATATAATAAAATAAGTATATTAAATATACTTATATACTGTTATGTCAATGTAAATACCTAAAAGAACACACACTTTTATCAAATGGGTTATGAAATCATCATATGTGTGTATGGAAGACTACCACCTCAAGAACATATGTCATTTTTTTTTCAACTACAACCTATAAATGTAGAAAAAAATGATATATATAAAGTTTATATATGATATTTGTAACATAAATATACTTATTTAGTCATAATATCATATATATCCTTTTATGTTCTAATCTATAATGGATATGATAACATCACTCGTGTGTATAGGGGACTACTGCCTCACGAAGAAATGTGATTCATTTTTTAGTAACGTGTTACATGGAAGAAAATAAGGGTAAATATAATAATTTTTTTTGATATAAGTGAAATATTAATGATATAAATTAAATATTTATCAATTTTAAAATATAATTTATCGTTTTTATTTTTACCATTTCACACACTAAGTAAGTGACTACGCTGTTCATGGACATATGTACAACCATCTCCTCAAAGTATTGTGATTATTTTTAAATCAAAATAATGATATATATAAGTATATATAATTAAATATAATGGCATTTAAGATATAATTAAAATTTAAAAAGATAAAAATTTACACACCTTATTTCCATAATGATCATTGAAAAATGGAAACATCGCATATGCGTATGTATGACCTACCATCTACATGATAATAATTTTGGTTCATTTTTTATGACCATATTTCATGATTAGTTTTAAATGCACAATAAATGTATAAATATGATAATTATTTCCTTATTATAATTATATTGAGGTTTATATAATAACCTTTTTACCATATTCATTATACCAAAGTCATTTTTGACATATAAGTAAAATATGCTCAAAATATATGGCCTAAATATAATTAATTAAGTGATTATATTTATATCTTCTTTATAAGTGAAATAAATTTAAATAAAAACACGTAAAATGTTTTCAAAAAATAAAATAATTAAAATATGTATGTTATTCTTGAAAATAAACAACATTGATGATGAATCAGTCTCATGGTAAGGGTTTTTCCAATCTCTCTTTAATATATGTGAGATACATGCCATATTTAAAACTTATTTTTATTGTGTGGTGTATATAAAGACCATGAATGTATTTTATGATTCATATTAATAAATTTATGATGATTTTTGTATCAATTTTAGGATCTCTATCTCATAGGTTTTCGGTTCCAAAGTTACCAAGGAGGAAATTTATTATTGTCTCAATTTTCATTCTTTGAGAATTATATCATGCTATGAACCTATCTTATTTTATGTGGTGTATATACACCCCTTTTTACATTTAATATTATTAATTTATATATTCTTGTGGTATTTGGAGTCTCATTTAATTTAATCCTTTCTTTCATATTATAATTCAATGTTATCAATGTGGTAAGAGTTTGATATTTTAATCCCATCGATTATCATGATTATTTGGGATTAAGTATCCAATGTTGAAATATTATGTTCAAACACTAAAGAAATCTCATTAATTATTTCCCCTTTGCTTATTTGATGAGAATACATGTTTTCCCATCATTTTACTCTCTTTATGTACTCAATATTTTTTTAAAAAATTATTAAAACTTGTATTTTGGGTAAAGAATACTTTTTCATCTAAGATAATGATTTCTAAAAATGTTTTCAAAATTTATTTTCAAATCAAGAATTAAAATTTCATAAATAAAGTTTTAAATGATTTTATAATCTTTCGTTATAAGCTTTCATGGTTATTTTGAAAGAAAATTATTATCAAAATGTTTTTTGTTTTAAAAATGATTTTTAAAAATTAATATGATATTTTAGTCAAAAATGTTTTAATGATATTTTAATGATATTTTCATTCTTCAATGTCAATAAAATTTGTTTTCACTTATGATTAAATGGGGATATTTTTTAATTATACCATCGTTATAAATTCTTTATATGGATTAATAATTTTTAAAAAATGTTGTTATTCAACATGATTATTTTACTTAGGTTAACCATGTTTCAAATAGAATGTTATGGAACTAGTTTATTTTGCTTGGGTTAACCATGTTTCAATGAGATTGTTATGGAATATGTTTCCTTTCCATGGGTAAAAAATGTTATGAAATGAATAAAGGTTGTTTCATTGAGTTATGATGAAATAATTCACTATGTTTTTTTCATTACTTGGATATTGGACATTATATATGATGGGTGGACAAAGGTAACTTCTGGTGAGCCTATTATAGCTTATATAATGAGTGATCCTAGATAGTTCTCCACTATATTGTGTAATGGTTATTTTATTTGTATAATTATATTTGAAGTTGTCTGTATGGTTTTTCCAATTGTAAGGGTTCTGTAAGGGTTCAATAAAATGATGTTCCAAGATATCAATATGCATTATATATCCCTTCTATGGGTTTATGATTTTTAATTTTATCATGATTGATATTCCATGGAAAATTATTTTTGATTCTTATGAAATTTTCCATTTTTAATTCCTTATTTCATTTTTTCCATATCTTATGATCCAGGTAGTGATGGATATGAATATTTGTTTGTTATATACAAACACTTTGATCATGTAATAATACCTTTATACTATTCTTATTCAAACTAATGAATTTAATTTGTTAATTATTATACTTTCTCTTACTGATAAATTTATCTAACATCTTTTATATTTCCTTTTTACTATTTTATAAAGAAATAGGTTTAAAGAATAATGTCAATAACTGATTTCTTATGGATGATGATGATGTGTTAATTTGAAAAATTAAAATATGGGTTAAGTAGGATAAATAATCATTTAAAGTCATGTGAATTGTTTTTGTAGAAGTTTTTCCAAAATATATAAAACCATAAACCTAATTGAAACTAAAATATTATAGTGATTGAAATATTCAATTTGGTGTTTTATGGATTTTATGAAAAAATTGAGTCATAATTATCAATATCGTGTCCAGATTTGTAAATTTTATGATTTTATCACATGATCAAAGAATGTGGGTTCCGGGCTATTATAATTGGTATTAATGGTCAGTTTAGTTAAATTTTAGTGTTTATTATGTTTTAATGTGATGTAACATTAAGATTTATGGATACAGTCATAGGTCTATAAGATTGAGGACTGTCATATGTTCAAAGTCATAGACACCCCATTGAGGTTTTAATAAATGAGATCATAATGTTATTAATGATTTTTTGGAGGTGTTTTTTTGGGTTGAGTTATTTTATTCCCTTAGGATCCACAAGATTTTTTTGGGGAGGATTTATTTCTTTCAAGAATAAAGAAAAAAGGGACAACCTATATGTTAGGTGATAAACTGTCAAATCCGGTTAGCCTGTGGGGCTTGAACCCATGACAGAAGGATGATAAGGGTTTCACACTTACCACTGGACTATGTGATGTCCTAGTTAGTATGAAAATTTTAAAATTTAAGATTAATTTTATTTAATAAACACATGGGAATTTACTTTCATAATAATGGTTGATTTTTCTTAGAAAAATATTTGTCCAAATTCTTCTAATCATTGGGTTTTGAAATTAGTGAAAAAATATTTTAGGAATATTAACGATAGTTATTTATTGAATAATTTATTTTTAAATTTAGGTATTACTATTTAATTTTGATTATTAATTAATGATATTAAGGTTTATATATTTTCGAAAGTATCTTACCTTGTACTAATAATTCTAGTTTTGGTTAATGTTTAAATACTGGAGGAATAACTTGTTATGCCTTTTATAGTTTTGTGGTCTTTAAATTTTTATTTTTGTTCCTAAAGAATTAAAAATCCATCACCAATACACATTATTTGGATAAATCAAATATATTTACGTGTAATTTTATGAAAAAACTAAATTTTACTAATCAAGTATGTTTATTTACATATTTTGTTAGTCAATATGGTAAGAAAATTCATTAACTCTAGGAAAATGATCTTTAAATAAAAATATTTTCCTAGTAACATAATTTATGATGAAACAATTTCCTTTTTGATCATCATAGAGTTATTTTTTTATACGCTTAACATTCCATTTATCATCACTTATTGCCGAAAAATGACCCCAAACACTCTCTATAATTATTTACACTTTTCCCTAGTCCCACCTATTTTCTCTTAATTGGAAACCTAGTAATGTTTTATTCTATAAGACCTTTATAATTTATATTATATATTACTAATAGGATGTATTATTATCTATTTTTTATGATGTGGGTTTACACAAAAATTATTTTCAAATTTATATCCTTTTATTATCGAGATAGAGTTCAAATTGAGAGGATGTAATTTATTAAAGGGGGGATGTGACACCCTAATATTTCAAAATGAGAAAATTATATTCAATAGAGTAAAGGACATGCAACACTGATTTTATCTAGTTTTACACACTGCACATAGTTTATCTTTCAATACACACACCCCGATATTTTTATGCATGATGTTGTATTCAACATTCAACACTAAACATAAACGACACATGATATATATTTTAGTTATAACATTGTCATTAAATCTATGAGTATGAATAGTATTAAGTAATTTATGAAATATATATAAACATATATCTATCTCTCTCTATGTGTGTGTTTCTCACTCAATATAAATTATTGATAAATGTTTAATAAATAATCAATCAATGTTTAGTAATGTGATTTTATTCTTCAAAAATATGTTTTATTCAAAAATGTTTTTTATTTGTTTAATGAAAATAATATTATAATAAATTTCTAGGACTTTTATAAAATTTATTTGATAAAATTAGCATAGTTTTTGGAATAAAAACATTGTAATGGCCCGGACCCTCTTGGCCCATTACTTTGCCAAAGTGAGGTTCCACCAAACGGTGGCACCGTGAGGGTGATACCGTGACGGTGGAACCGTGACAGTGGCACCGTGAGGGTGACACCGTGATAGTGGAACCGTGACGGTGGCACCGTGACGATGGTACCGTGAGGGTTCCACCGTGACACTGGAACCCTGATGGTGGCACTTTGAGTGTGGCACTGTGACAGTGGAACCGTGAGGGTGGCACCGTGAGGGTGGCACCGTGAGGGTGGCACCGTGACGGTGGCACCGTTTCCCCTCGCGATCCTTTCATTATTTTTCTAGTACCTGACTTTTCCGCTCCCGCAATGTAAGTTTCGACGTAAATTAATTCTTTTACTATTTTAAAACCATTTAAATCCCATAATTAATTCCTAAAAATCCTGAGAGACCTCCATGTGTAACTGCCCAACCACGTGGTCAACCCACGACCCCCGCTCCTTAAACGGTTTTGCGTTCTCACCTCAACTGTCCGCGAATCTTATAAACTAAGGGTTAGCTGTGGTTTCTTCTTTTCTCGATCGCGGCATTTCACGAACAGCTTCTGGTGCATCGGGCAAGCCGCATCGTTATGCGTAGAGTTCCATGCCCGACCTAAGCATTGATAGACGAAGTGATTTTCATTCAGGCGAGCCGCATCGCTATCCGTGAACTTCCTCTCCCAGCCTCAGCGTAGATCGTTGATCCAACAGGTAGGGAATTTATTCATCGCCTCTCCCTTTGGTGTATCATTCCGGGTGGGCATGATTTTGTTTCTGTAGAATTGGATAAAACAGAACTAATAAAGATAATTAACGGATTCTATAAATAAATAAGGGGGGGGGGGGCTGTGATCGTTGATGCAGTTTTATATTATGATCATCTTTCTGAATTGTGCCAGCTTGAACCTTCTGAAAATTGAGGTCATTGGTGGTCATTGTATGTGCACTAATGAACCCCTCGTGGTGTTTTAAATGGCTTGTTCCTAATTGTAAACTTCTGCTGTGAAAAGTAAATTGGTTAATCACGTATACCCAGCTGAATAAATTGAAAGCACCAGGATCAATCCCTTCTGTGCTAACCCCGGTCAAAACATGGAATTGAAATCATGGAGCGTGTAAAATCTTTTAAATATGAAAATACAGGCATGGCCCTGCTTAGTGTTGGTGGCATTGGTTTGGTTGTTTTCTTTCACGGGCCGATTGCTGGAGATGTGGGAGGGGATGAGATCCCCTATTTTTATTCTCTCGATGGTTGTAGAATCAGGGATGGGATCCCCCGTTGTTATGGATTCGGTGGTTGTGAGTTCTAAGACCCCGTGGTTACTTGTTTATATCACGAATTGGGGTGGGATCCTCTGTTGATGAAAAACCTTTTTGGGGGAGGGGACAAGGGGCAGTGTCTTAGGGTTGTCTAGTTCTAGGACTTCGAGAGTTCTCACTTATTCCTTGTTGTTGTAACATTACAAGAGAACCAAATTTGAATGTTTAAATCGACGATTGACTGGATTCATTTCCTTGGTTATGCTTATGGTGTTAGTTTCCCAGTAGTGCATGAACTTATTTGAACATTATCACTGAACATGAAACAAGAATGGGACAAATGGTTTTTGTTGGCGAGAGTCGTGACTCAGACTTGAGTGCTGTTGTGATCTGTAGGCTGTCTGAAGAAAAACCTAGCTTGGGTGAGTGCTTGTTACATATATATATACTTGTAGCTTTGTGTGTCTTATTCGCGCCCCGCCCAATTTGAGCACTTAGTGCCGAACACCCCCATTCCATGGGGGTGGGTGTTTTTCCCAACACTATTCTTAGTGGCTAGTTATTAGCTCCTTTTCTTCTCCCTTTCCCGGATAGCCCAAGTATCTTCGGGTAGGCTGTGATGGCTTGAGGTCCATTATTAGCCCAAGAACCTTTGGTCGGGGTAGTGTGGTGGTTGGCCAGGTGTGTGCGGAAGGTGGTTTCCCAAGTGTCTTCGGGATGAGGCCCAGGTGTCTTCAGGCATGGCAGTGGATCTTCTAGCCCAGGTGTCTTTGGGCGTGGTGGTAGTTGTTCTGGACTAGGTGTTTACATGCGTGGTTACATGTGACAGTTGTGGCCCAGGTGTTTGTGGGCGGGATTCGGCAGTGGGACTGTATGTGGTTGTGGCCCAGGTGTGTACGGGCGGGTGTGGTAGTGGGACTGCGGTGAGAATGGCGGGATTGGTTCGATGCGTAGGATATCTCAATAACCAGTGGGAAAGTGGCGTGGGGTACCCAAACATCGATGTGATCTTATTATATATATTACTTGACTTGAGTTATTTGGGGAGTGTTCCTTGGTGAGGCTTGGGTGGATAGTTTATCTTGAAAGGTGTTTCGTTTACTCCTTTTTCTCACGGGATTTTAGTACGTCCCCCACTTGTGCACGAGAGTCTTTGGTTTTCCCTACTGAGTGTACTTGTATTCTCACCCTACATATATAAAACTTCTTTCAGGTTTCTAGGAGGACTTCAGGGATCGCGTGGGACCATACTAGCTCGGACCTTTGGGGCAGTTGCAGTTGCTATTTTTCTTTCTTTGGTACTTACCTTTGTAGTCACCTTTTGTACTTTGTGGCTTTTACTTTTGAAACATGCATGTGGGAATGATTTACTTTTGGTTTTACTTTTCTTTTAGTTTTGGAGTTGTTGGGTTCCATCATCTTATCTCCCGAACTTGTAAAACAGAAAAAGGGTAATGCCTTCCATTTAGTGTGTGATTCTATACCCTTGGTGCTAGTCGCCACTCTGGGACCTATTAAAGGCAGGTTTCAGGGGTCATTATCTCTCCTTCAACTTAAAGAAGGAAGGGTCTAACAGTCTTCTGACCCTTCCCTCCTTTTGGTGAAGGTGGGTCGTCACAATCATCAATAATTAAATTTGGGTGGTATTTTGATATTTATCAGAAAATATTGATCTTTTGATGAATAGTGAAATACACCAATTTCTTTTATAAAGACATTTGTTTTCAATAATTTAATTAATCTAAAAGTACCAATGTGTTATGAATATGTTTTAAAGTAACCTATGTATTCTTTAATTATTTATTATTATTTTTTAATCATTTTTTATTGTTTATTCCTATAAATTTTGTCGGGGGTTTGAAAATGTGGTTTTTCTAAAAAATGATTTAAAATTTATAATGTTTCTCCATTTTAATTTATTAAAATAATACCAATTGGTAAATGTTTTAGACTAAATGTATATATTATATATCATTAAATATTTATTTATCCTGATGAAATTATTTTTATTATTCATTGAGTTAATATAGAATAGTATTTTCTTACAAAAAATACTCTTCTTAAAAACCCGATGTCTCACTACTTCTACATGATTATTATAATACTAAATATTTTCAATTTCATGAAATTAATTTAGAATAATGTAATTAGTATATTAAATAATAATACCTTTTAATTTATAATAATACCAAATCAAAATTTTACCAATGTGATTATTGAAACCAGTAAAGTTTAATTACAACCTTTAAGGGGAAACAAGTTTACCAAGGGATTAAACATTTATATTAGGAGGAAAAATGACATAGAAACTTGTCCAAAAAAAAAATTTATGGACATATTTAGACCCTTATTACCTTATGATATATTTTATATGTTTTTGTGACACTAATACAAGAAATTGACACAAATAATAAGTTACATAATAAAAAAGATAAAAAGGAACATTTTATCCTTTTAATTTTTATAAATATTTGGGATAGGGAAAAAAATACATTAGTTCAATTATAGATATTTTTTTTATAGATAAGTTATGTTTTTTTATCTAAATAATTTATGTTTAATTTTTGGAGATGCAATAATTACATTGAATGCTTAGTAAATTCTAATTTAGTAATTGTTTAGTTAGAAATTAAATGAAATAAATGATACTAAAAATACTAAAAGTGATGTAAATTGAGAGAGTTGTTGGATTAATTTAATTTTTTAGATAAATATATCATGTAACATAAGTTTAAATATAATATATTAAAATTAAATCCTTATATATATACATATATTCTGAATTCCATTTAAATTTTAAAATTTTAAAATTTACATTTATTTTATTTTATGATAAATGATATTTTATTAAATGATTAAAAATTAATTAAAATCCAATATTCTAAAATGTTGTTTTAAATATTAATATAAATCAAATATGTATAATTAATATAAAAAGTTTTCTTTTATAATGAATATATTGATCCTTAAATTGTAAAAACATTGTAAGAACAATTATGGTTAAAAGAGAGTTTTTGTGTGTTATATTCGCTTCTTTTAAAATTAATTTTATACATCCATGGAATTTTTATTTTATAAATTTTATTCCATTTTTATAATTAGTTTATGTAAATTTTATAATTTTATGTCATTAATTTATTCTTAATGGATAAATTAACTTGGTTAGAAAACTAGTTTCCTTAACGTAAAACCAAAATGAAAAAAATACGGAATCATAGGAGTTAAGGAAAAAATGATTAAAAAATGTGTTTAATTGGGTAGTTGTTGTTTTAATAGACTATATAATCTATCCAAAACATTAATTATAAATTTTTTTTATCATCTTTAGGTACTATTTATCTCACAATGTTGTATACTTTTTAGTATTTATAAGATTGTTAGTCCTCCTCACCTATAAAAGGGAACTCACTCCCCTCACTTCTTATTACCTCCCAAGAATATTAGATAATCCAAAATATTCCAATATATATTTCCAAACTCCATAATTTAATCCTAAAATCCTCAAATTGGTAAAAAATCAAACAAAGTAATGCCTTTGGTTCAACCCAAAAGGAGTTAGCCGAAAGAGAGGAAACATTCATCAATAATCATTTTTATTTTATTACTTTATCCACCCACTTAAATTATTCTTATATAATTATTATATAATAAAACAAGTATAATATATATAATTAGATGTTTTTTGTTAATGTTACTACATAAAACAACACACACGATCTTCAAAGTTGGTATAAAATCATCATTCATCTGTATGGAGGACTATCACCTCGTGAACATATGTCATTTGTTTTTCCATTACCACCTATTGACTTAGGAAATAATGATGGATATAAATTTTATATATAATATTAATAACATAATTATACCTATGTATTAAATATATCAAACATTCCCTTTTATTTCCAATTCATTAAGGGATACGATAATGTCCCTCGTGTGATAGACAGACTATTGCCTCACGAAGCGATGTGAATCTTTTTTCAAATGTTATATGAAAGGTAATAAGGGTAAATATAATAAATAAAAGTTTTATAAATTAAATATTTACTATATTAATGAAATTTATACCATTATTTAAATGTAATATTTCTTCATATCTTTTCCATTTCACACATTGAAGAAGTTATAATGTCATTATTAGATGTGTAGACAACCACATCCTTAAAATAATGTGAATACTTTTACATTACAAGAATGATATATATGTATATATATAAGTATATATAATTAAATATCATGTTATTTATGATATAATTATCATTATTTAATGATAAAATATTACTTACCTTCTCTCTATAATGATCATTGAAAAATGAAAATGTTACTCATTCGTACGTCTGACTTACCATCTCTATGATCACAATGTTAATTAATTTTTCATAACAAGATTTAATTATTGGTTTTAAAAGTATAATTTAAATTTATATTTGATAATTATCTCATAATATTTATTCTCTCTATGTTTAAATAATCACCATTTTCACTATAGTCAACCTGCTAATGACTTTTTTGACACATAATCTGAATATCATCAAAACAACAGACTAAAATATAATTGATTATGTAATTATATATAACTTGTTTATAAATGAAATAAAAGTGATAATAAACATTTAAATGGTTATAAATGAAGTAAATAATTATAATAAATTTATTACTTGTGAAGATAAAGAACGATCATGATAAATCCGACTCAAGGTAAGAGTTTTTCTCATGTTACTTTTATTTATGTGAGATAGACGCCATATTCACCCATTATTTTTGTTATGTGGTTTATATAATACCCATGAAATTATTTTATGGTTATTATACATATAATTTTTTTATTTACATATCCATTTAATATGTCTCTATAATGGGGTTTGTAGTTCCAAAATCACATAAGTGGTAAATAATTTTTTTTAAAAATTTCATCATTGAGACTTATGTTGTGTAATGAACCTACCTTATTTTATGAGCTTTATATCATCACCATTGAAAAAAAATATCATTAATTTATTTATTTTCATGGTATTATTTGTTTCATTTAATTTAATCCTTTAATGTATCTTACAAATCAAAGTTAATAAAGTGGTAGGAGTGTTATATTATAATCTCATCGATTACCAGGATTGTTTGTGATTTAGTCACCAATGTTGACATATTACGATCTACAACTAAATAATTCTAATAAACTTTATTATACTTTTGTTATGTTAGGATAATACATGTTTTACCATCATATTACTCTAATTATGTACTTAATATTGAAATTAATATTTTAATATAAAATCATATTTTTTTTGTTGAAAATTGTTTTTCTTCCCAAACCATGATTTCTAAAAATGTTTTCAAAATGTGTTTGAAAATTTTATATCAAATGTTTAGAAATTGTTTCCTTAAGAAATTTTTTATATTATTTTTGTTATATAATTTATATTCTTCTGAGGTTGTTTTTAAATAAAATTATTTTAAATATTTCTTATGTATCAAAATATTATTTTCAAAATGAAAAGGGTATTTTCGACAAAAAATAATTTAATAATACTTTAAATGTATTTCCATTCATCAATGTCAAAAACCCATTTTGGTACTTATTCTCCAATAAGGATATTTTGTAATGATATCATGCTCATTATTTATCTAAATTGATTAATATGGTTTCAAAGAAATTGTTATGGAACCCATTTTTTTCCATTTGTTAAATATGTTTCAAAGAGATCAATATGGAACAAGTATCTATTCTATGGGTTAAACATTTTTCAAAGATATTATTATAGAACCTGTTTAATTTCCATGCATTAACCATGTTTTGAAAAGAGTAAAGGTTTCTTCAATGATTTATAAGGGAATGAATTATCTATATTCTTTATTCATTATTCATTTCTTGAAAATAATAAATAATGGGTGTTCACAAATAGAACTAGGTGAGCCCATGATACCTTAAATTATTGATCTGCCAAGATTTCTCTTGAATGTATTGGGTAATTATTGCGATATCAAGATAATTTTATTGGAATATGGTCGTATAATTATTCCAATTTAAGGGATTTGTAAGGGTTCTATGAGACGATGTACCAAGATACCAATATGTTTTATCTATGTATATTATGGGTTTCTTATATTCCATTTGATCATGATTTATATCAAATGAAACATGATTATTGATTCATATGACTTTTTTATTTTTTTCTTTTTTTCATTTTTTGATGTTTTATGATCTAGGTATTTATGGGTTTTAATATTCACATGTTATACTCATGAAGTTTGATTATGTCGTTATACCCTTATTCTCTTCTTATACTCACTAGTGACATTTATTTGTTAATGCTTATGTTTTCTCTTAATGGAAATTCGATCTTACCCCACTTATGTTTCATTTTCCCAAGGTTATAAAGAAAGAGTTTGAATAAATTATGTCTTTAAATGATTTCATATGGATAATAATGATATCTTAACGTGAAAAATAAAATATTGGTTATGTGGGATAAATGATCATTGAAATTCATCTAGATTACTTATATAACAGTTTTAACTAATTATCTGAATGTTTAATCCTAAAATATCCTCATGGTCGTAAGTGATCCAATTTTCCATTTTGGTTTCATAATATTTTGATGAAAAAACATTGGTCAATATTATTGGAATCAAAATAGGAAATTTATAGTTCATAATTTCATAATAGGATTTGGGAGTGTGGGTCCTAGGATGTTATAAGATATTAATGAAACATGCCATACTTTTAATAGTGTTTTAATTAGGAAAATTCATAAAAAAACAAGTTATGAGTTATGGAATAATTTAAAACATAATTTTGGATAATTTAATTTTTTTAGATACAAGGGGTGTATATTGATTACTAAGTAAAATCATGGTATGTTTGATAAAAAATTGGATTAAGGAATCTTTATTCGGTATTCTATTACTTTTAACTCTTATAGGGAATTTAATAAAAATTCAAAGATTTTTGAATAATCTTTTCATGCGGTGTTTGATGAAAGTGATCTATTTGATCATATTAAAATATAGACAGATGAATATTTTTATTCATTATATAACTTTATTATTTATTATTATAATGATAAGTTATAAATTAAATTAGAAAATGATTATGATAAAATCCATTTCTAAAAAAATCATTTTGAGGAACCTGAAATTGAATTTTCTGGAAAACAAGGACTTTGAAGGAGTGTCTTTTAGATATTATTATATAAAACCAATATAAACTAGTTTGGACTTGGATTAATGTTTAGATCAAGTTGAGTTTTCCAAACTTTTATCCCAGTTTAAACCTATTTCTATAAAATAATCCTTATATAATGATAGTTTATCTTTAGATATAAAAGAACAAATAAATAATATTAATAGAAAAAACATTTGGAAATTAGCTTATAGTCCCCCTTACAATATTTTAATATGAACTAAGTTGATTTTTATGAATAAAAATTTTGATCAAGTTTTAATTTTTAGTAATAAGGCTAGTCTAGGTGCTATGGGAGACAATTAGGATGAATGTATATATTATAAGGGAATTTTTTCCAATGTTTATAGTATTAAATATATTAAGATCCTTTTATCCTATTAATATAAAATTAAATTTATATTATACTAGATGGATGTTAAATATAATGTTTTAAATTAATATTTAATAGATGATTTTTTATAAAAACCAAATGGTTTTGTATATCCCCAATTTTCAAATTCAATTTTTAAATTTACTATATTTTTTATAGTATTAAATAATCACTATGGGATTGGTATGATAGGCTGTATTATTTTCTTTTAGATAATGATTTTTTGTAAGGCTGGTTAATCCAACTATTTTTAATAAAATATCTTCATTTTATATTTTTTGGTTTAGATTTATGTAAATGTTATTATTTTTGGTTATACTAATAAAAACAATCTCTATTACATATCAAAACTAATTAAAAAAGTTTTTAAAATGAGTATAATGGGGTAATTTAATTTTGTTATTTGATTTCAAATCATTCAATTGTATTTTGGAACTTTTTAAGTCAAAGTTAATATATTATTGATTTATTGAAATAAAATTTCCATGTAAATTGAATGTCATATACAACTCCAATGTGTAGCAATATAAAACATGATTTGGATACGGATGATAATCCAGTTAAAAAAAGTTATATAGAGTTATGATAGGTAGTTTATTGTGTTTTACTATTAATAGACTATATATAATGTTTTATCTTTTTTAGGTGAAATATTTCAATCAAATCCATATGATTCATTTTTAATTTCTATTAAAAGTATTTTTAGGTATTTAAAAGAATTTTTTTCTATATAATTTTTAATATAAAACCCTTGATTCTAATTTAATTTGGAATTTTGATATAGAATTTGGAGGTTATAGATTTTATAAAAATGAACCTCGAGAACCTATCACTTTTTTGGAATATCCTTAGTCTCACAATCTAATAATAAAAACATTGATTTGCATTTTCTACTGCTCGTGCAAAATATATTTCCACATGTAGTTGTCATGAAAAAGTGTTATTGATGAAACAAACTATTCTATAATTTTGAATTAATTTTGGTATTGTTCTTATTTTATGTTATAATACTAGAGCTATAAATATTTCTCAATCTCTTATGATCCATCCTTGGATAAGTGTATTAATATCTATTATCATTTTCTAGGATATCATGTCCAAAAGGGGGATATTTCGTCAGAATTTGTTAATAATAAATACCATATTACTGATTTTTTATTAATCCACTTCCGACTTATAGTTCTTATTTTATTATTGGGGAGTTATTTTAATTTGATTATAAGTAAATATTATATATTTGTTCTGTTATTTTAATTTTAGTCAGGTAAATTATATTATTTTTTTATAAATAATTGTTTATTTTATTGTTCATTCGATTATTAATGTTTTTATTATTTTTTAATTTCATTTTTTAATTTTAAAGAAGTTTTATTTTCACTTTTAATATTCCAATTTATTACACTAAATTATTATCCTGAGATACTTACCTTTCACATAAAATCTTCATTGTTTATTGTTTTATCTCTCTCCTACATAAAAAATCTCATATTTTTAAAATAAAAAATTATTGATCATTTGAACCCTATATATTTTTATCATTATTCATTATACTACTACTTATGACAGTGAAGTTGAAGAATACTTATGAGGATAAATCTGGAAATGGAAAAGGGAAAATATATTCATGTTCAAGGATGTATTACTACTTCAATTGGTTATGTGAGATGAATATGATAATGAATAAGGAGTTATGATATAAAGGGATGGATTTAATGTTTGATTGAGGTGATTCTGAATATTTATTAAAAATAGAAGTAAATTAGATTTATGAAAATTCTTAGTTTAGAATTGGTGATTGTGTGGATGATGTTTAGTCACCGGTGAATGATAGGGTGTTTTTATTGTCAACAATCACTATGGATTTTCATTGTCAATATCCTCATAAAGGAAACTTCAATTTCAGTCTCATATCAATTTGGGTTGGAGTTAATAAGTATGTGTATATCATTTCCTTTCTATTTGGATTATATCATATTAATATGGTGACAGTGAACTATTTGAAATATGGCCATATGTTGATAGTCAATTTCATCAATAACATTTTCATTTTAAGGATTATAGAGTCAATGAAAATGTTTTTTATACATTTATCTCTTATTTCTCATGATGTGTAATATCAAGTTCTAAATGAATCTATACATGTTAAGGTACAAAATCCACTACTTATAGAGATATGAAATATTTTAATTTTATATTTTTGGTAGGTTAGAATATATTATTTTTTATAAGATATGGATGATTGGTAACATCGACACTAGTTTAACGGGTCATCACTGAATTATGGTTACTTCTGGAACCATAAAGAAATTTGGTTTCTTCTAGAGTGTGAAATGGTTTATTTTTTTTTTCGAGAAAGTAGATAAACCATATTGTTTTCATGTAGTGTGGGTGATGATAAGTTTTATGTTTTATGGTTATATAAGGCATGGTGTAGAATAAGTGAATGTGTCTAGAGAGGAAGAAGTATTTTCTAGGATGCATGTTTCTATAGGTGAAGCTTCAAATTTATAAGAACCCACAGTTAGTGTATAGAATATCATTGTAAAGATAATAACGAGTAATGTTCTATATGAGAACATTTCTTCAATAATTGAGGGAGTTCATAAATTTTAAATCATTATCAAGAACCATCTAGTAAGGTATAATGTGATGTTGTTCTTATTCATAGACCTCAGAGAATAGTGAAACTTTCAACTATTGAGAAAGATGTTGATTTAACTACTAGGATATTTAAACACCCAATTATGACTATTGGTGAAATATATGAACATGTTGTTTTGGGCGAGAAACAACCAATTTTTGAATATTCTCATTCTCTATATTTTTAAATTGAAAATGAATTTCATTCGATTCAGAAAGAAAATACTTCCATTTCTAATTATACTAATTTGATTGAGGATAAATCATTTTCATTACTCATAAATTATTTATAAATGAGTTTTGATGAAAATTATGATATCATAGAAGTCATTGGAGAGTTTTCCACTCCCACTGGTGAAATTTTGTAAGCCCATTCACTTTATTTGGTTGATGCTAGAGAATTATCTATGAGGCTCTAAAGGAGTCCTTAGAATCTGAAGAGGAATCAATTTTATTTTGGATCAAACACAAAATTTTTCTACTAATTAGGTTTTTATGTTTAATATTTTTTAATATAAAGATATCAAGATACAAATAGATACTATAAGTTTAAGGAAATATTTTGATTACATTTGAAATGCATATATTTTAAAAATAGAATATGATTCTCTCTAGACTCATTGTCAAGGTTTAGAGGAGACTGATATTTGTAAGAATGATTTTGATGATTTGATAAGAGATATTGTTGGATAGTTTTTAATGTTAAATAGAGAGATTATTTCCAAACATTATTTTAGTGATCTGATGATGTTTTTTGGAAAATAGTGTTAAGGTTGTGAATGTTTTGGTTACAGTACTTAGAAGAGATTATATATCTTATGAAATAGGTTTTGGAATTGTTTGAATGATACTAGAGCTATTATACATCGATCTCTTATTTGTAGTTGAGAAGATTCAATGTTTTTACTATAATATGTTTCCACTACAAATTCTTTTGAATAATAAGAATGATTTTGGTTCAAGGTGAACCTATATAGAACCAGACATTGGATATTTTTTCAACTGGTTGGGAATCATGATTTAAAAATATGTTTAGTCCTGTGAGATTTTTTGAAACAATCTCAACGTGATTCATGTTGAAGTGATTAAGTCTATATGTAATTCAAGTAATTTAGTGAAAAAGTGGGATGCTCTATTAAATAATAATTCTAAATACCCTATGGTGAGTTAGATGGTTGTGCATAAGACATTCTATGATTCCCTTAAATCTAAATCACGCTATTAAGAATCTCATCCAGTTTTCAGTTCATCTCATCGTCCTTATCGATAACCATTGTTTCTAATAAGATGATATTTAATTTCTAATATAATATTAAATTTGAAATTGAAGCTCATTTACTTTAATCTATCCTCTATATTTTTATTGTTCTTTTATGTTTTTAATAATATATATTTTTAAATTTTTATTATTTTTAGCTTAACTGACATTCACATATAGTTTAGAGTATAATTAATTTCATTTACTATATTTTTTATAATTTCAACTCATTCTTATAAAAAGGGGAAGAAATCAAGTTATAAAAGAAATTTAAAAATAGGCATTATCAATATTCTCTTTCACGATGTAAAAATTTATTTTATTTTTTTAATAATTGCAGACCTATTAGTTTTCTGATTTTTTAATCTCTATGGGGTTTGTGATCATAAAAAGAGGTGATATTATGGGGTATATAGATTATGAACTAAAAATGTGATATTGTGGGGTTTATGATATTGTTGGTTATTCTCACAAATACCCCCATTTGTTTTACTAATAATTCTATATTAATTTAATTTCATGATTTTATTTAATTGGGTAATTATTTTATTCTTCTGAATTTATTTTATTTTATCTTTATATGAAAGTGAAATAATTTTCTGAAAATTATTATTGAAATTATAAATAAATCTAGAATAAATCTTACCAAAGTGGTTTTATATCTTAATATTGGTATCCAACCCCGTGATTGAGCTAAAAATTATGTTTAGGACCCTAAAGTTTGGAATGGAACCTCATATTTAAGAACCTAAGGTTCGGTATATACCTAATGTAAAAAAATTCACATTGGTATCATAATATGCATATTGGAGATCTATATTTATTTTAAATTATACATCTTAAACCATACTTTTGGAGTTATTCTCACATAGTGAAACCCCACATTGAACTTGTGATATGTGGGATTTGAATTTAGAAATATTTTGTGAGTTATTTTATGATTTCACTAGATTAAATCTCCCATTAAAGAGATAGAGAGGTCATTTCAAAGAATTTTCATCAACATGCTAAGTCATTCTAATTTCTGAGGATATTATTATTATCTATGGAAATATAAATTCAAGTTTCAAGAATGCAATTTATCTCAAGACATTGTGGAATTTTTCTAATATAAAAAATAGGATTCTAATTTAATTCTCAAATTGTTATATCAATATTATTCTGAATGTTTTTGAAAATAATATGTTTTCTCTAATACTCAAGAAAAATATGAACCACTTTCTTGTAAAAAATATCAAATCATTATTTTTGGTGAAGAAATTATTCTTTTTTTCTAAAACATCTTATTCTTATTTATGATACATAAACTGTAGTTTTTTAAATCCTTTCAAGACCACATTTTTGAAATATGTATTTTATTATTGTTATTGTGTATATATCCAACTACTATGAAGTTTAAATTATTTGTTGTCACATTATATAGAAATATTATTCATAAACTTTTGTGATTATTCTTGTGGTTATTTCTTTAATTATTTTAATATATTATGTGGAGGATATCTTTATATTTTAGTTGCATCATCTACATCTGAAAACTTTCAAATTGAATTTCTCCAACCAAAGAAAATTTTTCCCTAAAAATTATAGTGAGTGGTTTTTCAAGTAAAAATAATAAAACAATTTTCATTCACTATAAAATATTTTAAAAAAATTTACAATTTCATAAATAGATCTATAAAGATCCCCTAAAAATTATTTACTTATGAAAGTCACCAAGATTGTAGATACATTATTAGTGGGTTAGACTAGGGGATCTTTGTTCCCAGAACCACAATTAAAATCTATTGTGTCCTATAATTTTATTATTATTTGTATAATATATTTTAATAGAGGATCACAATTCACTCAAAGGCTCAATGGGGATTTATTTCAAATTATTAATTGTTTTTAAGAGGACACATTTCACCCCATTTTATGTCTTCACCATCATTCTAACTCAAAAATGTTCTTTTGGAGTTTGTAGTAAAATTTATTAGAGTTTTGTCATTGCATACACATATTTTTAATTATTTATATTCTATAAAATTATCAACACATAGTAAATGAACAGTCATTAATTATCAATTATGTGTTCCAATTAATCCAAATCTTACATCTATACCCTTATATTATATAAAAAAAATTAAAATATAAGGTAGTTGGTGGTACTATATATTTTATGTCTAGAATGTCAAACCCATCAAAAAGAGTGAACTATAAAATTTAAATGGATTTTCCTAACCTTTTAAATTTAATTGAATATAAATCCTTAGAAAAATATTTATTTGATTGAATTTTAGACTATGAATCACTAAATCTTGTAGATGTTATCTTATCCAATGATCTATGTTTTCAAGATGACCATTGTTCTTTATCCTCCATACCTCTCCCACCTAATGAAATAAAAGTTCAAAATTTCTTCATAATCATTTCTCTTCCTCTAATACAATAGAATTCATGACCCAAGCCACCTGCTCTTTTAACATAGTGTAAGAGTAAGAATAGATCTATAAATTGACCTACTCTTTTAGTATATTGATTGAATAGTAAAATGTTGGTAGTTTAATCTAAGTGTTGGTATATTCCATGTAAAAAATATATTATAATTTGCACATAACCAAAATATTCCATTAAAATTTTACATCACATTGAGTTAAAAGGAATAACTTATAAATGTTATGAAATTTCTAAGTATACCAGTATAGTGTGATGTCCTTCCAGATATATTCTCTTACAATTAAATCCATAAACACTATATCCTATAGGTAGATCAAATATGACCACATGTAAATTTTTCTAGATCAATAATAAATAATTACCCAAATGGTTACACATTCAAATAGGGATACTAAAAAGATATACCAATAGACTTGAACACTAGTTACTTATCTTTTTATCATTAGGATATGTCATAATCTTACAAAGATCAATTTGAAAGATCTAAATAATAATAATAATATAATAGATGTTAGGTACTAAAACCTATAGTATTTTAAATTCTCTACATTTAACCTTATATAATATATAATGGGATAATGATACATTAGGGCGCCTTCTCTAAATACATATTCCATAAGAGATGGTTGATTCACATTAAGGACAATAAATCCAAATTGATGGTATTATCCAATTCAAAATTCACATCCAAGATAAATGTTTCAATCCTTACTCTGGTATGGGATTAATGAACCTAGAACATATAGCTGATTATCCACATAACAAAAAACCTTTCCTAGGGATCTTCTATTTAAATGTAAACCAGACAATTTTATACCCACTCTAAGAATCAACCCTCTTCAAGGGTTGTCTGATACTCACCTATGGATTCCATGAACTCAGTGAATCGTACACAAAACTAGTATCTATATAAAGGATTTTGGGATATACTATTCTAAGAATGAGGCCACCCACGTCTAAAATACTACATCCTAATGAATATGAGGTATCTTACAACATTTTCAATGGAAAACATTAGTAGTTGTTTAATAATAAAATGATATTTATCATCATTAATATTGGTTATAAATTAATATAATAAAACATCATGCTTAAGGAGGCCTTAGTTTATGGTGCCTCAAATTGATTCAACGTGTAGTGGGGGTCAATTAGTGAATTAAATTCCTATGTTACTCCTTTAGGAAAATGTTATCAATATTTTTTAATCAACTATATTATCTAATAAGTTCTACTAAATATTTTGATTAATGGTAGGAAATTAAATAATTAGAAGGAATCAAGTATTTTATTTATTTATTGATCAAAACTAAATCTCTAAATCCTTGAAATGGAATTGAAATATCCTTGTAAATACTATTTAATAATACAGTTTTTTAAATACAAACATGTCGTGTATGATCCAATAATTGTTTTAGAATATTAATCCTTAGTTATATAATGCTTCTATAGAAATAGATACTTATCACAAAGTTAATAAACATAGAACGTCTTCTCTAAATAGTTATTACTTATTGAGTTTACAACCTTTCAATTTTTCTTCACTTCTTCATGAGGAAACTATAATAAATATTGTTGTTGAACTAAAATAGTATGAAAATTATATGAATCATTTTGTAAAACCAAGTAATGATTCAATCTTCTATAATTTTGAATCTCTAGAACCAATATAAAGTTTTTATCCCTCAAGAAAAAGTTTACAGATGTTCCAATTAGAATAAAATTCTTATCACCACATGGTTACCCTTCATGAGACAACTCACTTTTCTATTGGTCTCATATAACATCTATGATAGTTCGATCCAATTTTTTTCTTCAAACCTACTCGAATATAAAAATTCATAAATGTATACCATTACTTTAAAACTCGTTCCTTGATACCATAATACATGTCTTTTCTATTGTGAATTCATGTATTTATTACTATTTTTTTTGGAAAATTGATTCCTATTCAGAAAATATTATCTCATAATGAATATCATTATAGTGTGATTTTTATCACCAAAAATATCCATGGAAAACATTTCATAATTTCTTCCCCATTTTTAATTTCCAATACAAAATATCCATTATACTAAAAACTATGATGTAAATCCAAAAACCAATTGAATATATAATTCATTTCCAAATAATGAGATCAAAACAAAAAATAATTTGATTTGTTGTTGTGAACAAAAAAAATACACTAACAATATTTATGTGTAAATAACTATGTGTTGAATTCGTTATGTATATTTACACGAATTTTCTTAACTATGACTAAAATAAATGAAAGTTAAATTAAAAATATATTTTTTTATTAATATATTTTTCATAATTTCGTATAAACTCAATAGAGTTTTGGGATATTCAAATGGTTTATTTTTCTAGTGGCTTGGAAACTTCACACTTATAATACTTATCCTATTTAAATAATTTATAAATAAAAATACTGCCTATACAACATCTTTATTAACCATTTTTCACTAGTTTATTTTAAGATAAAGTTATAAAAAATTTATATCATAGTAGATATAGTGTATAAAATTTAATAAACACATAATTGAAAATATTCATCTTCATCTAGTTCTAGTTTCTTCAAATATAATAATACATTTTCTAAAAAACCACCCCTTTCATTTTCAAGTATAGTAAAGGAATCATAAAAGAATGATAAAATTATATCTCTCTTAACATGAATATTCTCCCTGAAATTATACCAATTAAATAAGAAACACTTTGATACAAATTCTCCTCACACAATAGTTACTTTTGAAGATCTCAAATCCTTCACAATCATCAAAAATTGAGATATTAAAAAAATTATCTTATTATTTTCATTTAGATTTCAGTTATTATATTATAATCCTACAAGAGTGAACTTAATGTTGGAAACAAGTGATTATAAAAGAAATATTATTTTTTCTGAAACTCTTTCCTTAAGAATATAGTTTCATAATATTTGTTGAGAAATCACACTATAAACATGCTTAATACATTTTATATATATTTATTTGATAAAAAAATAAAAAATAATCACCACAAAAAAATATTATATATATTCACTAATTTATAAATCAAGTATGTTCTTGAAACGCACACACACATAGAGAAACATGATTAACTCTAAACATCATGCACATATAGACACATTGTGCACTCTAAATACCTTGATTATTTATTAAATGCCTCCTCAAAATTATATTCATCCATTTCAAAGGAAATAATATTTTTTTCATCATTTATATTATAATCTCACCCTTAAAGATGAAAATAAAAATAAAAATATTTTATAGTAAAATATATATCCCAACATCATGACACATGTGGTTGAATTCATATGATCAACTCCATTTTTAGAAATGCATCTTTAAGAAATTGTTTATTAATTAAAATATTTACTTGAACTTTTTTAGTAACACTCTACAACATTATTTTTTTGTCTACATTTTCATTGATATTTAATTAAATTATGTCTATATGACTTGGTTAAGCGTTCTAAACTAGATTATTTTATAGGCTAATTTTACACTGATTGATACGGCCTACTGAAATAGGTTCCGTCACCTTAACCATAATTTCTTATAGATATATCCTTATCTATATAATATGATTCATTTCTTGATTCAAAACCTTATAGTACAATTTCATTACATTAAAATAAAATGAATATTACTTCTTTATATGCTAGTAAAAATATTTTCTTTCTAATAAGAACACTCCAACTAATGTGGTCATATAATTATGAACACATGTATCCCAATTACTTCACCAAATCTTGAAAATTTCATGTTGTAATTTACTATAATTATCATTACAAAAAATAAATAATATATCTAATATATATTAGGATTTTATTTTTTAATAATATAATGAGACTCTTTCCATGCACATTAATATGTAGTAAATAATTAAATTACATGAAATATTATATTCCTGATGAAATGAAATACATTATACATACAATATTTTTTTTAACTTTGTTTCATTTAATTTTTTACTTTCACAATACTTGTAATATTTTATTCTCAGTATCATTAGAGTAGAAATAGAAATTCAATAATTCATTTATATATTTTTTTAACAGTTTTTTAGAAAATGTTTCATGAGAATCAAAAATAAAAACATTTTTTAATTTGTAAAATCATGAAATATATCATTTATCCATATAGTGACATTTTAAATTTATTTATTATTAGAGTAAAAACTCATTGCAAAATTCATCATAATTTGCATGAAAATCAATCATTTACATGAATAATAATAATAAGTGATTTTGTTAATAATTTTATTTTATATAGGTTGTTATCAACTATATATTTTAGGAATTACAGTCACTTTAAATATACATTTAACATTGAGTTATATACTATTAGTGATTATTTCTATCCAACCAAATCTGTTTCAATCATACACATATTTCTAATATCATCACCATGTGGAAAACCATAAGGATGGTTTAAAAATAAATCTTATTCTTATTAAAAATTCATAATAGTGGTCTTGAGGTCAATTTGAAATATAACATATCTTTTTTTAAATGTGGGAAAAAATTAGTTTTCTATTTAAATGACTTTATTTAGGATAAATTAGCTAATAAATGTCAACTGCTTCATCTTGATAGTAGATTTTACAATCTATTCCAATATTTTTTTATATTTCACTTTTTAATTTAGTTGGTTTTAGAAAAAAAACATTGTTTCAAAAACAATTTTATCTCTTCAACTTAGAAATAATATCCATTATTTAATTTTCTCAATTCGATATAACCCCTATTTTTTGAAAGAATTATAATCTAAATTTGGAAGGAAAAATATCTACATTATAATTCTATATATATAGAATATTTATCAAATTTTTATTCCAAATAAAATAAAATTTAAGGAGGCAATAAATTCCTATACTTCATACCATCGGACATAATATTATTTAGAAGAAGAATATTACTAATAAGTAATGTCCTAATTCAACATGGACGACAACATCTCTATTTTATTGTTAAGATTAGTGATAAAAAACAAGATTTATTGTAACACATCAATATATGTATCTCATTTTTAGTGGAGATAGATTATAGAGAAAAATATTATTCTCTTATGAATTCCTTCAAGACACCTTCTATGTAAGATAAATATCCATTGAAAATTGTAAAATAAATAACTTGACTACCATTATAGAACCATGGTTTCAAGTAAGTAACCCCTCTTTTATAATGTATATATACATAGATGTATTGATGAAATCTGTGATGACAGATGTTTGTGGTGAGGTATGATATATAGTGTGTGTCACAAGTAATATTGAATTAGTGAATAATGTGAGAAAGGATTTTTCCCTTCTGTTCATTAACAATATATAATATCTGAATCCCTTTTAGGTAAATGATATAGCCTAAATAAATCCATGGCTATGGTGATCATCAGGAAAGTTCTATTTCCGAAAAGTTAAAGAAAGAGACATCGACCATATAGGTTGATGGCACCGGCATGCAACCTGCCTGATTTGAGATATTGTGATATAGGTATTTAATTACTTGGTAAACCTTCTTATGAGGTGACATGTTGTTTCGTAATTAACTTCATTCTCTATGGGTGCCTTAACGTATTGTTTGAGACTAACCTTGGACTTAATGATTCTCTTCCTAATGCCACTTAGAAAGAGGCCTAGATGGTCACACACTAAGTGTATCCAGTATCTCAGTTAAATAATATATTTTTATTATTATTTAAAAATATTAATAAATATTATTACTGATTGTGGTTTAATGATTATTCATGTATTCCTGGTCACATTTATTCCGACACTAGTAGTTTGAGAGAGTATATTGTGTGGAGGAATATTTAAAAAATATTTATTTTTATATTTAGTGAATATAATATTTAAATATTTATTAGTGAATAATAAAGAAATATTTATTTAATAAATACATAGACATTATTCAATGTCCAATACATTTGGGGGAGGATTAGAGGACCGAGTTCGAGGGTCCAATGAGAATTAATAATGTTGAATATTATTTTATTAAATAATATTAAATTTTAATTCGTAATTCAAGAGTGTAACAAGTAATAATGATAATATTATTATTATTTGACATGGGGTTATGATATAATTAATAAAATAAAAAAGGGAACTTGTAAAATTATGTTATTTTATTCGTAGATATATAAATAATTTTTTTTATTTTCTCATAACCCTAGCCAAGAAAATAGTTGCGCACAATAGATTCGGGAAAATATCTCAAGCATTGGGAGTTTATCCCTCTCAAATAACACTCTCAAGAACGAGAGAGATACTCCTCCACTAGATCAAAAAGAATGATTTGGAATCAATTCTCAAGGAGATCGAAGGCAGATATTGCAAGCATAAGGATCATCCACACTAGCACCCAGAGACTCCTTCAGCGAAAACCGAAGATTCATGGGGTATGTGTGGATCACCTCTAGAGGAATCCTAATCTTGGATTCTATAATACAACAACGGTGCACTGCCGCTCTCTATTTGGATGCATCAACTAATAATGAATAACCTTATAGGTAATTCTTATTAAATTAATTTGACTATAAACAATATGAATTGATATCCTCTCTCTTGGTTATGGGTTAATACCTCATTCTAGTTATTTTATTTGAATCTATTCATCACGACATTCATTATCACTTGATCTTAGATTAAAAATTGATAACAAAAAAATTAAAATTTGGGCACTGTTCGTCCCGTGCTTCTGCTACATGTGGAATTATTAGGGGTATCAAAGGGGTCACTTCATTTTTTATAATGATATAGTTTCATTGATGATTTACACATTCATAATTTATTTTTTCAATTCCAGTTTAATATTTTTTTAAATATATATTATTATATCTATTTCATCCTCTATCGTTCCTCATAGATTTAACAGAAACAGTTAGTTTTATGATTAAAATAAAATCGAGGATCTCATTCAGAGGTGCCAAGGATCTTGGTCACACAATAAGAGACTACATTCCATATAATTGGAATTACATTCATAATCATGTTCAACGTATCAAGATTTATTTAGAAATTAATTCAATAATTTTCATTTATTAGGTAATTAATTACACAATTATTTCACCACATGTTGACCGGGATTAGCTGGTGCACAGTCCATTAGACTACACATCATGTGGACCAATGGAACAATGTGTAGTCCCTTTAGGTTAGGGTTAGGCTGTGTATTCCATATACGACCTACCTAACCGGGGATCATGTAACACAGAGTCAACATGGCATGTGGCAGATTGGACATGCCATGTACTCCAATATTTATAATGTGCGCCTCACATGCTGAGTTCCTAGGCATGTACTATAGATATATGGTGAAGGTTATACACGCCATATAGATCAGATCTACATGCCGTGTAATCTTACCAGATTACATATATTTAAAATTTATTCATTTTACTATGTAAACCTTGAGACATGTACTTGTGTGTGGTCATAAGGATATGACACGCCATGTGATAGGTTTTAATATACATAAATATTTAAAATTTTAATTTATATATGTATAATTTTAAAGATCTTATTTTCATGTATGAGTTTTATTCTAGTTAGTATTCTACATTCATTAAAGTAAGACACATTTTTGAAAAATCATGTAATTCATGTAATAATCTGGAAAGTACACATCCTGAAAAAACATGATAAGTTTTACATTATATATGTCACAAAGAATAAATCATATACAAGTATAATACATATTGTGTATATTTGGGAATGTATTCACCGGGATACCTCCAAGGAACAAGTGATGTACATAGTTAATTTTAAATGAATTTATTTAATTTGTTGAAAATTATAAAGAATGAAGATCTCAAATAAATTTAGATAAGGGTTATGATAAATGTATTGATTAATTAAAGATAATAATGAATCAATTAGACTGGGATTTATCTTATGTAAGAGTTATTAAGATTTGAATTATAGTTTTATTAAGTGTGTAATTCATTTCATTCTAGTGGTTGATAATTGGATAGACCAACCCTTTGTATGTGATTAGTTTCATTTTTATTTATTATTAAATGAAATTGTGGGCATGCGTTCCTTATCTCTTCATTAATATGTAGGTCCTACATACCTACAAATTAATTTATGTAAAAACTCATTTTACCCCTCACCTGTGTGTAAGTAAAAGCATATTTAATGGATGGGGATCCCAAGATAGTAGAGAAATTGATGTTAGGAGCCGAGGTGAAACTAATCCAAGCAAGATACAAAGGTTGAATGGTGGAAATCTATAAACATGTACCTCTGATTTTTCAAGGTGTTTCTCCCCTAGGTCAGTGGTCATTTTATCAACCGCTAGACAAACTAACCACTAGAAAAATATCATGATGATGCCCTTTAATTTTTTTTTCAGTTTCATTGTTATTCATCATGGATGCTTTGTCGTGATCACATAATTAATGAATTAACAAGCATGAAAGATGGAATTAATACAAACTAGCTAATTCATAAATATTTTCTAAAGACATGGTCAATCACTTAATTAATCCCGCTTAATATTAACAATCATATGATAAAGATAATAATTAAAAATTTACACATGAAGGAAAAAACCCCTCAATAAAATATTATGTCAGTATAGCCTTTTATGAATTCAGTTAGAATCGAGCCATTGTTAAATGTGCATGACCATCCAAATATGGGGTTATTTCAGTTATCTATGAATTCTAACATGAGGTTTTGGGTTGACTTGACATTGTTCAAATCAAGGGTTGACTGTAAAATCATGACATGGTGTAACTAATAGGCAAAGGATGAGGAAATCCAATTAAAGGGTTTTAAAATTTGGGAGTCCAATCAACAGATCAAGAAATTGGAAGTTAATACAACTGGAATTTAAAATTCCTACCTAAAACCTTTCATGTTGCTTGAACAATCAATTTTGGGGTAATGAGAATAAAAATATTGATCCTTTCAACTATAATATCAAAGAAACATGATATTCTGAATCTAATGGTGGGGGATATTTGTTTTCAACAGAATAGTGGGAGACTAAAAAATATAATATTTATTTATTTGTCTAAATTTATCAGATGAAGTACTAAATCATTGTTTATATTATTTGTAGAAATAGAATTAAAAATTACATCAAACATATTTCTATTATAAATTCTTGATAAGGATAAACTTTATATCGCCACTAATCTACTAGAGTGGAAAAGGAACTTATAAGTCATCCTTCACCATGAAAGAAAATTGTATCTTCTAGAAGAACATTTAATAGTTGTGCCTGGAAATGAGGCAAGTGATGAAGAGATATCTCTCTATGATAAACAT
Organism: Viscum album; assembly: GCA_963277665.1. NCBI lineage: Eukaryota > Viridiplantae > Streptophyta > Magnoliopsida > Santalales > Viscaceae > Viscum > Viscum album. The sequence goes on along the minus strand of OY728158.1, from coordinate 705,142,274 downwards.
TTGTATTATGCTACAGAAGTTTATGGCTTCATAGTATCATCCATGTAAAAGGTGTTTATGAAGAAACATGAGGATATTAATTCATATAACATGATATATCACCTTTGGGATCTATATCAAGAGAAGGGGAGACAAGATAGGTATGAGATCTCAAATTCATTGTTTACCACTAATCTTTGAGAGTCTTGACCATCTAGGCCTCTTTTATTCAATATTATTGGATATATTGAATGCTTGGACATCTTAGTATTTAAATACCAGTATGAGTTGTATATAGATCTCATACTTTCATCACTTCCCAAGACTTTATCTAGTTTTATGATGAATTATAATATGGGAAATATTGATAACAGTTTATCAGAACTTCTATCATTGATTCACTAAGTAGATAAGGACATGGGGTATGAAAAACCACATTCCTTATGGTGAATAAGAAATGGAAGGATAAGGAAAAGGGGCCCAAGACATATAAATAGTCTAAATCTTTTGAACACCATCCTACCAAGAAGAATAACATCTAGAAGAAGGGAAAGGAAATGAAGGTAGTTTGTTTTTCATGTGGAAAGCTGGGCCACTAGAATAAGATCTACACCCAAAAGTGTGGGGAAGCTATTGGTGAATTAGTTATCAAGTGAAATCCTTCCATATCTACAAATTGGTTATTAGATACACTTTGTGGTGACCACATATATATCCAAATACAAGAACCAAGTGGATTCCCAAAAACATCCATAGGAGAGGTGAATCTATGAGCTTCCAATGGTGCAAGGTTGGTTTCACTTGTCATTGGTGACTACCACCTTTCATTGACAATGAGAATGATTTTGGTTTTATGTGATTGTTATGATGTACCTACTGTTAGAAAAAAACATTATTACTGTATCATGATTAGATAATGATGGGTGCATTTTTCATGTTCGAAAATAGAAGTTTTTTATTTTATAAGGATAACATATGTTATGGTATGAACATTTAACTAACATTCTGTATGTATTAAATTATGAAAAACAAGTACAATAAATTGATAATGAATCAAGTTTACATGACTGATATAACACCCTGATTTGGCATCACCATCTTGGTCATGTAAATGAGAAGTGTTTGACAAATCTCTATCAGGATTACTATTTTCACTCTCATGAGCTAAAAATACCTAATAGATGTCATACATGATTACAATGAAAAATGACCAAAGTACTATTTGGTGGATAGTGTGAAAGGGCCAGAGGGATTCTAGTATAGGTACACACTGATGTTGACCATTTTCAATAGAATCTAGTGGTGGATATTCTTACTTCATAGCTTTTTCTAACAACTTGAGTAGATATGGATATATTTACAAGATGAATTACTAGTCCTAGTCCTTTGAGAAATTCAAGGAATTCAATAATGTAGTATAAAATCATTTTGGTAAGAAGATAAATAATATTTGATCGGATCAAGGAGGAGAATTTATTAATCAGTAGTTCATCAACAATTTATGGGAGTTTGGGATTCTATACCAGCTCACTTCACATTATACACCATAGTGGAATGGTGTTATTGAAATAAAGAACCATACCTTGTTGGACATGGTATGGTCATTGATGAGTCGTGCATATCTTCCTTTTTCCTTTTTGGGATATGCATTACAAACTAAAGCATAATCATTAAACAGAGTGCTAAATAAAGAAGAAAATGGAATTCCCTTTGATCTATGGAGTCAAAAGAAACCCATTTATCACTTAAACATGTATGGGAATGTGATGTATTTGTTAAGTATTTATTGGGAAACAAACTAGAACCCATGGGAATAAATTGAATATTTATAGGACACCCCAAGGAAACCAATGGATACTACCAATTAGACCCCTCAGAAAACAATGTGACAGTCACCAGACAAGCCATATTTATTGAGAGGGAGCACATTCACAAAAAGGATAGTGGGAGAATGGTTGAATTAAATGAAGCTGATGCTCAAGATACTTAGAAGTTGGTACATGAACACTTTCCACTGGTCCCCATAGAATAAGTAGTTCATGAAACACAAGTACTCTTCTGGACTATAAGAGATGTAAGGGAACTATATAGATATGGTTTTCTAGTCACTATGTATAGTGACCCATTAATATTGGAAAACGATGAAACTATCCCATACAAGGAGGAAATAGTGTGATCAGAAGCTACAAGATGGCTAGAAGCTATGAATTATGAAACAGAATATATGTATCAAAACCAAGTTTGGGTTTTGGTTGATGTTCCAGTTGATATAAATCCTATTGGGTGTAAATGGGTATTCAAGAAAAAACTGGACATATAAGGTAATGTAAGCACCTATAATTAAAGGATAGTGGATAAAGGTTTTAAATAGTGTAAACATGTTGACTATGATGAAATATTTTTCCTAGTTTCCATGTTTAAATCCATAAGAATAATACATTACATAGCATCTTACCATGACTATGAAATTTGGAAGATGGATGTCAAAACTGAATTCCTTGATAAGAACCTTTAGGAAGATGTCTATATGACATAACCAGAAGGGTTTGTGACAAAATGTGATTCCAAAAGGGTTTTAAAGTTGTTTAGATCCATTTATGGATTGAATAAATCATCTAGGTCATGGAATATTCAATTTGATGAACCCATAAGAGAATTTGGTTTCATAAAGAATGAATGCGAGCCATGTTTTTAAAATTGGTTTAATAGGAATGTGTTTGTTAACATACTAGTGTATTCTGATTATATATTACTTATAGAAAATTACATACCAGTCTTATAGTCATTTAAGGATTGTTTGAACATGTTCTGCTCCATTAATGACTTAGGCAAAGCAGCTTACATTATAGGGATCATGATCATTCCTGATAGATCTAGTAAGCAGCTTGGACTAAGTCGACATACATATATTAATCAAATAGAAAAGAGATTTATTATGGAATAATACAAGAGGGTATTAGTTCTAGTGTTACATGGTTTACATATATCTAATAAAATGTTTCCCTAAAAACAAAAGGATAATGATAGAATGATTAAGATCCCATACGCTTCAATGATAAGATTAATCATGTATACCATGTTATGTACTAGACTTGATGTTTACTATACATTGATCATGTTAGGTAGATATCACAAATATCTAGGAGAACAACATTCTAATGCTATTATGACCATACTTAAGTATCTGAGAAGAACTAAGGATATGTTCCTGGTTTAGGGAGGATATGAGAGGATTTCCATCATAGGTTATGTTGATGCTCATTTTCAGATAGATCTGATGATCTAAAGCCACAATCATGATATTTTTTCTGTTTAAATAGAGGATACCTGAGCTTGTAGAGTTTATATTAGCTAGTTTTTTATGATTATATAGTGGATACTGAGTACATAGTGGCTTCTGAGGCTACCAAGGAAAACTTCTAGATTCAGAATATTGTCTAGGATCTTGATGTGGTAACCAGAAATATAGACCATATCCAATTGTATGGTGATAATACTATTATAGTGTCTCTTGAAAAATATCCAAGTTCACATCAATGGATAAAGAAAATACTCTATAAGTATCAGATATTGAGGGATTTTTAGCAGAGGGGTGAATTTTTAGTGAGAAGAGTACCCATAGAAGAGAACTTGGTAGACCCCTTGACTAATTTCCTATCTCAACAAAGGTAGGAATATCTTGTGAGACCTAGCAGACTGAAGGTTGTTAATCAGTGGCTCTAGTGAAATTGGGAGTCGGTTGGAGTTGGTTCCCTAGAACCGAATTCTATTTTACATTACGATAACTAATATTCATGGTTTTTAATATTAAAAAAATTCCTTATCATATCATGATTATTTTTTTGCATGACATTGAATGTGATAATGTCATAAGAGTAACCTTCACACTAAAAGTTTGTTGCAGATCTATGCTATAATGATCACCCAGAAGTGCTATGACTCTATTCTTGAATATATGTTCTATAGCTGGATGATATCATTTGAGGGACACAAATGATACTGGATATTAGGGGTGGAGACTCATGGGACATTCATGCACCTTCTCATGGTGTACACCATTGGTAATGTCCATGAGGATATTATAAGAAGAAGAACCTCCAGTAAAAAATCCACATTTCTATCTGTCATTGGGTGTTCCTATTTGTGAAAATGTTTATTGGTCATTAGAAATTAATATTATTATTAATGAGTATTATGAGTCACACAAATAGACATATTGATGAAAATAGTAATGATAAATGTTCGCGATGAGTAAGGATTTGTTGGGTGTGTCGCGAGTAATATTGAATTAGTGAATAATGAGTGAAATGATTTATCCTTTATTTTATTTTCAGAAGAAAATATCTTAGGTCCTTTGATGGAAATAATATATCCAAAATAAATCCTTGTCCATGGTCATAAATATGCAAATTCTATTTCAATAAAGTCATAGAAAGATATATTGAGCATATAGGTTGATGGAACTTTCATGCAACATGCTCGATTAGAGATGTTTTGATAAAGGGATTATATTTCCTGATAAGACATCATATGAGGTGAAATTTAATTGTGGAATTGAATTATTTTTATATGGGTGACTTGTCATATTTCTAGATAGTAACCTTGGAAATTAGGCTACTCTGCCTAATTCCACCAAGAAATATTACTTGAGGGTAATAAATACATTGATCCCAAAATAGTAGAAACATTATAAGAACAATTATGGTTAAAGTATAGTTTTTGTGTGTTATATGCACTTATTTTAAAATTAATATTATACATGCATTATATTTTTATTTTATAACTTATATTAAATTTTTATAATTATTGGATAAAAATTTTATAATTTTTATGGCATTAATTTAGTTTTAATGGATAAATTAACCTAGTTAGAAATCTAGTTACCTTAAAGTAAAACCAAAATGAAAAAAATACAGAATCATAGGAGTTAAGGAAGAAAATGTTTAAAAAATGTGTTTAATTGGCCAGTAGAGGTTTTAATAGACCATATAATCCATCCAAAACATTAATTATAAATATTTTAGAAACTTTTGGTACTTTTTACCTTCTAATATTGTATACTTTCGAGTATTTATAAGATTTTTTTCCTCCTCAACTTTAAAATGGAACTATCTCCCCTCACTGTTTTTACCTCTGATGACAATTGGATCATCTAAAATATGATAATATCTATTCCTAATATCCACAATCTCATCTTAGAATCCTCAACTTGGTCAAAAATAAAACAAGGTAATTCCTTTTGTTCAAACCAAAAAGAGTTACATGAAGAAGAGGAAATATTCATCAACAATCATTTTTATTTAATTTCTTTCTCCACCAACTTAAATTATTATTATATAATTATAATATAATAAAAAAATAATAATATATATACTTAGTTGTTTTTTTAATGGCACTACCAGAAACAACACACCCAACCTTCTAATTGGGTATGAAATTATCATTCGTTTATGTGGTGGACTATCGCCACACAAACCTATGTCGTTTGTTTTTCCATTATAACTTATTGAGTATGGAAATAATGATGGATATAAAGTTTTTATATGATATTAATAACATAATTATATCTCTATATTAAATATATCAAATATTCCCTTTTATTTTCAATTATGTTATGGATACCATAATGTCACTTGTGTGATCGAAAAAATATTGCCTCACGAAGCAATGTGAATCGTATTCCACTAACTTGTTATATAGAAGGTAATAAGGGTAAATATAATAAATAAAAGTAATATAAATTATATATTTATTATATTAATGAAATGTATACTATTATGTAAATTTAACATGTCTTCACATTTTTACCATTTCACACACTAAAAAATTTATAATTTTATCCGTGGATGTGTAAAATACCACATCCTCGAAACAATGTGAATAATTTTACATTACAAGAATGATATATATATATATATAAGTATATATAATTAAATATCATGTTATTTATGATATAATTATCATTATTTAATGATAAAATATTACTTACCTTCTCTCCATAATGATCATTGAAAAATGAAAATGTTACTCATGCATACATACGACTTACCATCGCCATGATCGTAGTGTTAATTAAATTTTCATAACCAAATTTCATTATTGGTTTCAAAAGTATAGTTGATGTTTATATATGATAAATATTTCGTAATTTTTATTCCTTATATGTTTAAATAATATCCATTTTCACCATAGTTAACCTACTAAATACTTTTTTGACACATAATCTAAATATGATCAAAACTATTGACAAAAACATAATTGATTATGTAATTATATATAACTTGTTTAGAAATAAAATAAATGTGATAAAAAAACTAGAAATGGTTCTGAATAAGTTATCTAATTAGAATAATATTATTATTTATGATAATGAAAAACAATCATGATGAACGAGACTCAAGGTAAGGGTTTTTCTCATGTCACTTTTATTTTTGTGAGATACATGCCATATTCACCCCTTATATTTATTGTTTGGTTTATATAATACCCATGAAAGTATTTTATAGTTATTATATACATAATTTTTTGAATTTACATATCCATTTTCTGATCTCTCTTTAATGCGATTTTTAGTTCCAAAATCACCGAAGTTGTAAAGATTTTTTTTAAAAAATTATTCCATTGAGACTTATGTTGTATTATGAACCTCTATTATTTTATGAGGTATATATAATATCCATTGAAAAATAATATCATTGATTTATTTATTCTCATGGTATTATTTGTTTCATATAATTTAATCCTTTAATGGATGTTACAAATCAAAGTTACCAAAGTGGTATGAGTGTTATATTATAATCTCATCGATTACCAAGATTGTTTGTGATTTAGTCACCAATGTTAAAATATTATGATCTAGAAAACAATAATTCAAATAAAATTTATTATTATATGGTTATGTTATGATAATACATATTTTACCTTAATATTACTCTATTTATGTATTCAATACATCAAACTAATATTTTAATATAAAATCTTATTTTTTATTGAAAATTTTTTTTCTTCCCAAACCATGTTTTTTAAAAATGTTTTCAAAAAGTTTTGGAAAAGTGTATCTCAAATACATATGAGTTATTTCCTTAGGAAATGTTTTATATTATTTTTAATATATTCATTTACATTATTTTGAGTTAATTTTTAATTTAAAATATCTTAAACAAATTATGTATAAAAGAGTTATTTTCCAAACAAAAAGGGTATTTTCCACAAAAATAATTTAATAATCCTTTAAATGTATTTCTATTCATTAATGTCAAGAAACCATTTTGTTACATATTCTCCAATGGGGTTATTTTTTTAATGATATCATACTAATTATTTATCTACATTGATTAATATTGTTTCAAATAGATTGTTATGGAACCCATTTATTTTTCATTTGTTAACTATGTTTCAAAGAGATTATTATGGAACCAGTTTTTATTTCATGGGTTAAACATGTTTCTAATATATTCTTATAGAACCAATTTCATTTCTATGGGTTAACCATGTTTTGATAAGAGTAAAGGTTTCTTCAATGATTTATGATGGAATGAAACATCTATGTTCTTTATTACCAGGAAAGTTCAGGAATCGAGCAAGCTCGATCCTAAAAATTTATTTAAGAAAATATAAGTACAAAAAAACACACCAAACATGCAACACAAAACACCGCCAAATCCGTACACTGGAACACAATGCAACCCCAAAACACCAAAAGTCCAAAAACTCATACACTAAAAGACCCTCAAATAATATCCATCAGACCCAGAATCCACCCAAAACCCAAATCACTAGACCGACCCATGCCTGCCATGCATCCATGCCCCACAAAAAATGCCAACCCATGATCACGACTCTGAAGACAACCCCACCTGATCCGCATCACCTGAACTCAATGCGTCCTTAGACACCGCAACAATAACTCCTCACAGTGGCCACCAAATTTCCACCAAATTCATTGTGTATCTCGAGGCCAACTATAGGCCTCACATCACCTTCTCCACGTGACATCGCTGACTTGCTCTCTTCACCAGGTCACCCAGTTACCCGAGGTCACTGTCATCCACCCAAGGAAAACCCCGCCATCCTGTAGCCCACTGTTAATTGGTGGCCTGCCCCTTGCTCCAGCCTACGCAATCACTTTCCACCTCATGTCCTAAGGTCACACATCTATATCCCGAAGTCACTTCACCAAAAAAACCCCACAATTATCACGATAAAAAATGGCCATCGTCGGCCTTCTCTGTAAGATAGATCATCATCGATCGTCAGCCTTCTCTACAAGAGAAGTCATCACCGGTCTTCAGCCGGCCGGTCATCCATTGGACTGTGAGGTCTCCTCACCACCATCCCACACATCATCACCGATCATAAGTCGGATGCCCACCTCATCGTCGGTCCGTCAGCATGTAGCAAAGCCCCCGTGCTCCTTCCGGATCCCAAGACTGCTGGCCGCTGGGATCGCAGATCCAATCGTTTCCAGATGCACTCTGCAACAGAGGTCCATACTTTCAGATGCACGCCGATCGTCATATCACCTCTCCAATGTAACTACGATCCCTCATATCCGCATAAAAATAACAGATCCATCTGGATCCCATACCTATCCGTCGAAAAAGACCTACATCCCACATACCCTTCTCCTTGTGCCCCAAGAATGAGATCATCACACACTGAGGCCGTCGTTGGCTGGATCCATGTCATCGCCGACCACAGCCAAACAATTACCCATGTCCCCACATCTACATACAATTTCCAGCCCCCACTGAGGGTTTCACACTTTCATAACGAGAGGGTTCCTCACCATAAAAGAATCATGATGAAAATAATCCATCCATAACAGCTTGATCACCATCCTTCTTCATCAACGCACCATCACTAAACATCTTCAGGGTTTCATCAACCTCTAATGCTCTGTGAGACAGCTTAGCTGGATGAGACCCACCGCCACAAGCATCAAATAAGCTATAATGACTGAAAATATGATCTTCAATCCCTTTATTGTCAAGACGGTCATAATGTGGATGAGAGATAAACTCTCTAGACCTACCACACACATCAAACAGATCAAAATGACTTATTATCTTCTTATGATCATTGATGAAATTCATTTTTAATGCTAATGTTTTCCCTTACTGGGAATTCGATCTCACCCCACTTGTGTTTCATTTTACCAAGGTTATAAAGATAGAGGTTGAATAAATTATGTGTAGAAAGGATATCATTTGGATTATAACAATGTATTAATGTGAAAAGGAAAAGATGGATACTATGGGAGAAATGATCATTTAAATTCCTTTAAAATTAGTTATATAAGAGTTTGAATTAATTATCGGCAAATATAATCCTAAAATATCCCCATGGTCATAAGTGATCTAATTTTTCAATTTGGTGTCATAATATTTCGATGAAATAACGTTGGTCAATATTATTGGTATGAAAATAGAAAATTTAAAGTTCATGATTTCACAACAGGATTTGGGAGTGTTGGTACTAGGATTCTATAATATATTAATAAAACATGTGATATTTTGAATAGAGTTTTAATTAGGCCACTTCATAAAATGAAAAGTTATCAGTTATGGAATAATTTAAAACTTAAAGTTGGATAATTTATTTTTTTGGATCCAGGGTGTATATATTGAATACTAAGTAAAACCAGGAATGTTTGAATAAAAATTGTATTATGGAATCTTTCTTAAGAATTATATTACTTCTAACTCTTATAGGGTGTTTAATAAAAATTCAAATATTTTTGAACAATCTTTTCTTGGGATGTTTGATGAAAGTGATCTATTTGATCATATTACAATTAAACAGATGAATCTTTTTATTCATTACACAACTTTATTATCTATTCTTATAATGATAAGTTGTAAATTAAATTAGAACATGATCATTATAATATCCTATTCTAAATAAAATCATTTTGAGGAACCTGAAATTGACTTTCCTAGAAGAATAAGGACTTTGAAGGAGTATCTTTTAGAGACTATTATAGGATACCAATATAAAAAGGTTTGGACTTGGATAAATCTCGAAATCTAGTTGATATTTCTGGATTTTTATCCCTATTTAAACCCAGTTCAATAAAATAATCCTTATATAATGATAGTCGGTCTTTAGATATACATGAACAAATAAATCAACTTAAGAGAAAAACATTTGGAAATTAGCTTATAGACTTTCATACAATCTTTTAATATGAACTAAGTGAATTTTTATGAATAACAAATATGATAAAGGTATAATTTTTCATAATAAGGCTATTCTAGGTGCTATGGGAGACAATTAGGATGAAGGAATAGATTATGAGGAAACCTTTTTGCATGTTTATAATATTAAAACGATCAAGATCCTTTTATCCTATGAATCTAAAATTAATTTTATATTGTACCAGATGAATGTTTAATATAAAATATAAAATTATTATTTAATAGAAGATTTTTTTTAAAAACCCAAAAGGTTTTGAAGATCCCCAATTTTCAAATTATATTTTTAAATTTACTATAATTTTTTATAGTCTTGAAAAATAACCATGGGCTTTGTATGATAGGCCGTGTTATTTTATTTTAGAAAATGATTTTTTTGTAAGTATGGTTAATCCAACTATTTTTAATAAAATATCTACATTTTCTATTTTTTTGGTTTAGATTTATGTAAATGACATTATTTTCGGTTCTACAAATAAAAATCATCCCAATGTCTTATGAAAACTAATTAATTTTTTTTAAAAATAAGTATGATGGGGGAATTTAATTTTGGTATTTTACTTAAAATCATTCAATGGTATTTATAGAAACTAACATTAAAAATTAGGATACTCTTCTTAATGCCACTGAGAAAGAGGCCCTGCGGGTAATGAATATATTGATCCCAAAATGGTAAACCATTATAAGAACAATTATGGTTAATGTAGAGTTTTTGTGTGTTACCTGCACTTATTTTAAAATTAATTTTACACATGCATGAGATTTTTATTTTATAACTTTTATAAAATTTTTATAATTATTTGATAAAAATTTTCTAATATTTATGGCGTTAATTTAGTCATAATGGATAAATTAACTTAGTTATATAACTAGTTACCTTACCGTTAAAACAAAATGAAAAAATATGGAATCATAGGAGTTAAGTAAAAAAATGATTAAAATATGTGTTTAATTGGTTATTAGAGGTTTTAATAGACCATATCATCCATCCAAAACATTAATTATAAATATTTTATCCACTTTAGGTACTATTTACCTTCTAATATTTTATACTTTTGCGTATTTATAAGATTGTTAGTTCCAACATACATAATCCCATACTAGAAGCCTAACATTTTTCAAAAATAAAACCAAGGAATTCCTTTGGTTCAACCCAAAAGGAGTTACCCAAGAAGAGGAAACATTCATCAACAATAATTTTTATTTTATTTATTTCTCCATGCACTTAAATTATTCTTATATAATTATTATATAATAAAAAAGTATAATATATATACTTAGTTTCTTTTTTGTTAATGCTACTACTGGAAACAACACACACAACCTTCAAATTGGGCATGAAATCATCATTCGTTTATACGGAGGACAATCACCACACGAACAAATGCCATTTTTTTCCATTACCACCTATTGAGTTAGGAAATAATGATGGATTTAATGTTTTTATATGATATTAATAAGAAAATTATATATCTAGATTAAATATATCCAATATTTCCTTTTATTTTCAATTATGTTTGGGATATAATAATGTCACTTGTGTGATTGACAAACTATTGCCTCACAAATAGATGTGAATAATTTTTCAATAACTTGTTATATAAAAGGTAATAAGGGTAAATATAATAAATAAAAGTTATATAAATGATATATTTATGATATTAAGGAAATATATACAATTATTTAAATTTAATATCTCTTCATATTTTTACCATTTCACACACTGAAAAGTTTATAATTTCATTCATGGATATGTAAACTACCACATCCTTGAAACAACGTGAATAATTTTTCATTACAACAATGATATATATATAATTTAATATAATTTTATTTATGATATAATTATGATTATTAAATGGTAAAATATTACTTACCTTCTCTCCATAATGATCATTGAAAAATGAAAATGTTACTCATGAATACACATGACTTACCATCTCTATAATCATAGTGTTAATTAAATTTTCATAACCAGATTTCATTATTGTTTTTAAAAGTTTAGTTGATGTTTATATATAATAATTATTTTTTAATTTTTATTCTCTATATGTTTAAATAATCACCATTTGTTTTGTAGTCAACCTACTAATTACTTTTTTGACACCTAATCTAAATATGGTCCAAACAATTTACTAAAACATAAATGATTATATAATTATATATAACTTGTTTATAAATTAAATAAAAGTGACAAAAAACCTATAAATGGTTTTGAATAAAATAAATAATTAGAATATGTTTATTATTTATTATTATAAAAAACAATCACGATGAACCGGACTCAAGGTAAGGGTTTTTCTCGTGACACTTTTATTTATGTGAGATACACATCTTATTCACCCATTATATTTATTATGTGGTTTATATAATACCCATGGAAGTATTTTATGGTTATTATACACATAATTTTTTTATTTACATATCCATTTTAGGATCTCTCTTTAATGGTATTTTTAGTTCCAAAATCAACTAAGTGGTAAATATTTTTTTACAAAAAATTATTTCATTGAGACTTGTGTTTTGTTATGAACCTATATTATATTATGAGGTTTATATAATCCCCATTGAAAAATAATATCATTAATTAATTTCTTCTCATGGTATTATTTGTTTCATTTAATTTAATCCTTTAATGTATGTTACAAATCAAAGTTACCAAAGTGGTAGGAGTGCTATATTATAATCTCATTGATTACCCAGATTGTTTGTGATTTAGTCACCAAAGATAAAATATTATGATCTACAAATAAATAAGTCTAATAAACTTTATTATTCTCTAGTTATGTTAGGATAATACATGTTTTACCTTCATATTACTCTATTTATGCATTCAATATATCAAATTAATATTTTAATATAAAATTGTATTTTTTGTTGAAAATTGTTTTTTTACAAAGTCATGTTTTCTAAAAATATTTTCAAAAAGTTTTTGAAAAGTGTACCTCAAATACATATGAATTGTTTCCTCAAGAAATGTTTTATATTATTTTTAATATATTCATTTACAATCCATTGAGGATATTTTTAAATTAAAATATTTTAAAAAAATTATATATAAAAAAGTTATTTTCAAATTGAAAAGCGCATTTTTCAGAAACATAATTTAATAATCCTTTAAATATATTTCAATTCATCAATGTCAAAAACTAATTTGGGTATTTATTCTCCAAATGGGGTATTTGTTAATGATATCATGCAAATTATTTATCTACATTAATTAATATTATTTCAAATTGATTACTATGGAACCCTTTTATTTTACATTGGTTAACTATGTTTCAAAGAGATTATTATGAAACCAGTTTATATTCCATGGGTTAAACATGTTTCAAATATATTATTATATAACTAGTTTCATTTCCTTGGGTTAACCATGTTTTGAAAAGAGTAAATGTTTCTTCAATGATTTATGATGGAATGAAATATCTATGTTCTTTATTCATTATTCAGTTCTTGAAAATAATAAATGATGGGTGTTCAAATATAGAACCATGTGAGACCATGATACCTCAAATGATTGCTCTTCCTAGATTTTTCTCCAATTCATTGGGTAATTATTATGATATCTATATAATTTTAGGTGAATATGTTCATATGATTATTCCAATTTTAAGGGTTTTGTAAGGGTTCTATGAGATGATGCACCAATATACCAATATGATTCATCTATGTCAATTATGGGTTTATTATATTCCATTTTATCATGATATATATCACATGAAATATTATTATTGATTCATATGATTTTTTCATTTTTTTTCTTATTCTATATTTTCATGTTTGATGATCTAGGTATTTATGGGTTTGAATATTTTCATGTTATACTCATGAAGTTTGATTGTTTCATCATACCCTTATTATCTTCTTATACTCATTTATGAAATTCATTTTTTAATTATAATTTTTCCCTTATTGAGTATTAGATCTCACCCCACTTATGTTTGATTTTCCCAAGGTTATAAAGAAAGTGGATGAATAAATTATGTCTTGAAATGATTTAATTTGGAATATAACAATGTAATAATGTGAAAAAGAAAAGATGGGTTATGTGGGAGAAATGATCATTTAAATTCATTTAAATTAGTTATATAGAAGTTTGAACTAATTATCTGAATCTGTAATTCTAAAATATCCTCATGGTCATAAGTGATCCAACTATTCATTTTGGTGTCATAATATTTCTATAAAAAAATATTGGTCAATATCATTGGAATAAAAATAGAAAATGTAATGTTTATGATTTCATAACAGGATTTGGGATTGTCGGTCCTCAGATGTTATAATATATTAATGAAGCATGTCATATTTTGAATAGTGTTTTAATTTGGCCACTACATAAAATGACAAGTTATCAGTTATGGAATAATTTAAAACTTAAAGTTGGATAATTTAATTTTTTTGGATCCAGGGTGTATATATTGAATACTAAGTAAAATCAAGGAAATATTTGATTAAAAATTGGATTATGGAATCTTTCTTCAGAATTCTATTACTTCTAAATCTTATAGGGAGTTTAATAAAAATTAAAGGACTTTTGAATAATTTTTTCATGGGATGTTTGATGAAAGTGATCTATTTGATCATATTAAATTAAAATAGATGAATCTTTTTATTCATTATACAACTTTATTATTGATTCTTATAATGATATGTTGTAAACTAAATTAGAACATGATCATTATAAAATCTTTTTCTAAATAAAATCATTTTGAGGAACCTGAAATTGACTTTCCTAGAAGAACAAGGACTTTGAGGGAGTGTCTTTTATAGATTATTATAGGAGGCGAATATAAATAGTTTTCGACATGGATAAATATCGAAATCAAGTTGAGTTTTCTGGATTTTTATCTGTATTGATACCTAGTTCAATAAAATAATCCTTATATAATGATAGTCTATCTTTAGATATACATAAAAAGATATATTAGATTACGAGAAAAACATTTGGAAATTAGCTTATAGCCTATCATACAATCTTTTAATATTAACTATGTAGATTTTTATGAATAAAAAATATGATCAATGTATAATTTTTCGTAATAATGCTATTCTAGGTGCTATGGAATAAAAATAGGATGAAGGTATAGATTATGAGGAACCATTTTTGCATGTATCTAGTATTAAAGTGATTAATATCCTTTTATCCTATGAATCTCAAATCAAATTTATTTTATACTAGATATATGTTAAATATAAATTTTTAAATTATAATTTAATAGAAGATTTTTTTTTAAAAACCAAATAGTTTTGAAGATACCCAATTATCAAATTCTATTTTTAAATTTACTATAATTTTTTATAGTCTCAAATAATCACCATGGGATTGGTATGATAGGTTGTGTTATTTTATTTTAGAGAATTATTTTTTTGTAAGTCTTTGCAATCCAACTATTTTTTTTAAAATATCTACATTTTATATTTTTTTGGTTTTGATTTATGTAAATCATGTTATTTTTGGTTCTACAAAAAAAACATCTCAATGACATATCAAAACCAATTAAAAATGTTTTTAAAATGAGTATGATGGGGGAATTTAATTTTGTTATTTATTTCAATTCATTCAATAGGATTTTGGAACTTTCTAAGTCAAAGTAAATATATTACTGATTTTTTGTATTAAAATTCCCCAGAAAATTTAATGTCATATACAACTCCTATGTATAGTAATATAAAACATTATCTAGATACGACTAGTAATCTATTTCAAAACAAGTTATTTAGAGGTATTATAGGTCATTTATTTTGTTTTACTACTAATATACTACATATAATGTCTTATCTTTTTTATGTGAAATATTTCAATCAAATCCATATGAGTCATATTTAATTTCTATTAAAAGGATTTTTAGATATTTAAAAGAAGTTTTTTATATATAATTACTTTATCTAAAAACCCATGGTATTGATTTAATTTTTAATTTTGATATAGAAATTGGAGTTTTAAGATTTTATAGCAAGAACCTATAACTTTTTTTGGAATGTCCTTAGCTTCAAAGTCTAATAATAGAAACATTGAGTTGAATTGTCTACTTCTCATGCAGAATATATTCCCACTAGTAGTTGTTATGAAAAAATGTTTTGGATTAATCACACTATTCTATAATTTTGAATTAATTTTTCTCATGTGCATATTTTATGTTATAATACTAGTGCTATAAATATTTCTCAGTCTCTTTTGAGCTATCCTAGGATATTCTTATTAATATCTAGTATCATTTTCTAAGATATCATGTCCAAAAGGGGGATATATCTTCAAAATTTATTAATAATTAGAAACAAATTACTGATATATTTGTTAATCCACTTCTCACTACTAGTTCATATTTTTTTTAATGGGGAGTTAGTTTAATTTGGTTATAAGTTAATATTATATATTTGTTTTTTTATTATAATTTTAGTTTGGTAAATTAAATTAAATTTTTATAAATAATTGTTTATTATGTCGTTCATTTGATTATTAATGTTTTTATGTATCTTTTTTTAAGACGTTTTATTTTCAATTTTACTCTTCCAATAGATTACACTGAATTATCATCTTGAGATACTAACCTGTCACCTAAAATTGTCAATTTTAATCATTTTCTCTCTCTCCCATCTATATACTCTCATCCTTTAAAACTCAAAAATTATTGATCATTTGAACCCTAGATATATTTATCATCATTAATTATACTACTAGATATGATGGTTATGTTTAAGAAGACTCATGAACATAAATCTAGAAATGGAAAATGGAAAAGACATTCAAGTTTTGGGAAGTTTTACAACATCAATTGGTTATGTGAGAAGAATATGATACTGAATAAGGAGTTAAGGTTTAAAGGGATGAACTTAATGATTAATTGAGGTAATTCTGAATATATATTAAAAAGATAATTCAATAATATTAATTATAATTCCTAGTTTATAATTGGTGATGGTGTCGATGTTGTTTTTTCAAAGGTGAATGATAGGGTGTTTTTATTGTCAAAAATCACTATGGATTTTCATTGTCAATATCCTAATAAAGGGAACTTTAATTTCTTCCCATATCAATTTGAGATAGAGTTAAGAAGAATGGGGATATCATGTCCTTTATTTTTGTAGTATGTCATGTTAATATGGTGATAGTAGAGTATTTGGAATCTGACTAGAAGTTGATGGTCAATTTCATATATAATATATCCATTCAAAGGATTGTAGAGTCAGTGAAAATATTTTCTTGTACACGTATGTTAGGTTTCTCATGATGAGTGATATAAAGTTCAAAACTAATCAATACATGTTAAGGTACACAATACACTACTTTCAAATAGATGCAACTATTTCAGTTTATACTTATGGTAGCCTAGTAGATATTATTTTTTATAAGATATGGATTATTAGTAACAATAATACTACTTTAAGGGGTCATCACTGTATTATGTTTACCTATGGAACCATAAAGAAAATTTGGCTTCTTCAAGAGTATAAAAAGGTGTATAATTATTCATTTGGGGTAGAAAGTAGATGAAACATATGGTTTTAATGTAGTGGGGGTGAAGATAAGATTGATTTTTTATGGATCTATATGGCTTGGTGTAGAATAAGTGAATCTGTCTAGAGTGGAAGGAATTTTTTCCAGACTGTATGTTTCTATAGGTGAAGATTTAGATTTGTAAGAATCCACTTCTAGTGTAGAGAATATCATTGTAAGCATAATAATGAGGCATGTTCGAAATGAGATCATTTTTTCCATAAGTGGGGGAGTTCAAAAATTTAAAATTATTATCAAGAACCATCTAGTAAGGAATAAAGTGATGTTATTCTTATTCATAGACCTCAGAGAATAGTCTATCTTACACCCATTGAGATGGTTTTTTATTTCACTACTAGGATATTTGAACACCCAATTATGATTGTTGATGAATGATATGAACATGTTGTTTGGGGTTAGGAACTACCAGTTTTGGAAGATTCCAATTCTCTAGAGTTTTAAGTGGAAATGAATTTCATTAGGTTGAGAAAGAAAGTACTCCCATAACTACTTACACTGAGTTGATTTAGGATCAATAATTTTCATTACTCTTAAATTCTTTATAAAGGAGTTTTGAAGGAAATTTTGATATCACAGAAGTTATTGTAGTGTTTTCCTCTCACACTAGTGAAATTTTGGAAGTCCATTCACTTCATTTGGTTGATGTTGGAGAACTATATATGAGGTTTCAAAAGGATTCCTTAGAATATGAAGAGGAATCAATTATTTTTGGATCTTACACAATATTTTTCTGCTAATTAGGTTTTTATGTTTAATATATTGTAATAAAAACTTATCAAGATAAAAATAGATCTTGTAAGTTTAAATAAATATTTTATGAACATTAGAAATTCATATATTTTAAAAATAGAATATGATTATCTCTAGGCTCATTTTCAAGGTCTATAGGAGAGTGAAATTTGTAGGAATTATTTTGATGCTTTGATAAGAGATATTGTTGGATATTTTGTAAAGTTAAATGGAGAGATTATTTAAAAATCACATTTTAGTGATCTGATGATGTTTTTTGGGAAATAGTGTTGAGGTTGTGAATGTTTTGGTTTCAGTACTTGGGAGAGATTCTACTTCTTGTGAAATTAGTTTTGGAATTTTTTTAATAATACTAAAGCTACTATACATTAATCTCTCAATTGTGGATGAGAATATTCAATGTTTGTACGATAATATTTTTCCCATACAAACTCTTTTGGTGAATCAGAATGACTTGGTTTCAAGGTTAACTGCTTTAAAACCAGTAGTCAGATATTATTTCAACTGGTTGGGAAGCCTGATTTAAAAATATATTTAATCCTACAAGACTATTTGAAACAATATCAAAGTGATTCGTGTTGAAGTGATTATGTTTATCCATGATTCAAGTAATTTAGTGATAGAGTGGGATGATATATTAAATTGGAATTCTAAATACCCTATGGCGAGTTTGATGGTTGTGCATAAGACTTTTTGAGATTATTGTACATCTAAATCACCCTCTTAAGAATCTTAACCAATTTTCAGTTCATCTCATCATCCTTCCCCATAACCATTGTTTCTTCTAAGATGATATTCATTTTTTAATATAATATTAATTATGAAATTAAAGCTCCTTTAATTTTAATCAATCCTCCATATTTTTATTGTTATTATATGTTTTTAATAATATATATCTTTAAATTTTTCTTATTTTTTATCTTAACTTACATTCACATACAATTTAGAGAATAATTAATTTCATTTCCTACATTTTTTTTTATAATTTCAAGAAATTATTATAAAAAGGGGATGAAATAAAGTTATAAAAGAAATTTAAAAATATACATTATCTATATTCTCTATTGTGATGTAAAAAATTATGTTATTTTTTTAATAATTTTAGACCTATTAGTTTTCTAATTATTTAAACTCTATGGGTTTTGCGATCATCAAAAATGGTGATATTGTGGGGTATATATATTATGAACTAAAAAAAATTCATTGATTTTTATTATCATAAATACCCCCAGTTATTTTATTATTAATGTAACATTAATTATATTTCATGTTTTTATTTAATTGGGTAATTATTTTATTCTTCTTCAAGTATTTTATTTGATCTTTTTATTAAAGTGAAATCATTTTCTAAAAATTATTCTATACGTGTTGAAGAAATCTAGAATAAATCTTCCAAAAGTGGTGTTATATTCTAATGTTGGTATCCAACCTCATGTTTGAGCTAAAAATTATGTTTAGAACCCTAAATTTGAGAAGGTAACCTCACATTTGAGTACCTAAGGTTTGATATTTAACTAATGTAAACAACTTCAAATTGGTATCATAGGATGAATTTTGTAGATATACTTTTATTATGAATTATACATCTTAAACCATAATTTTTGTGTTATTATCAAATAGTCAAACCCCACATTGAACTTGTGATCTGTGATATTTGAAATTTGAATCATTTTGAGAGTTGTGCTATGATTTAACTAGAGTAAATCTCCCATTAAAGAGATACAAAGGCCATTTCAAAGTATTTTCCTCAATATGCTAAATCATTATAATTCTTGGGGATGTTATTATTATTCAGAGAAATATACATTCAAGTTTTATGAAGGCAATTATATGGAGACATTGTGGATTTTTTTGAATGTACGTAAATTGGGATTCAAATTTAATTATCAAATTGATATATCAACATAGTCATCAATGTTTTTGAAAGTAATAAGTTTCTTTGATGCTCAGGAAAAATATGAATCACTTTCTCTAAAAAAATATACAATAATTCTTTTTGGTGAAGAAATTATTCTTTTTGCTACTACATCTGATTCTTATCTATGATACATATACTATAAGTTTTTTAAATCCTTTCAAGACTACACTTTTGAAATATATGTGTTATTATTTTTATTGTGTTTACATACTACTACTATAAAGATTCAATTATTTGTTGTTACTTTATATAGAAATATTAATCATAAAATTTTTAGATTATTCTTGAGGGAAGTTCTTTGATGATTTTAATATATTATGTTAAAGATATCTTTATCTGTCAGTTACATCATCTACATCTGAATACATTTGAATTGATTTTGTCCAACCAAAGATAATTTTTTCCCTAAAAACTATAGTGTGTGGCGTTTCAAGTAAAAATAATTGAACTACATTAATTCTGTATAAAATATTTTATGAGAGGTTATAATTTCATAAAAAGATCTTTAATGATCCCCTAAAAAGTATTTACTTATGAAAATCACCAAGATTGCAGAGACATTTTTGGTGGGTTAGACTAGGGGATAATTGTACCCAAAATCACAATTAAAATATATTGTTTCCAATAATTTTATTATTATTTATATACTATAGTTCAATAAAAAATTAAAATATCACTCCTAGGATCAAGGGGGATTTATTTAAAATTATTAATTATTTTTAAGAGGACACATTTCACCCCCTTTTTCGTCTTCATCATCATTCTAACAAAACAATGTGATTTTGGAGTTTTTAGTCACAATTATTAGAATTTTTTATTTTAATACACACATTTTTAATTATGTATATCCTATAAAATAATCAATACATAATAAATGAAAAGTCTTGAATTATTAATGATGTGTTGTAATTAATCCAAATCTCACATGTATACCCATATATTATATAAAAAAATAAAATATAAGTTAGTAGGTGGTACTGTATATTTGATGTCTGGAATGTAAAACCCTTCCTAAAGATTGAAATATAATATTTTAATGGAGTTCCCTAACCTTTAAAATTTCATTGAATATTAATCCTAAGAAAACTATTTATTTGATGGAATTTTAGACTATAGATCACCAACCCTTTTAGATGTTGTCTTATACAATGATCTATGTTTTTAATATGACCATTGTTATTTATCCTCTCTACCTCTCCCTCCTAAGAAAATAGAAGTTCCAAATTTCATCATAATCATTTCTCTTCTTCAAATACAATAGATTTCGTGACTCGAGCCACCTTCTCTTTCAACATTGAGTAAGAGTAAGAATAGATCTATACATTGACATAGTCTTGTAGGTTCTTGATTGAATAATAAAATGTTGGTAGATTAATCTAAGTGTTGGTATATTCCATGTACATCATATGTTATAATTGAAACATAACCAAAATATTCCACCAAAATTTTAAATCACATAGAGTTAAATGGAATCACTTATAAATGTTATAAAATTTATAAGCATACCAATATAGTGTGATGTCCTTCTAGATAGATTATTTTATGATTAAATCCATAAAAATCCTATCCTATAGTTAGATCATATATGATCACATGAAAATGTTTCTAGATCTATAATAAATAATGACCCTCATGGTTACACATTCAAATAGGGAGACTAAAAAGATATAACAATAGACTTGTGCACTGGTTACTTATGACTTTCTCATTTGGATACATCAAACTCTTCAAATGATTAATTTGAAATATCTAAAGCATAATAATAATATAATAGAGTCCAGGTAATAAAACCTATAGTATTCCAAATCCTCTATATTTAACCCTATATAATATATAATGGGATAATGATACATTAGGGTTATTTCCCTAAATATATATTCCATAAGAGATGGTTAATCAACATTAAGTATAATAAATCGAAATTTATGGAATTATCCAATTAAAAATGTACAACAAAGATAAATGTGACAATATTTACTCTAGTATAGGATTCATGAACCTAAAACATATAGATATTTATCCACAAAACAAAAAACCATTATTAAGAATCTTTTGTTTCAATGTAAACCAAAAAATTTTATCCCCACTCCTAGAATCAACACTCTTTAACAGTGGTGCAATACGCACTAGTGGCTTCCATGACTTTAGGGATTCATACAAATCACTAGACTCTATATAGAGGATTGTGGGAATAATATTTTAAGAATGAGGCCACCCATGCCTAAAATACTATATCATAATGAATATGAGGTTCTCTTACTAATTTTTCAATATAAACCATTAGTAGTTGTTTCATAAGAAAATTATTTTTATCACTATTAATATTAGTCAGAAATGATTATAAGAAAACACCATGCATAAGTAGGCCCTAGTTGATGGCACCTCAAATTGATTCATTGTGTATTGGGGGTAAATTATTGAATTAAATTACTATGTTACTCATTTATGAACATGTTATCAACCTTTTTTAATCAGCTATATTATCTTAATAGTTCTATTAAATAATTTTATTAATGGTAGAAAACTAAATAATTATAATGAATCAATTATTTTATTTATTTATTCATCAATCCTAAATCTCTAAATCCTTGAAATGGAATTGAAATATCCTTGGAAACACTATCTAATAATACAATTTTTTGAATACAAAAAAGTAGTTTATGATCCTATAATGGTTTTAGAATATTAAACCTCAGTTATCTAGTGTTTATATAGATATATATACTTATAACAAAGTTAATAAACATTGAATATCTTCTCTGAATAGTCATTACATATTGAGTTTACAACCATTCAATTTTTCTTCACTTTTTCATGGGGAAACTATAATAAATATTGTTGTTGACATAAAATAGTATAAAAATTCTATGAAAATTTTTGTAAAACCAAATAAGGATTCAATCTTATATAATTTTTAATCTCAAGAATCAATATAAAGTTTTCATCCCACAAGATAATGTTTAATGATGTTCCAATTTTTATAAAATTCCCATCACCCCATGTTTACCCTTCACGAGACAACTCACTTATCTATTGGTCTCATATAACATCTATGATAGTTCGCTCCAATTTTTTTATTCACATCTAATGGAATCTATAAATGCTTAAATGTATACTATTATTTTAAAACTCATGGAGTGATACTATAATACATGTCCTTTTTGTTGTGGATTTCTATTTTTATAACATAAAATTTATAAAAAATGATTCATATTCAGAAAATATTATATAATGATTAATATAATTGTAGTGTAATTTTTATCGCCAAAAATATCCATGAAAAACATTTCATAATTGCTTCCCATATTTGAATTTCTAATCCAACTAATCCATTACACTAAAAAATATGATGTAAATCCAAAAACCAATTGAATATCTAATTAATTTCTAAACAATGAGATCAAAACAAAGAATCATTTGATTTGATTCAATGAACAAAAAAATACACGATCTATATTTATGTGTAAATAACTTTATGTTTAATTGTTCATGTATATTTACAAGAACTTCCTTAACTATGACTAAAATTAATGAATGTTCAATTAAAAATATTTTTTTTATTAATATTTTTTTTTATATTTTCTTACAAACTCCATAATTTTTTGGGATAATCACATGGTTAGTTTTTCTAGTGTATTGGAAAATTCACACTTATAATACTTATCCAATTTAAATAATTTCCATTTAAAAATACATCCTCTACAACAACTTTATTAACCAATTTTTACCAGTTTGGTTTATGATTAAGTTATAAAAAAATTTATATTATAGTAGATGTAGTGTATACAATTTAATAAACACATAATTGAAAACATTACTCTTAATATAAGTTTCTTTAAATATAATTATAAATTATCTAACCCCCCTTCATTTTCTAGTATAAAAAAAGAATCATTAGAGAATAATAAAATTATATCTCTCTAAACATGAATATCCTCCATGAGATTTTTACAATTAAATAAGAAACACTTCGAAACAAATTTTCCTAACAAAAGAGTTACTTTTGATATAAAATATCAAATCCTTCACCATCATAAAAAAATTGAGACATTCAAAAACATTTCTTATTATTTTCATTGAGATTTCAGTTATTCTATTTTAATCCTATAATAGTGAACTTAATGTTGGAAACAAGATATTATAAAATAAATCTTGTTTTTTCAAAACCAATTTTCTTACCAACATCATTTTCTTAATGTTTGTTGAGAAATCAAACTATAAACATGATTAATACATTTCATATACACTTATTTGATAAACGAATAAAAAAATACTCACCTCACCAAAAAATATAATATATATTCACTAATTTATAAATCCAGTTTTTTCATGAAACAATCACACACATATAGCCACATGTTTAATTCCAAACATCATGCACATATAGACACATTATTAACTCTAAATACCTTGATTATTTATTAAATACCTCCTCAAACTGATATTCCTCCCTTTAATATGAAAGAATATATTTTTATTCATTTATATTATAATATCTCCCTTATATAAGAAAATATAAATAAACATATAGTATAGGAAAATATATATCCCAAAATTGTGACACATGATGTTGAATTCTTATGATCAAATCAATTTTTGGAAATTCTTTTTTAAGAAATTGTCTATAAAATACAATTTTTACTTGATATTTTTAGTAACACTCTACACCATTAAGTTTTTTGCCAATATTTTCTTTTATATTTTATTAAATGATGTCAATATGATTTAGTTAAGAGTTATAAACTGTATTCATTGATATGTTAATTTTAATCTGATTGATACGACCTATTTAAATAGGTGCCTTCACTTTAACCATAATGTATTCAAGATATATCCTTATGTATATAATTTGATTAATTTCTTGAGTCAAAACCATGTATTAAAATTTCATTATATTCAAATAAAATGAATTTTAATTATTTTTATGATTTTAAAAACACTTTATTCCTAATAAGAACACTCCACCTAATGTGGTTATATAATTATAAACACATGTAGCCCAATAACTTCACCAAATCCTAAAAATATGATGATGTAATTTATTATAATTATCTATCCCAAAAATCAATAATATATCTAATATATATTAGGATTCTATTTTTTAATAATATAGTGCGTCTCCTTCCATGTACATTAATATCTAGTACATAATTAAATTACATGAAAGATTATATTCTTGATGAAATAAAATACATTATACATACAATATTTTTTTAAACAATGTTTCATTCACCTTTTTACATTCACCATCCTTGTAATATTTTATTCTCAATACCATTACAGTATAATTAGACATTCAATAATTCATTTCTATATTTATTAAATAGTTCTTGAGAACATTTTTCATGATAATAAAAAAACTTATGTAATGTTTAAAATCAAGAAATATATCATCTATCAATATAGTGAAATTATAAATTTATTCATTATTATAGTAAAAAATCATTGAAAACATCATCATCATTTCTATAGAAAACAATCATTGACAAAGATCATAATGATAAGTGATTTAATTAATAATTGTATTCTATATAGGTTGTTGTCAACTATACCTTTTAGGAATTACAGTCACATTAAATATACATCTAACATTGAGTTATATACTCTTAGTGATTATTTCAGTCCAACCAAATCCATTTCAATCATACAAATATTTATAATATCATCACCATCTGGAAACCCATAAATATGGTTTAAAAATACATCTTATTCTTATTCATCATTCATAATAGTGGTCTTGAGGTCAATTTGGAATATAAAATATCTTTTTTTATATGTAAAAAAATTATTTTTCCATTTAAATTAATTTCTTTAGGATAAATTATACAATCAATGTCAACCACTTCAACTTGATAGTATCTTTTACAATCTAGTCAAATATTTTTTTTATATTTAAATTTTTTCATTGAGTTGGTTTAAAAAAAAAACGTTGTTCCATTAACAATTTCATCTCTTCACCTAAGAGATAATATCCATTATTTAATTTTATCAATATGATATAACCCCCTATTTTTTGAAAATATTATAATCTAAATTTATATGAAAAAATATCAAAATTATATTTCTAAATATGCAGAACATTTGTCTGATTTTTATTTTAAATAAAATAAAATTGACGGAGAAAATATATTCTTATACTTCTTACCTTTGAACATAATGTTATTTAGAAGAAGATAATAACTAAATATTAATTTAATAATTCTATATGGAAAATTATATCACTCTTTTATTTTTATTATTATGGTAAAAAATATGATTTATTATAACACATCAATATACGTATCTCATTTTCATGGGACATAGATTAAGGAGGAAAATACTGTTCTTGTATGAATTCATTAGGGACACCTTCTATGTTAGAAAAATATCCATTGAAACTTGTTAAATCAATAATTTCACTACCATTATATCACCATGATTTCAAGTAAGTAACCCCCATTTTATGATTTATAGGTACATAAATTGATTTTGTGAAGTTTGGGAGTGTTTGGAAGAAGTTTGGAACCTTTTTTGGGGGTTTTATAAAGGTGAATATTTGGTGCACTTTTAGTGGGAACCATGAAACTTACCCAAAAAACTATGCACAACAAGACAAAGGGCTTTGGGTAGGCTCAGAGTTATAGAGCACGATTTGGTCAAACCATGTGGCCACTTATTAAAATTAAGAAAATTTGTATAGTGGAATTTGAATTGGGTGGAGCACTATTTGGAAACCATGATAACCAACCATGCGAGGATCCACTAGGGTATGTAGTTGGATCATAGTTAGAACACTATTTTTCTCTCCCTATGAAAATTCATAACTAGATAAAAAAAGTGGATCGAAGAAGGTTT
Source organism: Viscum album (assembly GCA_963277665.1). Taxonomy (NCBI): domain Eukaryota; kingdom Viridiplantae; phylum Streptophyta; class Magnoliopsida; order Santalales; family Viscaceae; genus Viscum; species Viscum album. The sequence continues at coordinate 705,115,078 of OY728158.1, read as the reverse complement.
TGCGCTTTAACACATCTTTCCTTCCCCATTTTGACCCAAACTTGGGATTTATCCCTATAAAAAGATAGGGAAGCTTTAACATTGAATTTGGAAGCGATTTGGAGGAATTTCATGGTGATTTTAAGCCGGTATATTATGGTAAGTAATCATTTATGGTGGGTTTTATAAGTTTTTTTAGATCTACTTCTCCCATTTTCTCGGTATCTTAGATCTACTTTTGATGTGGATATTGTTGGAGTTGGTTTCCTTGAACCATTTATTTTATACTTTATGGTAACTTGTATTAATGGTTTTGAATATTAATAAATTCTTTATCACATCGGGATTATTCTTCTGCATGACATTGAATGTGATAATGTCCTCAGAGTAAATGTCGCACTAAAATTTCATAGCAGATCCCTGCTATGATGAGAGCCCTAAAGTGCTAGGAAACTATTCTAGAATATATGTTATATAGAAAAATGATATCATTTTAGGGACATAAATCATACATGCTATCAGGGATGGAGACTCATAGGACTTTGAGTCAACTTCTCATGTTGTACATCCTTGGTAATGTCCGGGATGATATTTTGAGAAGAAGACCTACCAATAGGAAATCCACATTTCTATATGGCATTGGATGTTTCTATATACTAATGTGGGTATTGGTCCTTATACTTTAATATTATTATTAATGAGTACAATGAATCATTCATATAGATGTATTGATGAAAACTATGATGAAAGATGTTCATGGTGAGCTAGGATATGTTAGGTGCATCACGAGTAATATTGCATTAGTGAATAATCTGAGAATGGATTTTTCCCTTATGTTAATTAATGGTATAAAATATCTTATAAAATTGATGGAAATTATATAGCCTAAATAAATCCATGGATATGGTGATCAATATGCTTGTTCTATTTCTGAAATGTCAAAGAAAGATACATCGAGCATTTATTATGATGGCACCGGCATGCAACCTACTAGATTTGAGATATTGTGTTACAGAGATTTCATTACAGGGTGATCCTTTGTATGAGCTGACTTGTTTTTGTGGCATTAAGTTCATTCTCTATGGGTGACTTGGAATATTGCTAGACACTAACCTTGGACTTTCGGCTGCTCCTCCTAAGGCCACCAAGAAAGAGGCCTAGAGGGTCACACACTAAGTGTATCTAGTATCTCAGTTAAATAATATATATTATTTATTATTTAAAAATTTGAATAAATATTATTTTTGATTGTGGTTTAATAATTATTCATGGATTCAAGGTTGAATTTATTCTGACACTAGTAGTTTGAGAAAATATATTTTGGGAGGAATATTTAATAAATATTTATTTTCTATTTAGTGAATATAATATTTATATATTTATTAGTGAAAAATGAAATGATATTTATTTAATAAATAAATATAAATTATTCAAGGTCCCATAAATATAGTGGAGGATTTGAGGACCGAGTTCAGGGGTCCAGTGAGAAATAATATTGTTGAATATTATTTTATTAAATAATATTCAATTTTAATTCATAAGTCAGGATTGTGTCAAGAAATAATAATAATACTATTATTATTTGAAATGGGGTTATCCTAGTATTAATAAAATAAAAAAAGGAACTTGTGAAATTGTGTTATTTTATTCCTAGTGATATAAATACCCAATTATGTTTATTTTCTCACAACCCCAGCTAGGAATGTTTTGTGCACAACAGATTTGGGAAAAGCTCTCCAGCCTAGGGAGTTGATCCCTCTCTAAGAACACTCTCAAGAATTAGAGAGATCCCCCTCTACTTGATCAAAGAGAATTCTTTGGAAGAAATTATCAAGTCGATCAAAGGCAGATATTGCAAGCGTAAGGATCATCCATACTAGCATCCCGAGACTCCTTTGGCGACATCTGAAGATTCATGGGGCATGTGTGGATCACCATAATAGGAATCCTAATCTTGGATTCAACAATTAAATAGTGGCGAAATACTTCTCTTTGGTCGGATTCATGAAAAAATAATGAATAAACTTGTAGGTAATTATTATTAAATAAATTTAATTATAAAAAACATGTGTTGATATCCTATATCTTGGTTATGGGTTAATATAAAATTCTCGTTCTTTGATTCGACTCTATTCATCATGACATTCATCGTCATTTGATCTCATATTAATCATTAATAATAGAAAAAATAAAAGTTGGGCATCGTCCCTCCTATTCTTCTGCTGCATATAGAACCTATAAGGGGTATCAAAGGGGGAATTCATTTTTTATAATTATTTAGTTTCATTAATTAATTACACATTCATACTTTAGTTTTTCAATTAGAGTTTAATATTTATTTAAATCTATATTACTATATCTATTTCTTCCTCTATAATTTCTTGTAGATCCAATAGAAACAATTAATTTTATGATTAAAATAAAATCAAGGATCTCATCTGGAGGTGCCAAGGATCATGGTCATAAACACACAAGACTACATGCCATGTAATTGGAATTATGCATCGTGTAGTCATTTTCAACGTATCGATATTGATTCAGAAATAAATTAAAGTCTTTTAATTTAGTATGGAATTAATTACACAATTATTGCACCACGTGTTGACTGAGATCAGCAGGTGCATGGTCAACTAGACTACATGTCGTGTGGCCCATTAGAATGACGTGTAGTCCCTTCAGGTCAAGGTTGGGATGTGTAATTAATACATGGCCTACCTAACTAGTGACCATGTAACACAGATTCAACATGGCATGTAGCCGACTTGACACGTCGTGTACTCCAATATTTCTAATTTACACCTCACATGTTGAGTCCCTATGCCTGTAATTCATATATACAATGAAGGGTGTACATGCCATATATATCAGATCTACATGCCATGTAATTTTACCAGATTACATAGCTTTAAAATTTATTTATTTTACTATATAAACACTGAGACTTGTACTTGCATGTGGTCATAAAGATAGGACACATCATGTGATAGGTTTTAATATACATAAACATTTAAAATTTTAATTAATATCAACATAATTTTCAAGATCTTCTTTTCATGGATGATTTGTATTGTAGTTATTATTCTATATTCATTAAATCATGACATGTTAATGAAAAATCATGTAATTTATGTTATCATTCATGAATACACATCATGGAAAAACATTATAAGTCATACATGCTATATGTCACAAATAATATAGTGTATACAAGTATAATAAATATTGTGTAGATTTGGGCATGTATTTACCGGGTTACCTCAATGGTAAAAGTTATGTACATAGTTAATTTTAAATGAATATATTTAATTTTTTTAAACTTATAAATGAATAGGATATAAAGGAAATTTAGATAAGGGTTAAGATAAAATTATTGATTAATTAAAGATAATAATTATTCAATTAGAGCATGATTTATCTTAAATAAGAATGATTAAGAATTAATTCTAGTTTTATTAAGTGTGTAATTAATTTCATTATAGTGGTTGACAATGGGATAGATGAGCCCTTTGTATGTGATTGGTTTCACTTTTATTTATTATTAAATGAAATTGTTGGCATGCGTGACTTCTCTCCAAATTAATATATAGGGCCTGAATGCCCATGGATTCATTAATGTAAAAACACATTTTACCTCTCACATGTATGCGAGTAAAAGCATATGTAATGGATGGAGCTCCCATGAAAGTTGAGGCTGTTCAATTTAGGAGTTGAGGTGAAACCAATCTAAGCAAGACACAAGGGTGGAATGGTAAAAACCTGTAAACATGAACCTCATATTTGTTCAAGGTGTTTCTCCCCTAGGTCAGTGACTAGTTTAACAACCTCTAGATAAACTAGCTATTATAAAAATATCATGATCATACCCTTTATTTAATTTCTATGAGTCACATGGTTATTTATTATGAATGTTTTGATGTGATCACATAATTAATGAATTAACAAGCATACAAGATGGAATTAATATAAAGTAGCTAATGCATAAATATTTTATAAAGACATGTTTAATCAATTAATTAATCCCAGTTAATATTAACAAGCATGTTATAAAGATAATAATTAGAAATTTTCATATTAAAGACAAAATACCTCAAAAAAATATTACGTCTGAATGACCTTTCATTACTTTGGTTATAATTGAACCATTGTTCAAAGTGCATGATCAGCCAAATTTGGGGTTATTTCAGTTATTAGGGAATTATAACATAAGGTTTTGGGTTTACATGACTTAGTTCACATCAAGGGTTGGCTGAAAAAGTAGCACATGATGTAACTAAGAGGAAAAGGATGAAAAAAAATTAAATTAAAGGATCTCAGGATTGGGGAGTCCACTCAATAGAACAAGGAATTGTGAGTTAATGCAGTTGGCATTTTGAATTATGACCTAAAAACTTTTAAGTTACTTGGCCAATCAAAGTTGTATTAATGAGAAGGTAAATATGGATCCTTGCCACTAGAATATCCAAGAAACATGGTATTACGAAGCCAATGGTGGGGCCTATTGGTTTTCAATTAAATAGTTGGACAATAAAAAATATAATATTTATTTATTTATCTAAATTTATTAGATAATGTACTAAATCTTTTCTTATCTTATTTGTAGAAACAACATTAAAAATTAAATTAAACATATCTATGTGATCCATACTTGATAAGGAAAACCTTTTCATCAAAACTTATCTACAAGAGTAGAAAAGGCACCTACTGGTCATCCTTCACCTTGAAAATAAATTGTATCTACTGGAAGAACATTTAACAGTTGTGCCCGGAAATAAGGCAAGTGATGAAGATATATCTCTCTATGAGAAACATCTATATTATGCTACAGAAGTTTAATTCTTCATGCTATCATCCATGTAAAACTATTTCATAAATAAACATGATGATATGGATACATATAACATGATGTCTCACCTTTGGGATATCTATCAAGAGAAGGGGAGACAAGAGAGGTATGATATCTCCAATGATTTATTTACCACTAATCTTGGAGAGTTTATGCCAGCTAGACCTTATGTAGTCAATCTTATTGGATACATTGAATTTCTGGACATCTTAGGGATTAAATACCAGGATTATTTTCTTATATATCTCATACATTCATCACTTCCAATGACCATCTCTAGTTTTATAAGGAATTATAATATGGGAAATATTGAGAATTTTTTATCAGAGATTCTAACATTGATTTTCTAAGTGGATAAGGACTTGGGGTATGAAAATCCACTATCCTTATGGTGAATAAGAGACAGAAGGACAAGGAAAGGGGTCCCAAGACTATATAAATAGTCTAAATCTCATGAGCACCATCCTACCAAGAAGAAGAACATCTAGAGGAAGGGTAATGAAAAGGAGGTATCATGTTTTTCATGTGGAAAGCCAGGACACTAGAAGAAGATCTACAACCAAAAGTGAGGGGATGATAAAGGTGAATTTTTTATCAAGTGAAATCCTTCCATATCTAAACATTGGTTATTAGATACAATTTTTTATTCCACATCTATATAAAAATACAGAAACAAAGTGGATTCTGAAAAAATTTCTAGAGGAGAGGTGAATCTACGAGTTGGCAATGGTGTGAGGCTAGTTTCATTTTCCATTGGTGACTAACATCTTTCATTAACAATGATAATTATTTAGGTTTTATGTGATTTTTATAATATACCTACTATTACAAAAAACATTATTTTTGTATCATGTTTTGATATAGATGGTTATATTTTTCAAGTTCATAAATAAAATTTGTTTCTTTTATAAGGATAACATATGTTATGGTATAGAACATTTAAAATACGTTATGTATGTATTAAATTATGAAAAAAAGTATTATAAATTGAAAAGTTATCAAGTTCACATGACTAATATAACACCTTGGTTTGGCATCACCATCTTGGTCATGTAAATGAGAAGATTTTAACAAAGCTCTATCAAGATTATAATTTACACTCACCTAAGCTAAAACTACTTGATAGATGTAATAAATGTTTACAATGAAAAATGAACAAAAAACCATTTAGTGGATAGTGTGAAAGGTCTACAGAGCTTCTAGGATAGGTACACACTAATGTAGACCATTTTCAATAGAATATAGTGGTGGATATTCTAACTTCATGCCTTTTACTAATTACTTGAGTTGATATAGATATATTTATTATATGAATTACTAGTCTGATTCCTTTTAGAAATTCAAGGAATTCAAGAATTATTTATAGAATCATCATTGTAAGAAGACAAAGAAGCTTTGATTGGATCAATGTGGAGAATATCCTAACTAGGAGTTCATCAACTTTATAGGGGATTTTGGGATTCTATCCCAGATCACTCCACATTATACAACATAGTGGAATTATGTTAGTGAAAGAAACAACTGAGCCTTGTTGGACATGGTATGGTTGATGTTGACTCATGTAGATATTCCATTGTCCTTTTTGGTATATTCATTACAAACTGTGACATAAACATTAAAAAATGTTCCAACTAAAGCCAAAAATGGAGTTCCCTTTGAGATATGGAGTCGAAAAGAACCTATTTTATCACATACACATGATTAAGAATGTGATACATTTGTTAAATCTTTATTGAAAAACAAACTGGAATCCATGGGAACGAGGTGTATCTTTATAGGATATCCCAAGGAATCCAATGGATACTACCTATTCAACCCCTCAAACAAAAAAGTGACAGTCACTACACTAGCCATATTTTTTTAGAGGCTGCACATCCACTAAAAGGATAGTGGGATAAAGGTTAAATCCGATGAATTTTATGCTCAAGATACTTAGGTGTTGGTATAGGAACAAGTTCCATAGGTCCCTGTGGAAGAAGTAGTTCATGAAACACAAGTGCTCTGCAGGAGTGTAAGAGAGGTAAGGTAACCATAGAGATATGGTTTTCTAGTCACTGAGGATGGTGACTCATTACTATTGGAAAATGTTGAACCTATCTTCTACAAGGATAAAGTAGAGAGCTCATATGCTACAAGATGGCCAGAAGCTATGAATTCTGAAATTGAATCCATGTATCAGAACCATGTTTGGGTTCTAGAAAATGTGCCAACTAACATAAAGCCAATTTGGTGTAAATGGATATTCAAGAGAAAATTGGACTTGAAAGGTAACATAAGTATCTATAATGAAATGCTAGTGGATAAAGGTTTTAAACAGTGTCAAGGTGTTTCTATGATCAATCCTTTTTTTCTATTTTCCATATATAATCCCATAATAATAATAATTTACATAATAGTTTACCATGACTATGAAATTTTGATGATGGATGTAAAAATTGAATTCCTTAATGGGAACCTTCAGAAATATGTCTATATGACATAACTAGAAGGGCTTGTGACACTAGGTGATGTTAAAAGGGTTTCCAAGTTGTATAGATCCATTTATGGATGGAATCAAGCATATAGGTCATATAACTTTCAATTCGATGAAGCCATAAGAGAATTTAGTTTCCAAAATAATGAATGTGAGCCATATTTTTAAAATAGGTTTAATGGGAATGTGTTCATTATCCAAGTAGTGTGTTTTGATTACATATTACTTATTGGAAATGACATACCAGTCTTATAGTCAGCTAAGTATTGGTTGAACAAGTTCTAATCCATGAATGAATTAGGAGGAGCAGCTTACATTCAAGGGATCAAGATCATTCATTATAGATCTAATAGGTAGCTTGGAATAAGTCAACATACATATATTGATCAGATACTAAAGAGATTCTTATGGAATAATCCAATAGTGGATTGTTTCTAGTGTCACACATTTTACATCTATCTAAGAAAATGTTTCCCTAGACACAATAGTAGAATGGTATAATGAGTAATATCCCACAAACTTTGGCGATAAGATTAATCATGTATACCATGTTATGAACTAGACATGATGTTTCCTATGAATTGAGAATGTTAGGTAGATATCATAAAGATATAGGAGAAAAAAAATGGACTATTGTTAAGACCATGATTATGTATCTGAGAATAACTAAAGATATGTTCCTGGTTTAGGGAGAAAATGAAGAGATTGCCATCAAACGGTTTGTTTATGCTCATTTTTAGATCGATCATAACGATCTAAAGTCATAATCAGGATATATTTTTTGTCTTAATGGAGGATATATGAGCTGGTAGAGTTGAAAGTAGCTAGTTATAGGTGATTATATTGTGGAGATCGAGTACATAAAAGCTTCTAAGGATGTGAAAGAAACCATCTAGATTTAGAACATTGTCCAAGAGCTTGATGTGGTACCTAGTAGTATAGACCCTGTCAAATTTTATAATGATAATACTACTACAATTGATCTTGAAAAAGAGCCAAGATCAAATCCATGGATAAATCACATACTCTATAAGTATCCCCTCTTGATGGATTTTTCACAGATCAGTGAAGTTGAATTGGGTAGAGTTCCCATGGAATAGAACATTGCAGACCCCTTGACTAATGTCCTCTCATAGTAGATACATGAATATCATGTGAGAGCTAGCGAACTAAAGGTTGTTAGCAGTTGACTCTATTTCAAGTTGGAGTCTATTAGAGGTGGTTCCCTAGATCCAAATTCTTTCTTAAATTATGATAACTTAAGGTCATGGGTTTTCTTATTAATAAATTCTGTATCACATCATGATTATTCATATGTGTGACATTGAATGTGATAATGTTGTAAGAGTAACTATCACACTAAAATGTCATAGTAAGTCTCTACTATGATGAGAACTCAGAAGTGTTATGATACTATTCTTGAATATATGTTCTATAGTCAGATGATATCATTTAAGGGACACAAATGATATTGGATATCAGGGGTGGAGACTCATGGGACATTTATGCACCTTCTCAATTTGTACACCCTTGGTAATTTCCAAGAGGATGTTATAAGAACAATACCCTCTAGTACAAAATCCACATTTCTATATGTCATTGGGTGTTCCTATCCATGGACATGTGTATTGGTCCTTCAACATTAATATTATTATTAATGTGTAATATGAGTCACACACTTAGATTTATTGATGAAAAAAATGATGATAGATGTTCATGATGAGGTAGGATATGTTGGGTGTGTCACAAGTAATATTGCATTAGTGAATAATGTGGGAAATGATTTATCCTTTATGTTCTTTTTCAGAAGATAATATATTAAGTCAATTGATGGAAATTATATATCCTAAATAAATCCATTTACATGGTAATAACTAGGGAAATTCTATTTCTTGAAAGTCATATAAAGAGATATCAAGCATATAGGTTGATGGAACTGGCATGCAACATGCTTGATTTGAGATATTTTGATAAAGGGGTTATATTACCCCGTAAGTGTTCGTATGAGGTGAAATTTCATTGGGGCATTGAATTATTATTCTATGGGTGCTTTGGTGTGTTTCTAGACACTAACCTTGGACATTAGGCGACTTTACCTAATGCCACTGAGAAAGAGGCCAAGAGGGTAACACACTAAGTGTATCTAGTATCTCAATTAAATAACATATATTTTTCACTATTTAACATGTTAATAAAGATTATTCTCGGTTGTGGATTAATAATTATTCATGTATTCTTGGTCTCTTTTATTTTGACACTAATTGTTTGAGATAATATATTATGGGTGTAATGTTTAATGAATATATATTTGTTATTTAATGAATATACTATTTATATATTTATTGGAGAATAATGCAGTGATATTTATTTAATAAATAAATAGAGATTATTCATGGTCCCAAAAATATGGTGGAGGATTGGCGGATCGAGTTCAATGGTCCAGTGAGAAATAATAATGTTTCATCTTATTTTATTAAATACTATTTAATTATAATTCACAAGTTTGGTGCATGTCTAGGAATAATAATAATAATATTATAATTATTTTTTGAAATGTGGTTTCATAAGGATTAGTAATACAATACGGGAACTTGTGAAATTATGTTATTTTAACCCTAGGGATATAAATACCAAATTATGTTTATTTTTTCATAACCCTAGCCCTAAAAGTCATTATGTATAATGGATTGGAGAAAAGATCTCAATAATAGAGAGTTCATCCCCCTCCAAGAATGTTCTCATGAAAAAGAGTGGTCCTCATACACTTGATCAAAGAGAAGGATTTGGAAGTAGTTCTCAAGGTGATCAAAGGCAGACATTGCAAGGAAAATGATCTTCTATGCTAGCACCAGGATACTCCTTCATCGACAACTAGAGATTCATGGAGAATACGTGGATCACCACCAGAGGAATCCTATGATTGGATTCTAGAATTCATTGGTAGTGCATTGCAGATCTATGTCAGAACACATCAATGAAGAAATAACAACAATTGAGTCAATTATTATTAAATTAAATTAATTATAGACAACATGTTTTGATCTCATCTCTCTTAATTCTTGGTGGATAACACTTTCTCATTATTTGAATCAAATATGTTGATCACAGAATTCATGATTGCTTGATCTCAGATTAATCATTCATAATAGGAAAAAGAAATGTTGGGCACTGTCCCTCTCACACTTCCAATTTTACTGTAATATACATTTATTTCTACGATAGTCAATTCTATATATGATGAGATTTTGATATTTTTGGTTACAAGGGAGATCAAACATGGTTTTTTGGAGATTCAACTCATTTTCTGGGATGTTTTCATTTCATTTTTTATTTTATCCATGTTTTTATGTAGGTTATTTCTCTCTCAACTCCTCTATTTATAATATGAAGTATTATTTAAAATTAACTATTTTACTTCATTTTTTTTGAAATTGGTGTGCAAATTAGAGTAGAAACCCACTCTAGTGATGGTTTTTAGTTTTCTGGAATTGTAGAATTATAGTGAAAAGTTCTTTTATGTTTTTTTTAAAATAATGATTTTAAAATTATTTTTTGGTTTTATTATGAAAAAGGAAATATGTAATGGTTATAAATAATTTTTTTATTGAAATAGATTTGACAAACTTGGGTTTGATGTGGGTTTGGAATGGTTGTGTGGTATTTGTTCATATTAATTGTGATGGATAAGGGTGTGAATTAGCCTCATCAAAAGGTTGGGATGGATATGGGAGTGAAGTAAACTAGATAAAATGGTTCACTTAGTGTCATAATAGTGGAAGAATGAACCACCACTTTTGGATATATGGAGTTCTAGGTTTCATGCATGGTTGGATGTGCGGATATATATAATGGAATGGATTATGAAAAAATGGAATTTAGAAAATGGTTTTGGATAATTGATTGGTTTATTTACTTGGAAATTGATGTTGTTTTGTAAAAACTACTTAGTTTTGGAACTTTTTTATATTTTGATATAAATTATTTAAAAAATATTTCTAAAAATGTGATAACATGTTCAATCATAGTGGTGTGAGTATGGAAGTCATTTGGGGAAAGAATACCAAGTTTCATTACTCACCCCTACTTTAGAAATTTGGTGTTTTTGCAGAAGTCGTTTATCAAGACATGGGAAAAGGTAAAGTATCACACTTATCTAGTGGTGTAGAGTGATAATTGGGATCTTTTTTCCTATGGAGTATAGAGAAGGTTGGATCTTTGGGGTTTTTTGTCTTTGAGTTTTGTAGGTTTTATAGTCTTTTGTTGTGTACTTGGATGTTTTGTAGACTTTTGATGTGGTACTTTTGTAGTTGGTTTTTATATAATGAAATTTTGAGTTTCCCTTCATTGTTATCATGAATTATGTAGTGGTTCAATTTGTTTTGTCTTTTTTATTTGGTTGTTTTATTTTCAAAGGGAAAATCATCCCTCAATAGTAAATAAATCCCTTGGTATTTATTACCAACCTTTTTCATGTTGGGGATTTATTTTGTATACAATTATGATTTATGCCTCTACTCAATCCAAAGGGGACGATTGGGATGTTACAAGTGGTATCAGTCATGGTCCTTCCAAATATATCTCTGAAAAAAGTGGGCTTTAGTTATTTTAGTATTGGAGTTGAATTTGATTCGGGTTTCTTCTTAGTGTTGGGATGGTAGAATGGAGTGAGATCATCATGAAATTAAATTTAGAGCATAAAAATACATAGTTAAATTTTTATGATGAATATCAAGTTACCATAGAGTTGGGTAGATAATTATTTTAGAGAAACATATAGGATTTGGAAATATCATTTTCACGGGTTTACCCAATAATATGAGCATGACAAACATTATATAAATGATTTCCATCAATGAGCGCATATCTCATTTTGGAATAATTATTTGGTACAAATTGAAGATTTTTTTAATAATTAAACTATTTTTAAAATGTATTATTTTGAAAAGAGTATGGTTGGGGTATTTTGAAAATGTTTTGATTTTCAAAATCGAGTAGAGATTTTTCAAAAAATGGTCAATTGTGTAAAAGGTTTATTTTTGAAATCATAGTTGTGATAGTTAATGTAGCATAATTTTAAATGATAAATAATTAGTTAATAGAGAGTGAGACTTATGGAATTTGATGTGTTTCAAGGAAATGAAACCTAATGGGAATCATAGAAACCAACCCGAAGAAGCTGCCGAGAGATTGGTTGCACCTAAAGCATAGGTGAACCAACAACTGTTTTAGATTATTTTCCAATCATTTCTGGCTATGGAATATAGGAATATGAATAATGATCCAAGGAAAGGGAATCATTTCATTTAATTCAATAAATAGAATCCATCGGTTTTTTTGTAGTGATTATAGACAAAAAAATCCATGGTATGGTTGAGTAAGATGAATCATATCTTTGATTTCATCAACACACTAACAAAGCTGAACGTCAAGTTATAAACTTATATGTTGGAAGATCTTGCATGCTAGTGGTGGGATTTAGCTTTTCCAGCTAAATTAGACCATGACCTTGAAAGGGTATTTTTTTGAGAAAAGTGGTCTCAAGGGCCCTTATATTAAGTCAAATCAAGATTACACAAGTAGAAATGAGGGGATTTTACATTTGTCACAAAGTAAAAGGGGAAACATGTTACTAGGTAGAGTGTATGAATAAAGGCATTCTTCAGTAGTGACCCCTTCAATGGAAATCCCATCAGCAATATACTTGGCTTCTCTAAAGGAATGAGTGATGATGTAGTTCATCTGGAAAAGTCCTTCCAGTAATTTCACGCATTTTGCAGTAAGCTTCAAAGAAAAGTGCAACTGGTCTCCTCTTACCGCTTGCACAAGAGTGGATGAGTCACATTCAAGACATATGAATATCCATTCTCTCTTATGAGCAAGGTTGACTCCCATAGTCAATCCCATCATCTCCACTTCTAGTGCAGTGGTAATGTTGTAAGGATCATACAAATATTTAATCACATCTCCATGATGGTCTCTAAAAATTGAACCATAACCTGATAGTCCTGGGTTACCCTTAGAGGCACCGTATATATTACATTTTATCCAAATAGAAAATGGAGGTATCCAAAAAACCTCCAAAGTGCCACATGGGGTTGGGAAATTACTCGTAACCTAAATTCATCTTAGGATTAGGAGGTCAGCAACTGAGTTGCATCATTTTTCACTATACGGAATATTAGCAGACTTCACTGCAGCATATATGGTTCCAATTGCGAGATCGGCATTGAAGTGTGCCCAATTGTGGATAAAAACGTTCCTACTCCTCCATATATTGTGAATCAGTTTAGCATAGGAAACTATGTTGAGAACTGTGAGCTACTTTGAGAACGTAGCATTGTGAATACCAGCAAGAGAAACGCATACCGAGTCTGTTTGCTGCAGCCTAATATAAAAACTTTGGAGCACATTTTTCCATAGAGCATATTGAAGTGCATTGTGTTCCATTTGTTGTCAATGAGGCATGAAGTTGTCTTGGAATGAATGGAAGTCAAGGAATGTTAAGATGTGAATGACAAAGGTTGTGATGGTGTTGGTGATGAAGAGAGAATGGCCATAGTACTAAGATGCATGTCACTTAGGAGATTCACTAAGTGACATAGGAGATGATGGTTGAAACATTCTCTAAGAAAATCTGACGATTGCTGAACTGATCTTTAAGTTCTAAGAACTTGTATCAAGATGATACAAAGTCACAACATGATTAGAAGACCATGCATTGTCTTCACAATGCATGAGGAGTTGAAAGGAGTTCCATCCACAACTACTAAGTGGATGATGTGCATTAATGAAGTCCATGCACTATCACTTAGTGCATGTGAATTTGAAGAACCAATTTGATCTCTGATTAGATCAATGAAGAACGTTGAAGAATCTATTTGACTAACAAGCTCGGTTGATGAAGATGAACCTTTTGAATTTCACTCCTAAGTGAAGATTAAATGTTGAGGAAGAATTGGAGGAATTCTTAAGAAGAAGAGAAGATATGAATAAGGGATGATGGATGAGAAGATGAAGATGTGGCACTTGGCATGTTACACTTGGTCACTTTGTTTAACAAAGGACTTAGTGTTTTTGTTGCAAAAAATAGGCCACCAAGGAGGCCAGCCGAGGGTCATCACCCAAGGCACATGTGGGACTCAAGGTCACCACGCCCATGGGGAACCCTCAGGCCAAGGCAGCATCCCTTGAGGCAGGGGCGCACCCGCAGACACCACATGGGCGCCTGGGGCACGCCCGGAGGAGCGCAGGGGGCCGTGTGTAAGCCCCCGAGGGCACGCGGTGGTGAAGCCCGCGCACCCAGGATGCATAGTGGGCGCTAGGACCGCGCCCGCGAGGAGCAGAGGGTGGGCGCAAGAGCGCGCCCGCTAAAGAACTCGGTGCGGGGCGGCACCGAGAGGGGAGGAGATTCAACTGGCGGTTTGAGGGAGCGCCAGGCTTATAAAGCGCGGAAAAACCGGCCGCGGATTCGATGTGGGACGCGCATTTTTCACCCGGAGCGAATCCCAGCCGCTCATCTGATCTCGCGGCCGATCCGAGCCGCTCATCTAATCCCGCGGCGCCGCGATCTGATCCAGCCGTCCGATGTCTTTCGATCACCTGATCCGACGGCTGCCGCTTCGTCCTCAACCTCGAACTCGGCCGAGGACACCTCGAAGCCACCCGCGACATCGCTGAACCAGAGGCCATCCGACCACTCGTTCTCGAGCTCCGGGCCACCATTTCCAACGCCGAAGGCTCCATTGAGTTCGTCTGGATGTACTGAACACAACCATGCGTAAAAATGGAAGTGCATGCAATGTATGGAGATTTTGGAGTTCGGCCGAAGGCAAACGAAGTGCCGAGGCCATGAGGATTATTGCTGTGCATGGTTTGTGCCTAAACCAAGGCCGTGCATGCGTTATAAATCGCATGCACGAGGAGGAAGAAAATAATAAAAGAAGCCGCGTGAAACAGAGAAGGTAGATTCAAGATTCGGAAAGATTTTAAAGAACCGAAACTTTCGGTGATTCAAGATTTAACACGCGGATGATCCGAGGCGTTTCTCTGCCTATAAAAAGAGAGGCCGAGGCTCTCATTAGGTTGCTGAGTTTTTGAAGAAGGAAGTCCCGTGAGAAGCACTCTGTGCCTCACGAAGTCGAAGCCCTGCGCGCACACTTGCGCGACAGTGAAGCCCGGAGCATTCCTTGCTCCGAGAGGTTCCTTTTGCGCACCTCTTGCGTGAAAGAAGAATTGAAAGGTCCCATGCGCGCCTCACTTGCGCGACAGGAAGACCCGTGGCCGCAACATCTTGCGCGCCCACGGTTGAAGCCCGAGGTGCCTTGCACCCGTGGCTTGCGCGGCCCGTGTGGTGTGAGGCTTGCGCGGCAGTGTTGAGGAAGAGAGGCCGTGGTTCATACCTTGTGCAGATGTTGGAGAAGAAGTTGGCCGCGGCTCAAGAAGACCCTTGCGCGCCTTGTTTGTGTTCGGGTTGAACACACCTTGTTTGAGACATACACTGTGTGTGTGCAATTGAAGAAGAAGCCGTGTGTGTGCAAGAAGAGAAGGAGAATAGCCCAAGTCTCGTGTGTGTGCTTAGTGCAATATGAAGATGCAGTGCATTACATACCTACGGGTTGTGTGCTAAGTGAGGAAGAACCCGAGGCTTGGTTGTTTGTGGAAGTGAGAAAGCAAGGCCGAGGGCACACTTTGTGTGAATGAACAATTGAAGAACATACTTTGTGTGTGCAAGTGAAGTAGGCCGTAGCCCTTGTGTTGGTATTCGGGTGTGTGCAAGAGGAGGCCGAGGCATGCTTTGTGTGTGCAAGTGGGTGAAGTGAAGACCACACATTTGTGTGTGTGTGCAAACTTGAAGAACCACCTACGGCCCAAGTGCGTGCAAGAATAGAGGAGTAGGCCAAGATCAAGTGTGTGCAAAATGAAGAATTTGTGTGTTCTTAACAAGTGACAAGTGAAGGCCGAACCTAGTGTGTGCACTAAGAAGTGTGTATACCCATAGAAGAAGAAAAGGGAGGACATCCACACTAAAGTATAACACACATTCTAGTGTGTAAGTAAATTGCATAAAGTGTGTGAAGTCTGAGAAGTAGGTGTGTGCTCAAAAGTGATTACACCCTTTGTGGGTCTTCTGCACCAAGAAGAGGAAAGGGAAAGTGCATGCATGCATGCATGCACGTGCACACGTGAACAGTGCTAAATCAGTGGTGTGCATCTGAGGAGTCCAAGACTTGAAGATCTTGAAGAGTTGCCATGAACTCAGTGCATGATGTTGAAGTGAACTGAGACTGAGCCAGACTGAAGTTAAAGAGATTGGCTGTCTGAGTTTTCAGTAGATTGAGAAGATCCTGATCATCACAAGTGATCAGAGGTACAGAGCAAGGCCAGCAGTCTTTATCCCAGACTGCTGAAGATACTTGAAGACCTTAAAGTGAAGAAGAGCTACTCGTGCGACTCGAGGAGCCAAGAGAAGACCCTGTGGGACTCAGGGAGAAGAAGTCTTCAGTGGGATTCTGGAGCAGGCCAGTGGGACTCTGGTAACACTGTGGGACGCAGTATAAAGACCCTCCTGTGGGACTCAGGAGAGATACGGTGGGAAGCTGTATCGACCATTGTAATACTAACAGATTATAATGGGAGAATCCATGCTGAGAGAGCATGGCAAGGATGTAGGCCTTTGGTGCCGAACCTTGTAAATCCTTGTGTCCTGTGACTTTTCATTACTGCATTATCCGGGAAAGGTTGAGAGATACAAGAAGAGTGGATCGAGGCTTTAACCAGCCATAGAGGTTTAATTGATAAAGAATCAATTAGTAAAAAGTTTTAAAGGATCACTGATTCACCCCCTCCCCCTCTCAGTGATTCACACTGATCTGGGCACTTCAATTGGTATCAGAGGGAGGTTACCTCTAAAAGATCCAAGGGAGTCTATATGGAGTGCAGATTTGAGGAAATGAAAGAACAGCCTCAAATGGAGATATCTGCCAAGACTCTGAAAAACAGAATGAAGAAACAGGCAAAGAAGATGAGGAAGAAGGTTGCTGCAATCAGAGAAACTCCTTCTATGGAAAGAAATGTGAAAGTCACATCAGATGACAATTCCTTTTATCATTCTTCTGATGAAGCCTGCTCTAGCTGTGATGAAGATGGAAGGAACAATGATCTTCTAAATGCAATCAAATATCTTCAGAAGAGAGTCCCCAAGGAAATTGCAATGTGTATAGCTACAGGCCTCCTTGATCTTCAAGAAGAAAAATTACAGCTAGAAGATGAAGCCAATTCTCTAGAAGTCCAATTGGCAAAAAGGGTTGGCATAACCAACACTCTCAGAAAGCTGGTAAATGCCAAAGATGAAACAGTATCTCTCTGCAATGAAAGATATGAAGACACTGCTGAAGAATTGCAAAGAATCCTTTCTGAGAAAGAAATCTTTAAAGTTATAATCAAAGATGTTTACCATGCACTGGAGAAGAGACATAGAGTATCAATGGTTGTTAAAGATGCTCAACTTGAAGACAAAGTAAAATTGGTGAAGGATCTGAACAATTCATTGCAAGAATTAAAGAAGGTGCATGAAGACCAGATGAAACAACTGGTGGAGAATTGGGAAGGAAGGCTAAGAACTGTTGAGGATGAGAAGAACTCCCTTAACATGAAATGCTTAGAACTAGAGGTGATATTGACAAATCAGCAATCACCTAAAGCCAAAGCCTCCCAGTCAACTGAAAGAAGAAATGTTTCTACTCAAGTGTGCTTTGAGAAGGATGATTCTAAAAGCAAGACATCCTCTAGTGAAAGTGCAACAACTTCTAGAAAGAATGTACCATCCATACCATCTTGTACTGATGCTTCTAATTGTGTTTCCACAAAAAGTGCAGGATGGAAAAATAATTCCAAACAAGTATGGATGAAGACAATGAAGAAAGAAAGCTCTCCTGAAGCAGCACAACAATTCAAGACAGGTACCCAACAATCAGAAGGAATCAAGAGGTCAAGATTTGTGGGTCAATGTTGGTGTTGTAACAGGTATGGGCATTGTGCAAAGGATTGTTGGTACAATCCACTGAATGCCAAAGCACAGAGGAAGCCCATGCCAAGGGGGAGCAAGCCAGAAGGAAAGAAGCAGCATCCACAGGTCCAGAGACATCTGTTCACTGCTAACAGATTTGGATTACTTGACAACATCTGGGATGATTGCAAAAGTGGTCAAAAGAATGATACATGTCAATCTCCAACTGTATCCAAAGCTGGAATGAAGAGAAGATCACTGAACCTGGCTAAAAGAGATTCCTTGGGAAGCAAGCAGAAGAAAGTAGAAAATGCTCCCAAGAAGTGTTTGAAAAATGAAGAGAAGTCCTTGGATTCTAAAACCAAGAAGGGTGAGTCATCCAGAAGGACCACCAAGAAGAAGTGCTTCTACTGTGGAAGGAATGGTCATACCATGGATCTTTGTAAAGAAGCCATGAAATTCAATAGAAGCCAACTGAACTTAAACAGACAATCAATCCAGAAGAATCAGAAGGGATTGGTTGAAAACAAGTTTCCTAAGAGAGGTAGCTTGACAGTATCAAAAGAACCATGTGGAATATCCAGAACTGAGGCCACACTTCCAAGTGACTTACTAGTCATATGGCCAAATCAGTTGCAACTTGCCAAAGATCTACAAAGAGCTGAAGATGAAGTTCTGGCAATTGCTAAAGCAAAAGGGAAGAAGAAGGTTTCACATGAAGATGTTTTGAGAACCACACCAGCACAAACATCATTGAAGATCAAATGTGCAAGTGTGAAGACTGGTGAAAATGGGACATCTCGGTTGAGAGAATCTTCTCAACCTTGTTGTTCACATTGATGAACCAAGGAGGTTCTATCTTATTCCCTTATACTATTGGAATTTACATGTGCTGACATTGCAGGGAATTGAAGATGATGATCATTCTCAGCTGGAGGATGGTTTGGACAGAATCGAGTGCACCCCTTGAGGGGGAGCCAATCTGGAGAAGATGGGATTCTGATATTTAATTCCATCTTGAGAAAAGTGAAGGTATTCCAATCATACTTTCATCCCTTGTTTCTTAATTGAGGCTATCTTGTCAATTAAGGGGGAGTATGGATTGAAGACAAATGGATGAAAGGGGGAGCTTTATCTTTGCACTGAACTTTCTAATGTGTTTGGTGAAGTATGTGCAGGATTTAGAAATTCATTGTTATATCTGAAAAATTTCAAACCCCTAAGCATGATCTCACATGTGTAGAGAATGTTGGACAACATTGTGTACCTTGGTTACATCACTCTTGTTTTCTACACCGGGTTAGCCCAAGTAGACTTAGAGCTGATTTACTAAAGGTTCATTGCTCAAGTGAACATGTGACATCATCCCTCTCTTAGTGCTTTTCAAGAAGATGCTATTCGAAGGGAGGAAGAGATATTTGTGAAAGAATACCACACCACACCTTTGCATTTGATTGCCAATAAGGGGGAGAAAATATTGGCACACATATTGACCCATTCATATGTGCTAAAGGAGTGTATTGACAACAAATACAAAGGGGGAGATTGAAGTGCATTGTGTTGCATTTGTTGTCAATGAGGCATGAAGTTGTCTTGGAATGAATGGAAGTCAAGGAATGTTAAGATGTGAATGACAAAGGTTGTGATGGTGTTGGTGATGAAGAGAGAATGGCCATAGTACTAAGATGCATGTCACTTAGGAGATTCACTAAGTGACATAGGAGATGATGGTTGAAACATTCTCTAAGAAAATCTGACGATTGCTGAACTGATCTTTAAGTTCTAAGAACTTGTATCAAGATGATACAAAGTCACAACATGATTAGAAGACCATGCATTGTCTTCACAATGCATGAGGAGTTGAAAGGAGTTCCATCCACAACTACTAAGTGGATGATGTGCATTAATGAAGTCCATGCACTATCACTTAGTGCATGTGAATTTGAAGAACCAATTTGATCTCTGATTAGATCAATGAAGAACGTTGAAGAATCTATTTGACTAACAAGCTCGGTTGATGAAGATGAACCTTTTGAATTTCACTCCTAAGTGAAGATTAAATGTTGAGGAAGAATTGGAGGAATTCTTAAGAAGAAGAGAAGATATGAATAAGGGATGATGGATGAGAAGATGAAGATGTGGCACTTGGCATGTTACACTTGGTCACTTTGTTTAACAAAGGACTTAGTGTTTTTGTTGCAAAAAATAGGCCACCAAGGAGGCCAGCCGAGGGTCATCACCCAAGGCACATGTGGGACTCAAGGTCACCACGCCCATGGGGAACCCTCAGGCCAAGGCAGCATCCCTTGAGGCAGGGGCGCACCCGCAGACACCACATGGGCGCCTGGGGCACGCCCGGAGGAGCGCAGGGGGCCGTGTGTAAGCCCCCGAGGGCACGCGGTGGTGAAGCCCGCGCACCCAGGATGCATAGTGGGCGCTAGGACCGCGCCCGCGAGGAGCAGAGGGTGGGCGCAAGAGCGCGCCCGCTAAAGAACTCGGTGCGGGGCGGCACCGAGAGGGGAGGAGATTCAACTGGCGGTTTGAGGGAGCGCCAGGCTTATAAAGCGCGGAAAAACCGGCCGCGGATTCGATGTGGGACGCGCATTTTTCACCCGGAGCGAATCCCAGCCGCTCATCTGATCTCGCGGCCGATCCGAGCCACTCATCTAATCCCGCGGCGCCGCGATCTGATCCAGCCGTCCGATGTCTTTCGATCACCTGATCCGACGGCTGCCGCTTCGTCCTCAACCTCGAGCTCGGCCGAGGACACCTCGAAGCCACCCGCGACATCGCTGAACCAGAGGCCATCCGACCACTCGTTCTCGAGCTCCGGGCCACCATTTCCAACGCCGAAGGCTCCATTGAGTTCGTCTGGATGTACTGAACACAACCATGCGTAAAAATGGAAGTGCATGCAATGTATGGAGATTTTGGAGTTCGGCCGAAGGCAAACGAAGTGCCGAGGCCATGAGGATTATTGCTGTGCATGGTTTGTGCCTAAACGAAGGTCGTGCATGCGTTATAAATCGCATGCACGAGGAGGAAGAAAATAATAAAAAAAGCCGCGTGAAACAGAGAAGGTAGATTCAAGATTCGGAAAGATTTTAAAGAACCGAAACTTTCGGTGATTGAAGATTTAACACGCAGATGATCCGAGGCGTTTCTCTGCCTATAAAAAGAGAGGCCGAGGCTCTCATTAGGTTGCTGAGTTTTTGAAGAAGGAAGTCCCGTGAGAAGCACTCTGTGCCTCACGAAGTCGAAGCCCTGCACGCACACTTGCGCGGCAGTGAAGCCCGGAGCATTCCTTGCTCCGAGAGGTTCCTTTTGCGCACCTCTTGCGCGAAAGAAGAATTGAAAGGTCCCCTGTGCGCCTCACTTGCGCGACAGGAAGACCCGTGGCCGCAACATCTTGCGCGCCCACGGTTGAAGCCCGAGGTGCCTTGCACCCGTGGCTTGCGCGGCCCGTGTGGTGTGAGGCTTGCGCGGCAGTGTTGAGGAAGAGAGGCCGTGGTTCATACCTTGTGCAGATGTTGGAGAAGAAGTTGGCCGCGGCTCAAGAAGACCCTTGCGCGCCTTGTTTATGTTCGGGTTGAACACACCTTGTTCGAGACATACACTGTGTGTGTGCAATTGAAGAAGAAGCCGTGTGTGTGCAAGAAGAGAAGGAGAATAGCCCAAGTCTCATGTGTGTGCTTAGTGCAATATGAAGATGCAGTGCATTACATACCTACGGGTTGTGTGCTAAGTGAGGAAGAACCCGAGGCTTGGTTGTTTGTGGAAGTGAGAAAGCAAGGCCGAGGGCACACTTTGTGTGAATGAACAATTGAAGAACATACTTTGTGTGTGCAAGTGAAGTAGGCCGTAGCCCTTGTGTTGGTATTCGGGTGTGTGCAAGAGGAGGCCGAGGCATGCTTTGTGTGTGCAAGTGGGTGAAGTGAAGACCACACATTTGTGTGTGTGTGCAAACTTGAAGAACCACCTACGGCCCAAGTGTGTGCAAGAATAGAGGAGTAGGCCAAGATCAAGTGTGTGCAAAATGAAGAATTTGTGTGTTCTTAACAAGTGACAAGTGAAGGCCGAACCTAGTGTGTGCACTAAGAAGTGTGTATACCCATAGAAGAAGAAAAGGGAGGACATCCACACTAAAGTATAACACACATTCTAGTGTGTAAGCAAATTGCATAAAGTGTGTGAAGTCTGAGAAGTAGGTGTGTGCTCAAAAGTAATTACACCCTTTGTGGGTCTTCTGCACCAAGAAGAGGAAAGGGAAAGTGCATGCATGCATGCATGCACGTGCACACGTGAACAGTGCTAAATCAGTGGTGTGCATCTGAGGAGGCCAAGAATTGAAGATCTTGAAGAGTTGCCATGCACTCAGTGCATGATGTTGAAGTGAACTGAGACTGAGCTAGACTGAAGTTAAAGAGATTGGTTGTCTGAGTTTTCAGTAGATTGAGAAGATCCTGATCATCACAAGTGATCAGAGGTACAGAGCAAGGCCAGCAGTCTTTATCCCAGACTGCTGAAGATACTTGAAGACCTTAAAGTGAAGAAGAGCTACTCGTGCGACTCGAGGAGCCAAGAGAAGACTCTGTGGGACTCAGGGAGAAGAAGTCTTCAGTGGGATTCTGGAGCAGGCCAGTGGGACTCTGGTAACACTGTGGGACGCAGTATAAAGACCCTCCTGTGGGACTCAGGAGAGATACGGTGGGAAGCTGTATCGACCATTGTAATACTAACAGATTATAATGGGAGAATCCATGCTGAGAGAGCATGGCAAGGATGTAGGCCTTTGGTGCCGAACCTTGTAAATCCTTGTGTCCTGTGACTTTTCATTACTGCATTATCCGGGAAAGGTTGAGAGATACAAGAAGAGTGGATCGAGGCTTTAACCAGCCATAGAGGTTTAATTGATAAAGAATCAATTAGTAAAAAGTTTTAAAGGATCACTGATTCACCCCCTCCCCCTCTCAGTGATTCACACTGATCTGGGCACTTCACATATGCCGTTTTGTATCTCATGAAAATGTGATTCACATCCACTTGGTGTTGGTGGCATAAAACGAATTTAGAGCACAGAGAAATACCTACTCGTTGTAGATTCACATCCACCAGCAGTTTATTCGACAACAGCCTCCAAATGAGTGTGTACCTAGAAGGTCTCATCCATTTTTTTGTTCCATTCACCAATACAATGGATGTCAACATGGATAATATGGTTATAGAATCTATTTTAGTCAAGGATTCCATTTGAGGACCCCTCCCAGACAAGCATATCCCCTTGATTTATGAAATCATAGTTAGCAACAACAGAGGCTATGTCTGTCTGAACTGAGTCCATGCATTCCAGTTGGTCCCTTATACTGATATTGTGATTAATACCACTATCCTCATTTATAACTCTATTAATGAGGGGGTTAACTTCTGAGTTTTCATATTAGAAACATCAATTGAAATTGGAGTATTTTGATGAATTTTTTAACGAACAATTCTATCGTAATACGTTCAAAATTAAAAGAACAATAAACTTGTTCAGCATGAAGTAGGGAAATAATTTTTTCATAGAGTATGCAGATAAATTCATGAATTTATAGTGCTTTCCACCCGAAGATGATTCTAGTGCATCCTTTATGGAATGAGTCATTTAGTCTGGGATGAGGTAGGAGATTCACTCAAAGATTTAAATAATCTGAATTAATGATTATATAGTGATGGTTAAAAGAGAGACTGTGTCTGAACGAGACTTCTTAGAAGCTATGGGAGGAGGAAGCATGTTGATACCTTTGAAAAAATTGTGGGAAATATCATGCATGAATTAAGTGAAAGTGGGAAAACTATTTCCAAGGTGGGAGTTTGTATCAAAATCAAAAGGTGGGATCAGTGAACCTTCATCCAGGACCTAAGAGAAAAGTGGGATGTTTTTAATGTGGCTGTCTTGACCACATAAGGAGATAGTGTATGACACATCCTAGAGCATTCCAAAACTTCAATCAAATGGGGTATCTTCAAACCTATTTTTATAGTGCTCCATGGTTGGGTGTTTAGGATTCTTCTAAGGTGTTTCAAGAATCATATGCTTTGACAGTACAAGGGTAGAAGAATCTGTCTCATCAATAGAATAGAGTTGACCATGGTGATTCTAGGAATACAATGACTCCTCAATAGAGGGAATCTAAACCAGGAAATAAAGGCCAAAGCACTAGAAGTAAGAAATTATATGGAGATGATTAGGTTATTATGGATGATCAGTCTTGACTATCTACGGAGTGAGGTATGATTATTTTGAATTATACCATTGTGTAAGATTTGTTTGATACAGGTTAATCCCATTCCATTATTGCTTCTCATGATGTTGATTTTCTTTGTTTAATAGTTGATATGATTCCTTATCTAATAAAACATCAAACTCCTCTAGGTCAAATAGAATGTATCACTTTTGTGTGTATATCATGTTCTATAACTTTTAATGGATATAAGATAAAGTTGTATTTCTCTATGCTTGAAATGTATGTTTGTGATATAATCCTAGGTATGGATTGGTTGAATACTTTCAAGGCTTACATCGACTATTATACATAAAGAGTCACTTTTACAACTGAAGATGGATTTGTCCATCTCTTTTGAGGATAAAAAAGTGTAAAGATAGGTGAAATGAGCCTTTTTTCAAATCAATTGGAAGGATCTCATAAAATTTGGAAACATTTTCATTTTCATTGATGTAAGAGATCCATAATAATAGTTTTCCAGTAACGGTTGATTATTTTCTAGATATTTTTCTTGAGAAATTTTAAGGTTTACCACCTATAAGGGAAGTAAACTTTACGATTGATCTTTTTCTGGGGAGTAGACATCTATCACTTCTATATTATTGGATAGAACTAATATAATTAATATAATTTGATATGAAGTTGGGGGAGTTGGAAATAAAATGTTTCATTCGACCGATCACATCTATGTGGGAATCACCGGTCTTGTTTTTCAAAAAAGCATATGTAATTATTTGGTTATGTTTAGATTATTATAATCATAACCAAGTTATGATATCAAAAAATTATCCACATATATGTATTGATAATCTATTTAATCAATTAATTATAGCTTATTGGCTCTCCAAAATTGATATTCAATTAGGATATCACTAATTTCAGGTTCAAAATGAGGATCTTTTGAAAAAAGAATTCATAAGTAGATATGCCCATTATAATTATGTGGTAATGAATTTTAGTCTTACGAATATACCAATCATATTTATAGAATTTATGAATTGAATATTTTAGAGATATCCAGATTATTTTTTGGTGGTGGATGGGGATGAAATGTTGGTTAATTCAAGGACAAGGGTTGAACATGAGAAACACTTGACATCAATGTTGGATATCTTGAGGGATAATCACCTGTATGAAAAATTATCAAAGTTTTATTTTTTATACATGATTTATGATTTAATGGCTGTGTAATATATGAAAAAGTTCTTTTTGTGGATCTAGTTAAGATGGAGACTATTATCTCTTGGAAACTACCAAATAATTCCTTCAATATACAGACTTTCCTTGGTCTATATAGTTATTAATGACACTTGTTTTCATGAATTATCATGACTATATTCTCCTATGAAATCTTTGAAAAAGAATAATGTCAAATTCTAATGGGACTACAAATTTAATAATACTTTTTAAGAGATAATGGTTTTCCCCACATCAGCACCAATATTGACTTTTCTAGAATGTGGAAAATGGTAGTGGTCTATTGTGAAGCTTCAGGATCTGGGTTGGGGTGTGTTCTTATACAAGGAGATCTTTTTGTTTCTTACGACTCAAGGTGGTTATGGGTGAAAGAGAATAACAACCCCTCACATGTTTTGGAATCATCTTCTGTAGAACATGCTTTGAAGACATGGAATCACTATCTCTTTGGTGTTAAATTTCTTGTGTTTACTATTTATATGATCATGAAACATATTTTTTCACAACATGATTTGAACTCGAGACAAATAAGATGTATGGATTATATCCAAATGTTTTACTTTGACTTGATGTAAACACCATGAAATTGAAATTTTGTGGAAGATTCCTTATGAAGTAAATCATATGATCATTTGAAAAAAGAATCTTTAGATGAGTGGAAATTAATGTCAGTGGAAGACAACATGCACTTGGAATGTGAATACTGAGGTGAAGTAACTACAACATAAATCACATTTAGAGGTGGTCTTTTAGCGGCGGTTTACAAAAATTCCATGAAACCTCTTCATAAAAGGGTTTCATAGCGGTTTATTAAAAACCACCACTAAACCCATTTATTTTTTTACAGTCACGACACTCCCACCCTCCACACCTGAGCCGACCCCCTTCTCCCCCCCAACGCGACATCTCCCCCCAATCCCGTCGATCCCCAACCCTAGGTC
Source organism: Viscum album (assembly GCA_963277665.1). Taxonomy (NCBI): domain Eukaryota; kingdom Viridiplantae; phylum Streptophyta; class Magnoliopsida; order Santalales; family Viscaceae; genus Viscum; species Viscum album. The sequence goes on along the minus strand of OY728158.1, from coordinate 705,088,374 downwards.
TTCTTCCCTCCTTTGTCGCCGGTGACCTCATCGCCCGTCGCCGCTAACCCCCTTCCCCGATACCAGCGACTCCGTCTTCTCCCCCCAACCACGTCGAGTTCCTAACCTAGGCCGACTTCCCTCCCCTACCTCTGGTGGTTTCCATAGTGGTAGGTATGGTTTTTCCTGGTTTTTTTCTTTGGATGTTTGTGTGTTATCCTTTTTATCCAGGATATTATTTCTGATTTATCTTATATATGGGATATTGTTTTTCATTTTATGTTTGGATTATTTGATTGTTTGGTTTATGAGTTTTTTTATAAATTTTATTGTGGTATAATCTTCTTGGTTTTTCACTATTAAGAAAACTATTTATTTTTGTGCATGGATGTCTGAATGTGATATTGGATGAGTGGACCTTAGTGTGGGAGGAGGATAGTTAAACTAACGTAGGTGCGAGTTAGTTCATATGTTTATTAATTTAAGAATTACAATTTTCATTTCACATTTTCATGAGAGGTTTTGGGGATTATCCTATCGAGTATACTTATATAATCACTCCCACATATATAAATATGTTTTAAAGGTTTCTAAGGGATATTTGGTGGATGAGGTACACATTTCTTGTGTGAGGCTTGTAGTTTGTTTTAGATTCATTTTCATAGGAGATTACTTTTGATATTTATTTTTCAGACTTTTGTTATGCATGAAAATTACATGAATTATGGATTGGGTTTTATTTTATATCTTTTCATTTTGATTGGTGGTTTATTTTATATTTCTAAGATTATGGGGATAATGAAAGATTTCTAGGGAAGTTTAACACTTAAACTATGTAGTGATAGTAAATAAGAAACAAAAAAACCCATGATCACTATGCATGAAACCCAAAGACAAACAATAAATAAAATGAAGAAAATATTTTATACCTTACACTAAAGAGTTTCAACCTTTATCTTTATTCATTACCTATGATAAATATCAATCAAGGGTATCTATAAGATTTCCCTCTACATAGTGTATCCATGGGTTGAATGAAGTCACCTAGGAGGTACTCTGCATCCATCAAAGATATGCAAGTATCTCATGAGTTTTAGGATGGAAGATGAAACAGAGCACCGAAGCATATGAGATATTCATCCAAGATCTTACACAAGAATCATAAACACAATTTTTTTGTCCCTCTTCCATTATATAATCTATTAGATATGTCCCCCAATCCCCACACATTTACTCATGTGTTACATAACACATGAGTAAATAACATATGGTTACTTCGGTTTGCAACCCATTGATCGAATGTGTACTGATAATTATCATATAAAAAAACATTGAATCTCCCTTTATTTAATGATATCTTATGTGGTGGTATAAATATATAATCATAATTATGATTTACGACTAACCCTTAATACAGAATATAATATTCCTTGTTTTTATTATACCAAACAATATGATATAACCAGGAATTCATCATATGTGTACAGATTTAAGGAATATCTCCTTCAATCTCTTACATTACCTAAAGCCTCATAGAAATAGTTCCATTTCCCCTTATATTATATCATGTATAATAATATTTGAAACCATATCCGAAAATAATATTTGATATCTTCTAAAACACTTTTATAAATCTATCATTAACTTCCATTTATATCAAATCATATATAATACCTTGTGAATGTCCATCCCAACATCTTGTAAGATAAACTGTAAAACACTTTTAAAGAATATCTATGTGCTAAAAAAATAACAATTCATTCAACTATAACGTTTTATCCCATGATACTTTATAACATTGATAACACATATTAATTCCCAAATTTATGAATGTAAGCAAAGAACAACCTATAGAAAATAACCAATGCAACTTAAGTTTCAAGGGTATCTGGCATGATCTCAATCAAATACTTGTACCTCTATACCAATATCCACCATCTACATCATATAAAATCATACATCTTATATGACCCCTTTGTCTAAAACATTGAGTTCCCATGAGAAATGACCCAATAAAATCATTGATTCTCTTATTTAAGGCTTGAAAACCATTTTTTATTCTATAATAATCCATTTTTATGTAATTCTATATTCAGAAAGTGACATTACTTCAGAATTAAACTTCTAGATCAAGTTTTGAAGAAAAAAAAGTGGTTTCTTAACACCACTTGCTGAGTCAGGATCAACCATGACATGTTTTGATCATATTTTATATCAAATGAGACTTGAAATAATTATTACAACACTTATTTCATGCATTTTTTAGATTTAATCAGATCTTCCTTTAGCTGAATAACATGTACATTATTAGCACATCCACTCCATGGATCATATCTCCCCCTAAATATTGGGCCACTTTAAACAATGGTTAGAATTATTTAATTTAATGGGAGATGGGAACCTACAACCATCTTAAGTTGAGTAATGTGGTTGGACATTGTTCACTCACCCTAATCTTCTAATTTAATTCTAATCCTTTGTGGTGGTACTACTTAATATGACACCACTAGTACAAATTTCTTCACCAATGTTAAATTTAAAATCTTCTATGTCCTAGTCATTGGGCTTCAACCCAGTTGTGGGATTAATCCTAATTTTTTACATTTCCTCCATTTATGAACTATGCACCATCCACAAACTCTTTGTTATGCTTATTTTTCTATTCTAGGCTAATTACACTAGTCTTATTCTCATAATTTGTAGTTTTGTAAATGAGACCACTTAAGAATTTTTCTTACAATCCTTCCTTAAATTCCATCAAGAACACCTTTTCCATTTTAATATAGGGTGAATCCAATAAATTAATGCTTCTTTATTTCATAGGTGAGTTAGATTACCCCATTTTCTCCATCCTCTAAATTTAATGCACTTTTAGTTTAAATTTTATTTTTCATAGGGTTTAGATTCATATTTGCATTACTTGTTTATTAAGTTTCATACTACAATGTTATAACTGGTACTCAAAGTCCCTCTAACTACATCATCAATGACATGGATAGTAATTTTTTCATTTACATTCTTCTATCTTCAATATATAGAAACCATCAATTATTTTCAAATTCCCTTAGGGTTACATTTCTTGTGTAGGATTTATGAAAATTTAGGCCATAAATATTCAATATAGAGGGTCCCAATTTAACATCATGTATTTTGGGGATTCAAAATAACAAGACCCAAATTGTGTATGTGAATTAAATTATTGATTAAATAAGATTCAATATGTTGAACCATCACCAATCATGAAAAAACCTTGTTAAAATGTATATTACCAAAGAAAATACTCACTATCTTCTCGTTTCTTCAAGTGATTTTGTAATCACATGTGTATAAGAATACACATTGATGCACATATGTACTTTGGTTTTCTAGTGGGTGATTTACCATATGTATTTATTTAGGACAACCTTACGTAACATATTTATATATTTTTTCAACAGTTATATATGAATCTCTTTTCCTATTTAGTAATAGTTATGTGTTTTAATTTTTTTTAATATTGTGTGGGCACATTGTGATATACATGGATAATAGCTGTATCACATTACCAAGGAACACACCTCAGTATATTAAAGGTTTGAATGAGTTTTTAGATTTTTCAATTTCCAATTGATCCGTTGAAAGGAGAATAAGATTTCCATGTCCTAAATGTAAATTTATAAGATAGTTGAATATTGATGAAGTTTACAAACAATTAATATTGAAGCAATTCCCTGGTCAATATTTGCGTTGGATTTGGCATGGAGAATCGAGCGTTACTGAAAGGTTGAGCACTGATGTCAATCCAGAGAATGACCTTTCAACTTCATCAAAAATGGAAAATGAAATGAAAAACCTTATAAATGATTCATTCAGCACTGCAAGAGGCCACCATCAACATCAAAACATATCAGAACAACCAGATGAGGGTGCTATAAATAACAATGAGACAAGTGATGTTTTAGAGACTATAGGACAACCATATCAAGATTGTAACGTATCAGTGGATTGTCCTCTTGATTCTGTGGAGAATAATGTGAGAGAAAACTTCACTGAGGAAAATACGTTTCATGATTTAGTTGACGATGGAAATCAAGATTTTTATAGTGGATGTTTGAAATATTCAAAACTTTATTTTATACTGAAGTTGTACCATATCAAATGTCTATGTGGAATTAAAAATAAAGCAATGTCCATGATATTGTAATTTTTGCGTGATGCATTTCTGAAAGCAAACATCGCTGAGTATTTTTATGATATGAAAAAAGTTGTTAACAGGCTTGTTCTGAATTATACAAAAATACATGTATGTCCCAATGGTTTTATGATTTATTGGCGAGAGGATTCAAGTAGACAGGATTGTAAAAAAATGTTCTTCTTGTAAATGGCAGTCAATGGGTAATGTTGGAAGTCTGAATCAACATACTTTCATGAATAAGAAAAAAAGGAACACACCTGAAAAGGTTTTGCATTACTTTCCTTTAAATCCTAGATTGCAAAGATTATTCATGTCATCAAAAACCACCAAACACATGAAGTGGAATTCTGTAGATAATTACAATGATGGGTTAATGAGACATCCATGAGATTCACAATCGTGGAAGAAATTTGATTCATTACATCCATATTTCTTAGATGATCCTAGGAATGTTCGATTGGGATTGGCTACTGATGGATTCAACCCATTTGGTACTTTGAGTACCAGTTATAGCATTTGGCCAGTTGTTTTGATCCCTTACAATCTGCCTTAGTGGATGTGTATGCAACAAATGTATTTTATCATTTCGATGATTATTCCTAGAAAACAATACCTAGAAATGATATTGATGTATACTTGCAGCCTTTAATTGAAAAATTTCATGAGTTGTGGAGCAATGGTGTTGACACATTTGATGCTTCTTCTTCGACAATGCTCAAAATGCATGTTGCTTTAATGTGGAAAGTTGGTGACATCTATGGGCTTGGGAATTTATCTCGTTAGAACACTTACATGGGTTTTGATTGTCCTATTTTTAACTTTGATTTTGATCCCAAATGGCTACCACATATTAGAAAATGGTGCTTCTTGTGCAATCGAAGATTTCTCATTGCAACTCATATATTTCAATTGAAAAGATCAAAATTTAATAGTTTCATTGGTCGTAGACCACCTCTAAAGTTCTTAACTGGTTCTGAAATATTGACAAAACTTGGAAATGTTGAAATAGAATTTAGGAAGGTTCATCATTTGAATGATAGCGGGAAACAGATTCTAAGTGCAACGTCAAGAGAAATCGGAACGCAACAATGGAAGAAAAAAATTATATTCTTCAAACATCCATATTGGGAATTTAATTTTTTGTGGAATAATTTTGATATGATGCATATTGAGAAGAATTTATGTGACAATTTGATTTTCACATTGCATAATGAGCATGGAAAGTCAAAGGATCATCTTAATGCTCAAAAAGGCTTACAATTAATGAACATAAAACGTGATCTCTTTCCAGATGGGAATGAAAAGTATCCTTTGACAGTTTTTTGCAATGAAAAATAGGGATAAAGAAACATTCCATAGAATTTTAAAGAATGTTAAGGTATCTGATGGGTATTCAAGTAACATATTGAGGTGTGTTGACTTGAATAATCATAAGTTACATGGATTGAAAAGTCACGATTCACATATTTTATTACAACAGTTACCACCATTGGCATTGTGTACATTATTACCTGAAAAAATTACTTTTGTTGTACTCCAATTATGAACATTTTTCAGACAACTAGTTGAGAAATCTCTACATCCATTTTAGCTAGACAACCTCTAGGAGTGGATTGTATTGACCCTTTTTGCAATGGAGATTATCTTTCGTCTGTCATTTTTTACTGTAATGATGCATTTAAATGTGAATTTGGTTGAGGAAGCTAAATTAGGAGGCCCCATTCATTATCGATGGATGTATCCAATTGAGAGGTACTTTATTTATATGTTTTTTAGTTAAGTAAACAATTTTTGGTACTTAATTAAATTCATAGTTATGTTTATTTTATTTCACAGATACCTTGTGCATTTGAAATCATACGAAAGAAATAAAGCTCAACCAGAAGGCTCTATTGATGAAGGCTATTTGGATAAGGAGTGTCTTAACTTTTTTTCTAGATACTTGAATGACATTGAGACAAGATTTAATTGAGTTGGACGTGTTTAAGACACATAGAATCAATCTCAAATACATCATAAATCAAAAATATTTCTTTCTATTGGCTGATTAGTTGGGAGGACCTCAAATGTGACACTGAGAGAATTGGAATTGTTACAGGCATATAGATATGTGATGATGAATACTGAAATTGTAGATCCAATTATTAAAGATTTGAGGATACAAACAAAGATACAAATGGGAGGTTGATCACAAAATGAGAAAGATATAATGAAAGATGTTAATAAAGATCTTGTAGAATGGTTTGCATGATGTGTAAGTTCATAAATATTGCAATAAATAAGAATATTAGTTTGACTCAACCAAGGTGAAAATTCCTAAGCCATGACCAAAATGGAAGAATAACCCAAACACACCCACGAGCCCTAATGTCGTAGCCTACAAATCCACACCATATAACTCCAAGGTCCATTCTGTGACCCTTCTCCACAATGTAGCCATGAAAAATGGATGTATCACCAAAATCCTCTCTACACCCCCCCACACACACCACAACCAACCTATCCACACCTTAGTGGAACTCCTTATGGTAAAAATGATCTCCTCTACAGTTCAATCCCTTGAAAAACATAGTGATTGCCTAAAAATATCCATGAAACTAAAGTAATAACTCTCAAACATTAAAAAAAATATAAAAATTGTAACCAAGATGTTACAATTCTCCCCACTATATGACTTTTTTATCTCTAGGAAGTCATGTGGGAGAAAGACTCTCTAGAATTTCTGAAGGTACTCTACCCACCACCTATATATGAGATTCATGTACTTCTAAGAAAAGATATTTCTCATACTATTATGATAAAAAATGATCCTGAAAATCTATCCAAAATATTGTGTCTCCAATACTTAAGCACATGCATATATAAAAAAATGATCAAACTCATTTTAGGGGTAATTTTTATCTTGTGGATAATGTTGAATATATTCATAGGCCACGAATAAAAGTTTGAAATTTTATAAAAATATATTTCTCACACCACCTGTCATGTTTTTATTAAATATGAATCAAAATTCCCTTGGTTGTTCTTAGTTAGGAATCTCTTTTCATATTGGCTGTAGTATGTATTCTGTTGGTCTTTCGGTATTATTGGAATGGTTTTTTGCAACGCACTGGTATAGAAGCTACATGAACTACTATTTTTTTATAAATCTGTTTTTAGCAGTGTTTTTAACTGCCGCTAACCATAACTGGAATAATTCACGGTGGTTAAAACCTCTGCTAAATGTTAATATTTTTCTATTAGCGGTGGTTTTAACCACCGCTAAATATAACAGGAATACTTAGCAATGGTTTTAACTGCTACTAAATGTCAGCATTTTTCTATTAGCATTAGTTATAACCCCTGCTATGATATTAAATTTAGTGGTGGGTATAACTACAGCTACAAATGACCATCTTCTACGTGCTATTCCCAGCGGTTATGATTTTATAGCGGTGGTTTTAACTGCCATGAAAAAAGTGAGGCCCTGCCCCGGGAAAACCATTGCTAAAAAACATCATAACCACTGCGAACTATGGAAACTATGATGGTTCCTATAAACCGCCGCTAAATGGATTTAACCTCCAACAATATTGTCCTGACACACAATTTAACAGCGGTGTTCAGAAATTGCCGTAGAAGCATATAAAAGCGGTTAAAATCACCACCATACCCAAAAATAACCGCCGTGAACAGTCAATTTTCATGTAGTGAGTTATGGACTTCTATCCATTTTTTTGTTACTTATTTAGTGAACATAGCTAAATAGGCATAGAAATATAGTTCATAATGTGTTGTTAAGAGGTAAAAACTCAACGGTGGGGAGACCGTTGAGGGATGGAAGCTATATGAGAGTTCAGTGTTGTGGTTTAAAAATTAGATGGTTGCACCAATGGATTGTCTGGAACAACTTCTTCATGCTTACCACTATACAAGATGGGTTGTTCATACTAGAATAAAGAATATTTATAAGCATTAAAATAATATTTTTGGTGGATTGGTATGAACATGAAGGTGTATGAGTTTGTTTCAAAATACTTAATGTGCAAACAAGTTAAGGATGAACGTTAATGGCGAGTAGGTAAGTTTCATTATTTACCTATTCTAGTTTGGAAATGGGAGTAGAATTCTTTGTATTTTGAAAAAGGAATCTCAATAATGGTTCAGAAAAACAATTTCATATGGGTGATAGTGGATCATCTCACATGGTTAACTCATTTCATCCCTATTCATGAATCTCATACGGTAGAGGACTTGACAATAATATATATATGAGAAGTGGTAAAGAGGCATAGAATACTAGTTTTTATAGTCTCATACATAGATCTGAGGTTCACATCTAGTTTCTATAAATTATTAAATAAATCCCTAGGGAATCAATTGACTTTTAGTAGAGAATATCATCCTCATAAGGATGAGAAATACGAACAAATGAATCAAAAGTTGAATAACATGTTTTGGGATTTTGAACTGGATTTTGGAGGATCATGGGAAGATCATGTACCATTGTAGGAGTTCTCATATAATAATAGTTTTTAGGCCTCAATACATATGGATTATTTTGAAGCATTGTATGGGTGTCCTTTCTATTATCCACTTTGTTGGGTGGAAACATGTGATAATTCACTAGCTGGGATAAGCCTTGTACAAGATACAATAGATAAGATTTGGTTGATCATAAAATAGACGAAGATGACTTAGAGATATCAGGAATCATATTCCGTTCATTGTTGTAGTCCATTTTCCTTTTATATGAGTGATCATGTGTTCTTTATAATCTATACAATGATTAGACATCGATGTTTTAGGAGGAAGGGAACGTTACCTCCTCGATACAAAGGCCCTAAGATTCTAGAATAGGTTAGGGAGGAGGAATATAATTTGGAATTTATATCATGACTCATTGAGGTGAATAATGCGTTTCATGTATCTCAGTTAAAAAAGTAACATCTTGATCCTAATCATGTGAACAGATGGTATCACTTTGATCTAAATCCAGATGATACATTGAAACACATACTAGTGCAGATTGTTGTTATGAAGGAAAATGTCCTATGTCGAGAAATCATCGATTTAGTGTGGATTTTGTGGTATCATGGTCAGATTTAGGAAGAGATATGGGAACCAGACAATGAAATGAAAGGTAAATGGCCAGAACTATTTTAGAGCAGTGATGTTTTCCTATATTCCAAGTAAAAAAGTCCAATGGTGGGGAGAATCTAGCAACCCTATTTTGAATCACATAACCCTTATTTTATTATTTTTATGTACATAAAGTGTTTGGGTGATGTTTTTGAGGTTTTTTTAAGAAGTTTGGAATATTTTTGGGGATTTTATAAAGATTCACGGTTAGTGAATTTTTAGTGGAAACTGTGAAACTTCCCCAGGAAACCATGAACTATGAGATAAAGGGATCTAGGTAGGTGCAATGTTAAGGATCATGGTTTTTCCAAAACATGAAGCAAACCACTATAAACATTAAAAAGATGGATAAGGGATTTCTCATAGTTGGATCACTATTTGGAAACCATACAATCCAACCATTCAAGTCTTCCCATTGAGGTAGTAGCTGGAACATAGTTAGCACATAATTTGTCTAATCATGTGACTAACCAAGAACTGTTTAAAAACTATATCCATAAAAGGGGATTTTGGTTGGTTTTATGGTTAACATCTCATTCTACACCCATTTGTTCAAAACTCGGTATTTATCCCTCTCAAAAGTCTTGGGAAGATTTCCCCATCTATTTGGAAGTGATCAAGGGTTGTTTCTTGGGGGCGTTGAAGCCCATCAATCATAGTAAGTCATCATTTATGGTGGATTTCCATGATTTTTTTATTCTATTCTCACTCTATTTCTATTTCTAATTTTTAGTTCTACTATGGATAAATATATGCTTTTTGGTGCCAGATATGTTAAATTTTTTCTTTTTTGATGATAAGGGATGAGATATAAGGCGAGTTTTTGGATATTCGACCTGTTTTCAAGGAAGTTTTCATGCCATTTTCTATTTTTTCGGTTTTTTGTGGTAGGTGGATTCAATCTTTGATAATCTATTTAGAATATTTAGTCTTGATTTAAAATTTATGGTTTTACTCTATTTTTTTTGTGAAATTGGTGAAAAGCATCGTAGAAACCATCTTTGGTGATTTTTTATAGTTTTTATAGAAATTGTTGAATTATTGTGAAAAATGATTTGTTGTTTTATTTTAAAATGATGATTCCAAAATTCATTTTCTGTTATGATTATGAAAAAGATTTTATGGAATGGGTTCTAATTAAAATATTATTTTATTGAAATGGATTTGGCACACATGGGTTTGGCATGGGTTGGGAATGGTTGTGTGGTGTGTGTTAATGTGCATTGGTATGGATAAGGGCATGAAGTACCTGCATCAAAATGTTGGAAAAAATTTAGGTATGATGTACCACCACAAAAATGGTTCACTAAGTGATAGATTATTGAAATGATGACTAAAAACTCATAATTATAGGGAGGTCCACATTTCATTCATGGTTGGATATGTCGATATGTGGAATAGAATGGATTTTACCAAAAATAGAATTTATAAAATGGTTTTAGAGCATATATTGGTTGCTTTCCATGGAACATGATATTGTTTTTTGTAAACTACATAGTTATAGAAGTAGTTTATATTTTTATATAAACTGTTTATAAATTGTTTTATATACAAATTTTTATATAAATTAGCTAACATGATCTATCCTAGTGTAGTGAGTAGGGAAGTCATTTGGGTAATGCCTATTGGGTTTCATTACATAACACTACATTGGAACATTGGTGATTTTTCATATGTAATTTATCGAGACATGGGAAATATTAATGTATCACACTTCTCTAGTGGTGCTTAGTGATATATGATCTTTTTTTGGAATGGTTCATGAAGCAGGATTTAGCTTTGGTGTTTGGTTTTCTGTGTTTTTTTGTTTTTGTAGTCTTCTGTTGTGTACATGGTTATTTTGTCATCTTTCACTGTGGTATAATTGTAGTTGGTTTTGATGTAATGAAATACCAATTTTTCTTTCATAATTATAATTCATAATGTAGTGGTTTAATTGGTTATTTCCTTTTTGGTTTTTTGTTTTATTTTTGAAGGGAAAATAGTTCCCTAATGGTAAATAAAGACCTTGGTATTTATTTACAAGATTTGGAATCTTGGGGATGTATCTTAAGGCCATGTCGAATTTCCACCTCAATTCAAGACAATGTGAATGGATAAGATATTACAACCATGATCATGGAAAACATTTTGTGGGAAGAACTAGTGACATTTCTTATATGGAAAAAAGAAGGCTCTATTTTTAAATCTTAAAATTGGGTTATTATGTACACCGTTAAATTATTCCTTGGCTTGTGATCTTTTATTTTCAATATTTTCTCTAATTACTCTCTCATATCTTTTATCCAATATTGATTTATAAATGATTTATTTTAATCCATCTATTAAAATTCATAAAACAATAAGTTATTTGATATCATTTATGAAGATATCCTTGTTTGAACCATTTAATTTTGATCTTCAGTGATATTTTAGGGATCCAACTGTTTTATAAAAATAATGTAAATTTTAAGCATGTTAGAAGAATTCATGACCTAGATCTCCCAAATAAATATTGATTTAGAGACACAATTTCCCCATACACAACACCTCAGAATCTAGAGTCTACTAATAAATAATGAGGATCTAAGAGGTGATAGTGGGGAGACTATACCCCTTGAAAATAATACAATACACAATAGAATAGTAGTGAAAGAATAAAAATAACTGTCAATAAAAATCCATAACTAATAGAAAAATAAATATTTACAATTTTATGAAATCCATATAGTTGATAATAGGATCTCACATAGCTATATCAAACATAGACCAATCCAAACAATAGAAGACCAACTCAACTCAACACTGAGGATCCATTCTGTCTAAATCTCACCATCACCATCCAAAAAATGTATTTAATAAACATATATATACAAAGATCTAGAACTTAATCTATTACCCTTTAATGAATCCTTTGAAATAAGGTTCTCTCATGTCTAAAAGGGTCTGGGTTGAGGATATGTTGTTTTTCATTGGACTTTAAAATATAAATTTCATATCTTTTTTGAGAAACATAAGAGTTGACATAGGTTTTCCTTCAATGATTCATAAAAAAAACTCTCTAGCTACACCCATATTTTTTAAATATTTATATATAATAAATTTAATAAAGAAACTCAATGTAAATAACTTGAGATTAAAAATGAAACAACAAAATGATAAAATGTAAAAGAAATGGTGATGGCCTCAGGGTTAAATTATAAAAGTTCATTATTTATAAACTAATATTAAGATAATCATAACATATGGATAAATAATAACCATTCAGTAATTACTACCCTTAATCAATGCCATACAACTCAATGTTACTTATGAATATCATCTGTACACTATGATCTATCTTCTTCATGGTGGTTGGGGGTATAAATCTAACGACCATAGGTTTTCCACTACCTACAAAAATTTCACCATCATTAGTGGTTCATCCCCAAATATGTAAATCCACAGTATGAAAATAATTCAAGAAGAAGAGATTCAAAACTATAGATTGTATAATATTAACTGCCACCCTTTATCAGCTCTAGAGAAATCATTGATAAAGGGGGTTCCTTGATCAACGAAAGAAAAAAAATCAACGATAAAGGTTTCTTTTTATGTGATAAATAAAAGTATTGATAAATAAGACTTTTGTCAGTACAAAAAAAACTTCTTATTAAAGAACCACTTAGTCAGTTATTTTATGTAGAACTAGTGCAAGTATTCCTTATTAGCACTTTTATCTAGAACTGATAAAGGTAACAACATTAAAATAATAATGATAAAAGGTATATTTCATAAAAAAAATATAATTAACAAACATATATTAATAAAAATATATATTTATATTGATATAAATATAATATATTTTATTAAATAATATATATAAAAGTCTAATATATGCATTTATTATTAATATATATGATATTTAGAGAAAAAATGACTTATAAAACAATTAAAAATTAAAGTTAATTATTCATTTTTAAATTATTACTTTTTTTAATATTAATTTTATAACAATTGGAGAATATAATAATTCAATAAATTAATTAATTATCTAAGTTATGTTAAGAACATGACATGAACATCAATGGATAATAATTGTTGGTCTGGGTGCCTGTTTGGGATCTACCATTTATCAAATCGATGCATGTGAAGTGACTTATGTCATGTTGACATGGGAGGACCTCAGACACTATTTCTTATATTATAGAAGTTCTAAAAGGGATCCAAAACTGAGCTTTTTTGGGATACCATAATTTTTTAATATTCAATGGGATTAAAGCTTCCTTTAAGAGGGGTTTCCTATCATTTTTTATTGGTGATGAATTTATTCTCATTTCATACATTCAAATATGCATAATGGTTTTAAAATTTAATATACTTTGATCTTCACTTTTATTTATAATTAAATATATAAATACTTTCATCTATTAACATATAATAAATCAATAATATAAATAAATATTTAACCATATTTATAAAAAATTCATTTTTAAATAAATAAACCATGTGGGAAAAAATATTTATTTTTTCATTTTATTTGAAATAATAAATAATCCATTTTAGTTATCATATAAATAAGAATTAATATATATATATATACACATATATGAGTAATGTTTATATATAGATTTGTGTGTGTCAATAAATAAATATATTTTTATGTGTATATTCTATTTTTTTTAAAAAAATATATTTAAATATTTGTATGTATATGTGTGAAATTCAAATATGTACACGTGTGTGTAAATATGTGTGTACATGTGAGTTTGTGTCAATATTATGCAAACACATCATACATAAATTTATTTTTAAAATATATCATTATCATTGAATATAGTATGTAATTGTATTTATGATATATATATATATATAGTAAATTTAAATATAAATATACAATTATTTTTAAATATGTATCGATATATATCTAAATATGTACACACAGAAACATATACATTTATGTATGAGTGTGGGTGTCTAAAATGCATAACATTTACATCTATGTATACAATATATAGACATATTTTCAATATGTATATAAAAATAATTTTATAAATCATGTGAGAATATTTATTTCCAATTTTATTTAAAATAATATCTAACCATTTTTCTAAAATATAAAAATTTATTTCTATATATATACTTAAACAAATGTATATATAATATATATATATAAATATGTGTGTGTTCTAATAAAGGAATAAATATTTATCTTTTTATTCTATTATATGTAAATGAATATTAATATATAATATATTTAAACAAATATAAGTAAATATATTAGATACACATAAAAACATATATATTACAAATATGTATAAAAATAATTATATACATATATATACATATAAGAGTATAAATGATGTATGTAAATATATTAAAATAAAGGGAAATATCATGAAATATAAAATAAAACCTATTTGGGGCAATAATAAAAGGGTTCAAATTACACAAGGAAGGTCATAGTATCTTGTCCAGGCACATATGTGTGTGAACATGTATCTGAGTAGGGGAAACCCAAAGGTAATGAGATTTTGTGAGAATTGAAAAATGGGTTTTGTGAGAGTGGTACTGTTAAAAAAGAGGGTGAGTGGTTAAAAAAGAAATTATTTTTTCAAAAACTTATCGGTGTTGAAAAAAGGTGTCTCTATAAACATTGAAACAAAAGATATAATAAATATATCAATTATGAGTATTTTTTAGCAAGGATAAAGGCCATGGTTTCACTACTATTTAAATTCACTTTAACAAAGCTAAAAAATTCCCTTAATAGTTCTGAAAAATAGATGTTTTCATTAACACCATTAAAGGGGTAACCCCTTCATTAGCACTTTTATTTACACTGATAAAGTCGCCCTTTATTAGCACTTTCAATAGCACTGATAAAGTCCTATCCTACAATAGTGTATTTTTTGTATAAAAGAATATAATAGAAAATAACTATAACATGTATGTAAGATATATAATTTAAATTAAATAAATTTTATATCATTAATAAATAAACACTACTATATTCATTTTAAAAAAAAGTATTTTATAATTACACTTATAGTCACTATCCAAAAAATTTTAAAAACATTATTGTTTCATCATCTATGGAATTCATGATCCCCTCTCAAAAAAGTCTTCCAATGGTATCAGTTATTGAACAAATCACTTCAAACTAAGAAAATAAATCCACATATATAAGAAAACACGTGTTATGTTAGTAATACTATAAGTAAATAAATTAAACATTAATATTATAGAATACATTTATATAATGTCAATTTTATATAAAAATACATCCATAGAGTCATACCGGCCACACCATGCAACATATTGAGGTGTGGTTAAGCCCTAAACATCACAAATGAGTAATATACTAGTATAATAATGTATCAATACAATTGTTGGCACCAAAAATATGGCCCGAAAGAAAGGAACGAAAAAGAAGGCTGGCGCGCTGCCTCGCGAAGCACCGCCGCGAAGCGCCCTGACCATGGAGGCCTCGCGAAGCTCCGGAGGCGGTAATGCTCCGCGAACGCATTTGACGTTCACGAGCCGCCACGAAGCTCCTGAGGCGGTAATCCTCCGCGAACGCATTTGACGTTCGCGAGCTGCCGCGAAGCTCCAAAGGCGGTAAAGATCCGCGGATGACGTTGACGTTCGCGAGCCGCTGCGAAGCTCCAGAGGCGGTAAAGCTCTGCAGATGACGTTGACGTTCGCGAGCGCGCCGCGAACCACCAGAGGCGGCGCGTGAGCCCTACTTCGCGGCGCCCCTTCCCTATAAATACTGGACTCCCCCTGAGTCCCGAGGATGGACAATCCGACCTTTTGACTTCTCCTCTCCCGAATCGCGAAGCACACTTTGCCCCGGGAATCATGAGCTCTGCGAGGTACTTCTACTTCGCGAGACTCCTCTGCATTGTCTCGTTTTGATCCCCTCTTCTGAGAGGGATGCCCTTCGCGAAGCTCAAGGGAATTCGCGAAGGAAGGGGATTCCCAAGGGAACCCGGGCAGCCGCAGAGCATTTATGCTTTGCGAAACACCCAACCCATTCTAGTGATCCCTATGCTAAGGCAGGATCGCTACACATCGCGAAGCACACTGCTTCACAGGACCCTGCTTCGCGAGGCACCCCTTCTTCGCGAGGCAGTGCTCCGCGAACACTTTTCCTCTTCGCGAAGCACCTTCCACTCACACCTATGCCCCACGCTAAGGCCAAGGCACTCCACTTCGCGAAGCACACTCCTTTGCTTAGCGATTCCTCTTCCCGTGCGACCCTCCAGGTTTTCATGATGTGATTTCAAAGTCCCATGGACAATACCACCTGTAGCGTTGCCTCTCCTAATGCTTCTTCGCATAGGCACGCTAACGGCTATTGCTTCTTCGCATAGCCACGCTAACGTGGACCCCTCGATGGTTCGTTCCACAACCCCCCTTAACCATGGCCTTACTGGTACCTTCCATTCCCCAAGGACCAGAGGGTACCGGTTATGTAAGTCCTAGGGGTGCGGAGTGAACCCACCTCGTCCGAGCTGCAGGACGTTAAACTGCCGAGCACCACGTCCTCAACACATGTCGTTAAACTGTGACCTGACCTCGTCTCCCTCACGAAGGGTCCCCCCATGTCGAACATTCTTTACACCACTCGTCTCCACGGGAATGGAATCACCCATTCACATGGGATGAGATCCTCCTTGTCGGAGTGGCGTATGTTCGTAGGAGAAGGGAGACCCTAGTTCCCCAACGGATGGCTGCACCTCTGCATCTCCGTACTTCCCCACTACCAAGGTCAGTGGAGGGCGTGATAAGGAACGAGGCACCTCCCATCGTCGGACCAAGGTCCATCTTTCCCGCGCTTTGCCACGCCATGGGCCTCCATCCTGGAGTAAGTCCCAGCACCGTGGGACGCCTAACGCGTAAGCCCCTCTTCGCTTCTCACGGACGCATCCTTCGCGACGTGATCGTCAGGTCCTTGCAACCTCTTGTTTCTCACACCGAGCACGACTCACGTGGGCTTAGAGTGAGCACCGACCCTGACCACTCACCCATAGTGAACAACGAGGACTTTGATCCATGTCAAGGCATGGTACGTAGGAAGCCTCCTTGAGGTTCAAGCCCACCCATCACCTATTCACGTCGGGTCTCATTCCCGTCCAGCACGACGTTAAACTGCATTCCGGTCCAATGGTAAGCCGTTGCGACTCACCCATAGTGAACTACAAGGACTTTGATCCATGTCAAGGCATGGTACGTAGGAAGCCTCCATGAGGTTCAAGCCCACCCGTCACCTATTCACGTCGGGTCTCATTCCCGTCCGACACGACGTTAAACTGCATTCCGGTTCAATGGTAAGCCATTGCGACTCACCCATAGTGAACTACGAGGACTTTAATCCATGTCAAGGCATGGTACGTAGGAAGCCTCCATGAGGTTCAATTCCACCCATCACCTATTCACGTCGGGTCCCATTCCTGTCCAGCACGACGTTAAACCGCATTCCGGTCCAATGGAAAGCCGTTGCGACCCATCCCATTTGAACTACAAGGTCTTTGATCCATGTCAAGGCATGGTACGTAGGAAGCCTCCACGAGGTTGAAGACCACCCATCATCCAATTCACATCATGTTCTACCTACGTCCAGCATGACGTTAAACTGCAATTCTAGTCCAACGGCAAGCCGTTGTAACTAACCCGAACTACGAGGTCTTTGATCCATGTCAAGGCATGGTACGTAGGAAGCCTTTCAGAGGTTCAAGCCCACCACTCATTGGACCAAGGTCCATAATTCACGTCGGTTCGCCGACAAAGCCACCTTGCTCGGTCATTCATTCACGTCGAGTTTCCCCCTCGTCCAGCATGACGTTAAACTGTATGCCCCCTTGTCCCGCATGACATTAAACTGTACATATACCCGAACTACGAGGACTTTGATTCATTTCAAGGCATGGTACGTAGGAAGCCTCCCCGAGGTTCAAACCCAACTCCCATCGGACCAAGGTCCTTCATTTACGTCGGTTCGCCGACACCCACCGCCCGTCGTCTATTCACGTCAGGGTTCATTATTGTCCCGCAAGACGTTAAACTGTATTCAATCATTCGAACTACGGGGAATTTGATCCATGTCGAGGCATGGTACGTAGGGAACCTTCCTAAGGTTCAATCCCAACAGTAGTGGACCCACGTGTCTACTTTCACGTCGGTTCATCGACGAAACCCATTTGAACTACGAGGTCTTTGATCCATGTCAAGGAATGGTACGTAGGAAGCCTTCCAGAGGCTCAAGCCCGCCATTCATCGGACCAAGGTCCACCTTCACGTTGGTTCGCTGACGACATTCATCGGGCCAAGGTCCACCTTCACGTCGGTTTACTGGCACCATCCCGAACTACGCGGACTTTGATTCCCTGCCACGGGGATACGTAGGAAGCCTCGTCAAGGCTCAAGGCCAACTTCACTGTCGCCCCTGCAATAGTCCCATTTCACTCTCCCTCCACTCCATTCATCAACCTATCACCCGTCCCGATTCTCTCCCGGACCATCTTATCCCGGTGAGACCATGTCGGTACGCTCTTCTTCGCAGCCATCTATGGGCTGGCCTCGGTATCAACATCCCTTCAAGGAGGATCCCTCAATCCGATCTATCCTAGCTAATGCTCTGGTTGGGTTGATCCGTCTCCGCTAGACATTAAACTCGTGGCATACCCTATGTTGAGTACGGGAAGCTGAGGAAAACCTCAGATATGTGTCTATGACATATAATTCCCCGCGCTCGATGTGGGATGCCTCGGGCTTCCACGCCCTCGAGAAGCCTTGTGACCAAGGATAACAGACAGACATGCCAGGTACCCCAGCATCCAGACACGCTACTGATGCCTCAACGTGACTACTCCCCTGACTGAAGGTTGCTGCCCTGACTGGACCCCTTGGAATGTCTCGATAGAAGCAGTGTAATTAACCGGCGTCCATGGAAACGTGGTACTGGGAAGAGTTTCACGAACTACGTATTAAATCTATGAGGGAGACCCAGACTAGGTGACGAGTTCTGAGGAGGAATCCACAGGAGGAAGAACCGACATCCCATCATCCCGTTTCGATCAAGGAGCAGACGTCCCTGAATAAAGAGTAAATGCCGCCTGCCTTTGGAAAGCGGGAATGAGGGGCAACAAAGCGCCGCACGTCCTCCCCCATGGACGGACGGTGCGCGCGCCCTGGCGGAAAGCGTCGGAAATAGAAATGGTGAACCCGACGTGAAATTATTCTCCTCAATTTGGAGATTAGTAGCGTTAGAGACACCAGAAGATTGATGTGTCACCGGATCCAGATATCCGGTGCCTGGTCCCGCCAAGCAAATAGCAGGCCTGTCGCGAAACTCACCGAAAGTCGGGGCAGTAGAACTTGGGGCACTCCGTTCTGCAGCGTGTTGGCGTGGATCCTTCTTACAGACGTGGAGAATGGAAGGACGCTGGGGAACTGGCTGTCAATCCTTTTCCTCTCAGTACTGATGAGTTGATCCCTTCATTTCTCAGGAACCAGGTTGTTGTTACAGAGACGCGATCACCGTCCACTCCCCGCCCACGCAGGGGCAGGGGAAACACCCCCACGGACACCCCACGTAGCGCCGCTACGACCACGACGACCACCACATCGCGGAATACGGGGCGCCCACGTCCCCTTTCCCCATCAGAGGTCATCCAGTAAAGGGTGATCAACAAACTCGTGTGCAGGTATGAGGAAGAAGGGGTGATCCCAACCCAGGATATGGCCCGCTTGGACCTGGAGGCCTCTAGGCCCCGCCGTCAACACCGCCCTAACAGGCCGCGCAGGGAGCCCCTGCTCCCCACCCCAACATTCAACCGTTTCGGGAGCTTGTCTCCGGAACGCCTTGACGACTCCTCGCCTTACGCTGAAGAGGCGGGAACCGTCCAGCTCAGCCCGCTCAGGGTCCCGACCCGAGGGCTCCAGGCGAGAGCTCCCGCCCGGCCACGTCAGCACCGCCGTCCGACCCCACAGGAAGAGCAGGCAGGCTACGTCCCTGCACCACCTGCACCAGTTCTCCTGACCCGACGTCAGCGCCGGGCCCGGGCTGAGGACGCTCGCCCGGGCACGTCGACGTCGACAGCTATAGTGGCCTGAGCCACCGCCGACGTGCATCGTGAAGCCCCTGCATGTACTGAGTAGGGGCACTCCTTCACCCAACCAGGATCGAGACCCCAACCGCCCCACGGGCAGGCTGGGTTGACTCTCCGGGTTGCAGGCCCAAGTGGTGATCGCCGCGAGATAACCCGCGGTAATGTCACCCCGTACGGAGGTCCTCCCGGTACCACTACTCCACAGAGCGTGGGCCTTCCCCGCTCCAAGGTTCGTCATGGAGGCATGCCTCGTGCTACCCCCATCCTGCAGGAAGACCTGCCCCGCGGCAGTGACGCTCAGCGCGAAAACATTTCCCGCGCCCACTATACAGGGTATGGAGTCCATCCTTCTGCCCTCGACCACCAACCTGAAGGCATCGTCCATCCGGTCCTTCTCCAACGTGGGGGACCTCCCTACGTCCTCTCTACAACCGTAGAAGGTCCTCCTCGCCCCAGCAACTCGAGGAGTGAAGGTCAGCCTCGCTCCACTTGCATCGACCATGGAGGTCCTCCCCATGCTCCTGCCGGTTCCAACAGAGGCCCCGCCCACATGGGTACTGTTCATGGAGGACTTCCCCATGTACCCTTCGACATTTGCCCCAGTTCCCCTCGCACCCCGGGTATCTCGAGTGGGGGCCCTCTCCACCACGGTGCCAGCGCCGCCCCGAGGCTGCCTGATAGGGGTCAACCCTATCCCGAAGAGCCACCCCGGGACAGGAGAGCAGGTCATTGCCGCAACAAGAAGAATCCTGGGAAGGCCCAGGTGGAGATCAGACCTGCCCGCTACTCCGACTCGGAAGCGGAATGCGATTCAGCGATGGAACCTTCTCCTCGCCCCTCCGTATCAAGGACTGGGGCAGGAACCAGACGCGTTAGCCTCATTCTCCCGGAATTTGAGGTCCACCAGATTCCCATCTCCCTCCGCAGGTACTTCCAAGAGGAAGAAATCTTGGGAATTCCGCAGGTCTCGACCGCGCAATCACCGCCTCTATCACCAGAAGAGCCCTCTACCTCTACCAGAGATCACAAAGAGTTATTTTGGGGGCCAACGATGGTAGAGTGACGACACGACCTATCGCCGGTAGCCGCGGCTCCTGTTCCGGAAGCTGTGGTTATCAGCTCGTCTTATCGTGACATCGTGGCCAGCTCACCTCACTCTTCAGAGGAAGGCCCGGAATTCGGCGGCCAGTTTGCTCGTTCGCCGTATTCTCCACCGCCGAGCTTACTATCTCAGAGGTGCGCCTCAGTACTACTATCGGTCCCTCAGCCACCCCCGGTTGACGAGTGGGGCAACACAGGGCCAGACCCTGAGTCCGAGCCCAGGAGCTTCTGGAGTATTCTTGCAGCAGATTACTTCCCGGAGAAGTTCTGGGCGACGGTGGCGCTAAATTTTTACATACCAGAGTCTCTTACCCCTGAAGAAGTGGGGTGATTTTGTCGAACCCTATGGGCGACACACTTCTGCCTCCGTTTTGAACGGGTGGTGTACCCCAGAAGTCGAGAGCACTTCGGAGAAATCGGCGAGCAGTGCCGCCTAATCGATGCGGCCACACTTCTTGTGGCCCAGCACCCTGAGTCGCCAGGCCACCAGAGCGCCCTTCAACGAAAATGCGTTCAGAGTCTTAAAGCACTCTGCAGAATCGTCAGGGAAGCCACCCCCATGTGCAAGTTCGTGGTTGGGGAAACTATGCCGCTCTCCTCTTCGACCCTATCCGAAGGCAGCCCGATTCGCTATGCGACATCGAGGACATGCCCTCAAGAGGGGTCGCAGTCCACATGGCCGATGTTGTGGATAAGGAAGATGAGATTGAATTCCTTGAAGGAGACTTACCACCTGAGGGCGTACCGCCGCTGCTCGACCCATCAGGGAGAGTTAACCGTCAGCAGAGGAACCTGCTAGGTCTCGCCGTACCCACCGAGTCGCTGGTACTCGGTCGAAACCCTGGCAAGGGTAAGGAGCACATCGGAACAGTCAAGCACTCCGACCTGT
Source organism: Viscum album (assembly GCA_963277665.1). Taxonomy (NCBI): domain Eukaryota; kingdom Viridiplantae; phylum Streptophyta; class Magnoliopsida; order Santalales; family Viscaceae; genus Viscum; species Viscum album. The sequence continues at coordinate 705,066,035 of OY728158.1, read as the reverse complement.
CCGCCTCTGTGCAGAAGACGAACGAAGATCCCGAGAAGGCTACGTTACGCCAGTTGCTTGCCGAGCAGAAGAGGCTGGTTGACGAACTCTTGGTTGAGCGCGCCGCAGAGCGGCGACCCGACTATGGTAATCCCAGGCCGGGGCAGCAGGGGCAGGAACAATTCCCCCCGGTGAGATGCCTCCGGGCAACCCTGATCATGCTACTACTGCAGACAGGGCAGAAGCCGGAACGTATGGCAAGAGGGCGTGATACGTTTCGCTAAATCCCCCCAAGCGACGGGGCAATCTGAAGAATCCAATCCGGATTCCCCCAGTCTCCCCACAGGTCGTCCAGCCAGTTGACCCACGAACGGCCGAAGCCATCTACCATGTTGAAGAACCTGGCAATGCACTTGTGGTTAGGGATCCCTGTCAATACAATGACCCCCACCCGGAGGATCTTATCGCGGCACTCACAGCTTGCCTCGAAGCGTTGGAAACGCGGCAGGTGGCGGTCCCACCGGATGGCAAGCCTTATCCCGCGTGGGTGGATGATATGCCCGCACCTCCGGGTTTTGGGAACCCCACTTTCTCGCCTTTTAAGGGGACAAGGGACCCGCCGCAGCACTTGGCACATTTTTCTTCTAGGTGTGGCCCCATGCTGGGGACCCCGGCTCAGCAAGAAGCTTCCAAGCTCCGATGTTTCTTACAGACATTGGAAGGTCCGACATTCATCTGGTACAGTCAGCTCCCTACCGGGTTGGTGACCGGTTGGGAGGATCTTCGCCGGCAGTTCTTATACCAGTTCAGCTCCACCACGCGAAAGACCAGCATCGCGGACCTCTTCAAGTGCAAGCAGAGGCCTGATGAGTGGGTTGCAGATTTCACCGCCCGGTGGAAGGGACTTACGTATTCCCTCGATATGCCACTGACTCAGGAGCAACTAATGACGATGTGTGTGGGGAACGTCAAGACAGAGCTGGTACCCTCCCTGATCACCCAGAACTACCCTGGAGGGTTCATAGATTTCTCAGATAAGGCTCAGCACCTCGAGGAAGCCCTGCAACAGGCTAGTCAGGCACGTTTGTTGCCCCCCATGATCCCAGCCAGGAGGACTGCCAGGGCTGAACCCACCGTGGTGGCTAAAATAGAAGCCCCGTGGCAGCTTGAGTTGCTGCCGGCGGCACCACCCCCGCAACCCCGCAGAGGTCCTCCACCTCAAGCACAGACTCCTGCCCAGCAGCGACCACCTCAGAACCGACAGGTTCCCCCGCGCAACGCACCACCGCCACCTAGGCGAGACAATCAGGCGCCGCCTCCTCGGTAGGCCCCTCCGGCCCCTCGTCAGGGCCAGGCCCCCAGGGCCCCCTATCCGGAAAGAAGGTACCAGACCTATTCATTCAACGAAAATCAGGTCCCTGGATATTTCCGAAGTGCTCTAGAGCAAGGGATTGTGCATCTGCGTGAGTGCAGAAGGCCGGCAGAGGCGCATCTCACCGATCACCCCAACTACTGCCCTTATCATCAGATCCCGGGGCACACCCTCAAGCAATGCTATGTGTTTAAAGACTGGCTTCAGGACCAGTTCAACAACAACATAGTCATGTTGGGCCCAGCACCAGCGCAAGTGGAAGGTTTCTTTGCAGGATCAGAGATCGGCAGCGACGGCGAAGGCGAGTGGCAGCAGGTCCCCAGCCACGGGTCCCAGATATACGACGACTGGATGGCTCGAAAAACCGTCATCTGTGCCCATGGAATCATCCGGGTGCGCCTGAAGCAGCCAGAACCTTCAGAAGAAGTAGCTGGTGCCTCCGCATTGTCTTCACAGTCGACCTCTGCCCAAAAGGGCAAGCAACGACGACGCAAGAAGAAGCAACGCGCACTGCCAGTGCCTTCGTCATCCCACACTCTCGGCGACTTTATGCCCCCTGAAATGGGGATTCCTCCCAGAATCCGCCCAGCGGTGAATGACTCCTCGAGCGACATCTAGGGGTACGCTTCGGTTAACACCATGGAGCTGGTAAAGCCCCATATGACCCCCGACGAGGGGGAACGCCAGGAAGACCTCCCCAACGTTTCCAGCCGACGTCAGCGTCAGCGGAATCGCAACCGCGCCGGTCATCGAGGTACGTCAGCAGACACTTTTGGCCAAGCCATGGACGCTACTGAGACCAGGCAGCAGGCTCAGCTCAGATCTCAGCATGCGCAAACCCATCTAATGCCCTCGGCTCTACCTCCACCTCCGTTCGTGCTACTGGATCGGGGGGAGCTGCCTCGTTCATATCACGGCCAGTCTTGCCTGGATACAGGCCAACCTCCGCTGTCTGATCCCAGTCCAACGACTACTCTTCAGGCTTCTACTAGTAGGCAGCAAGATGTGCCCAGTACTAGCCGATCGTCGGTTCAACCAGCAGGACCCGCTATGCGTCTAAATGCCGAACGACCTCCTGTAAGCAGAGGTTTGCGTTTGGCACGAAAGTATGATGTCCTGAAGCACCTGGCCGACATTCCGGCGAGGCTTTCTATCTTTGAGGCCCTCCGCCTGTCATCTGAAATGTGCGAGGCACTTTCCGAGGCCCTAAGGAGGCCCCTCCAGTTTGAGATGGAGGTATCAGCTGCAGAAGCCTTCCATACTGAGATGATTGAAAACGCCGAATGTCAGGCGGTTATCTCGTTCTCCGGTGAAGATGAAGACCCTCCTATACAGGGGCACATTCGCCCGCTGTACATCACTGGCCACTTCAATGGTGTGGAAGTCTGTCGCTGCCTCGTTGAAACAGGTTCCAGAATCAATCTAATTCCGACCCGGACGCTACAAAGGCTGGGTCTGTCCGAAGGTGATTTAACCCCCTCTGACCTCAGGATCCAGGGGTACGACAGGACAGAGCAAACCCCAGTCAGCAAGATCCGCCTGAAGACTCAGTTCGGTGGCTTAATTGCCAGCACCGAGTTCATGGTTGTCTCTCAGGACACCGCCTACAATGCATTGATGGGTAGGCCATGGCTCCATCTGCATGCAGCTGTCCCTTCGTCGTATCACCAGTGCCTCAAGTACTCGCTCAACGGTCGAGTAGGCGTGCTCCAAGGAGACGCGTCCCCTTTTGCTTCTTGTGAGGCCCGCTATCTGGATGCAGGTTATTAAAAAAGTAAGGACAAGCAAATACTGGTAAGCGAGGATGAACCTGCCCCGGTCACAAGTGATCCCTGGGCAAGCATGGATGATGCCTACATCCTCCCGATCCACCGGTTGGAGGCCACAACCCCCGACATGGGGCAATGTTTTGTTGTTTCGGGTACGCAGGGAAGGCATGTTCCCGTGTCCAAGTGACGACGGAAAATCACCTCGTACTCCTACATAAACCAGGATCGGATCATCCCGGAACCTCCTACCCCTGTACGGTACCGGGACGTGAAGCTCATGACAACGGCAGTGCGCCATACGTGTCTCTTCCGTCGGGCTGGAATTAACCGACTCAGGCCGACACGTTACCACTGCTTTGATATCATCAAACGTTGCCCTTTAGGCCGAAGGCCAGATGGGATAGGGTCGACCGCTTTCATTGCTATGGTCTCAATGGAAAGCGAGTCTCCCGATGTGATGACCACTGCTGCCCAAGCCGGCACCAGCTGCCCCTTGGATTTTGATAGCCCAGAAGTATCTTCCGTCGCGGGAAGTCCCCCCACGGATGGGGATGAAGACTTGGAGGATGCTCCCCAAGCCTTTGAAGAAGGCGTCTCTACCACGGTTGATGAACTGGTACATGTGAACCTTGGTAGCGTGGCAGATCCGAAACCCACATTGATCAGTGCAGCCATGTCCCCCGAAGAGCGGCAGCAGTACGTAGACTTCCTCAAACAGCACCGTGATGTGTTCTCTTGGAGCTACAATGAGATGTCAGGGCTAGATCCCCAGGTAGCCGTTCACCGTTTGGGCCTCCCGGCAAAACATCGTGGGTTTAAGCAGCCTCCCAGGAAGATGCACCCTTCTCATGGTGCTGTGGTTGAGGCCGAAGTTGACAAGCTAATCAAAGCCAACTTCATCAAGGAGGTCCAGTACCCCAAGTGGATTTCCAACATTGTGCCAGTCAGGAATAAGAATGGGCAGATCAGAGTCTGCATCGACTTCCGCGATCTTAATCGCCACTGCCCAAAGGATAACTTCCCACTCCCGGTGACGGAGTTGTTGATTGACTGCACGGCCGGGTTCCAAGCCCTCTCTTTCATGGATGGGTATTCCGGGTATAATCAGATCCGGATGGCCCCCGAAGACGAGGATTCCACTACCTTCAGGGCTCCCCAAGGTACCTTTTGCTACCAGGTAATGCCATTCGGTTTGAAAAATGCAGGTGCCACTTATCAGAGGGCCATGCATCGCATATTCAAACCGATTCTCGGGACATTGGTGGAATGCTACGTGGATGACCTCGTAGTCAAGTCATGCCAGTGCCAGGACCATCTCAAAGACCTTGATAAAGTGTTCGGTTTCCTCCGTTCCCGTCACCTGAAGATGAACACGCTGAAGTGTGCCTTCGGGGTCACCTCCGGGAAGTTTCTGGGCTTTTTTGTCAGATACCGAGGTATCGAGATCGACCTGGAGAAGATCAAGGCCATCAGCCAAATGCCTCCCCCGAGCAACATTCGGGAGCTTCGAGGCCTTCAAGGACACTTAGCCTATATACGCCGATTCATCATGAATCTGGCCGGCAAGTGTAAGCCATTTTCCCGGCTCATGAAGAAGGGATGAGGAGTGTCAGACCACCTTCGAGGAAATCAAGCAGTATCTGCTCCAACCTCCGGTCTTGATGCCACCCGTATCCGGAAAGCCGCTGGTCCTTTATGTGACCGCCCTGGAGAGATCCATAGGTGCGCTGCTCGCCCAGAAGAATAATGAGGGTACTGAGAACAGTCTCTACTATCTCAGCCGCATGCTTCTCGATACAGAGGTCAGATACTCCCCTATCGAAAAGAGCTGCCTTGCGCTCGTCTTCGCCGTGCAGAAGTTACGACATTACCTGCAGCACCACGAGGTGAAATTGGTCTCCCGGGTAGACCCACTGAAGTACATCCTGAACCGCCCTATGCTGACTGGCCGACTAGCACGGTGGGCGGTGATTCTCCAGCAGTTTGATATCAGGTTCGTACCTCAGAAGGCCATTAAGGGATAGGCATTGGCAGAATTTTTAGCTGCCCATCCAACCTCCGTGGATCAATCCCTAGACCTGGATTTCCCTGATGAGACGATCCTCTCAGTCGATCATGCTGTCCCGTGTTGGAAAATGCATTTCGACGTCGCCTCCCGGAGCCCCACCGGTAGGAGGCTCAACGATCCCAAGCTCAACAGAGTGGGCCTGGGTATTGTTTTCATTACCCCGACGCAAGCCGTCCTGCCATACTCGTTTCTGTTGTCAGAAGGCTGTACGAACAACGAGGCAGAGTACCAAGCTCTCATCACCGGCCTCGAGCTGGCCCTTGAGATCCATGTGCCCCATCTACATGTGAAGAGAGATTCTGAGCTGGTAATCAAACAGGTTAATGGAGACTACGTCGTCAGGAAGCCGGAGCTCGCACCGTTGTTGGAGTACACCCTCCGCCTAATGGCCCAGTGCTCCCCTCGACCAGAGGTTACCCATGTCCCACGGTCACAGAACGACCGAGCAGACGCCTTGGCAGGTTTAGCCGCGTCGCTCGCAGAACCCGAGCAAGATGATTTGGTCATACATGTGGCCCACCGGAGAGTCATTGCCCCTGTCACCCAAGAGGACCATGATGGACTACGGGTAAGCCATCTCACTGCCAGACCCTCCATATCGGGAGTCCCGGGTTCGTCAGACGCAGTGGTTGAAACCACCCCCGACTGGAGAGCACCTTTTGTCGAGTATCTCCAAAATGGTCAGCTCCCGGATGACAGGGCCGAACGCGAGCGAATCTGACGCCGCGCGCTGCAATTTTCCCTCCAGAGCAGCCCCAGTCTTGAACAAATCCTTTATAAGCGGAGTTTCGATGGTGTCCTTCTCCGTTTCCTCCTAGGAGGGGAGATACCTCAAGTTATGCAAGAGGTTCACGCCGGTTCCTGTGGCGCCCATTAAGCTAGGCCGAAATTGTCCCATCAAATCCGGAGGTTATGGTACTTTTGGCCCTCTATGATCCACGATTGTATTGGATATGCCAAGAGATGCCACGCGTGCCAAGTACACACCAACTTCTTGCATCGGCCGCCGGAGCCCCTCCACCCCACCAAGTACTCTTGTCCATTTGCGGTATGGGGAATTGATGTAGTGGGACAGTATCCACCAGCAACAGCCCGCCAGTGTAGGTTCAGCCTGACTACTACGGATTTCTTCTCTAAGTGGGCAGAGACAGTTCCGCTCAAAGAGGTCAAGGCCCGTTCCATCGTTGACTTTGTGAGCTCCAATATTATCCACCGGTTTGGAGTCCCTCACGCTGTCCTCACCGATAACGGCACCAACTTCCGAGAAGCTGAATTGAAGAAATTGTACGCTAAGTACGACATCCGGTCGAACCATACCTCCCACTACCATGCGCAGGCGAATGGACAAATCGAGGAATTCAACAAGACCCTCTCTAACATTATGCAGAAAATGGTTGGTCAGAATAAGAAAAGTTGGCCAGACAAGCTCCCCAACGCCCTCTGGGCTTACCAGACGACGACTCGCAACTCTACCCAGGTGACCCCATATTCCCTGGTGTATGGAGCTGAGGCCGTCCTACCCATTGAGATCCAGCTGCCGTCGTTACACACTGCAGTTTATGACCACCAGACATCAGATGAGGTAGCCGAGACCCGTCTGGCTGAATTAGAAGCACTGGACAAGAACCGGCTTCGTGCCCTGCACAATCTGGAAAGGCATCAGGACAAGATAGCGAGATCCTTTGACAAGAAGGTTCGTCTTCGCTCTTTTCTACAGGGCGACCTTGTACTGGCCGTTCGAGCGCCAATGATTCCCGGTAGGAAACCGCCCAAGTTAGAACCCAAATGGGAAGGGCCTTATATCATCCATAAGGTTTACCCCAATGGAGCATACTCCTTGGTGACCGCGGATGGAGAGCGTATAACCCCTCCCACCAATGCCAAATTCCTCAAACGATACTTTTCCTAGGGAAAAAAGGTCCAGCACGACCCTAAACTGCGAGATGGTCCCGCACGACCCTAAACTGCATCCTCGTCCTTACTGCAAGACGTTAAACTACAAGCCAGTCAGGCCTTCCTGACCGAGGCTCAGCCTCAGGCCCCTTGGCCTCCTCGGGCCCCCGGCCCCCCGTCAAGCGATACTTTGCCTAGGAAAAAAAAGGTCCAGCACGACCCTAAACTGCGAGATGGTCCCGCACGACCCTAAACTACATCCCCGTACTTACTGCAAGGCGTTAAACTGCAAGCCAGTCAGGCCTTCCTGACCGAGGCTCAGCCTCAGGCCCCTTGGCCTCCTCGGGCCCCCGACCCCCGTCAAGCGATACTTTTCCTAGGGAAAAAAAGGTTCAGAACGACCCTAAACTGTGAGATGGTCCCACACAACCCTAAACTGCATCCCCGTCCTTACTGCAAGACGTTAAACTGCAAGCCAGTCAGGCCTTCTTGACCGAGGCTCAGCCTCAGGCCCCTTGGCCTCCTCGGGCCCCCAGCTCCCGTCAAGCGATACTTTGCCTCGGGAAAAAAGGTCCAACACGACCCTAAAATGCGAGATGGTCCCGCACGACCCTAAACTGCATCCTCGTCCTTACTGAAAGACGTTAAACTACAAGCCGGTCAGGCCTTCTTGACCGAGGCTCAGCCTCAGGACCCTTGGCCTCCTCAGGCCCCCGGCCCCGTCTTCACCGCGAGACGTTAAACAGCAAGCTGGTCAGGTCTCCCTGACCGTGGCCCGACCTCAGGCCCCCTGGTTTTCCCTGATCTATTCTCTTGCGGGATTGTACGGTATGGTGTAGGACTACGTCCTCATTCACATCGGATTACTCGTCGTACCATACATATCCCCAAATGAGATGCTTCTTATCATCCCACATGACGTTAAACTGCATGTCAAGAACTACGTGTGGCTTGATTCTCATCTTCATGGGATACGTAGGAATGCTCGGACGCCTCTTCTTGAGCCCAGCCCCAAGCTTTTCTCTTCCACTATTCCCCCTGGGAATAGTTTCCTTGGAGGATCTTTGTGTAGCAGGGAGTAGGCTTTCTTGGCCCCGCTCATGCAACCCCGCTCGCACAAGGATTGAAAGGGTCGCACCATGTGCCCACTCCCGTTCTTCTATCATCCCACGTCCTCACCGCATGACGCTAAACTGCATGGCCTTCAAGAACTACGTATGGCTTGATTCTCATCCTTATAAGATACGTAGGAATTCCCAGACATTTCGTTCGTTGGCCCAGCCCAAAATCCAAAATATGCCCCTCGGGTCAAGACATGGAAGGGTGCACACTTTATCCCCGACTCACATCGAGCAAGCCTCGACCCGGCGGCACATCCCCCTGGAGATGTTTGCCTCTTTCGTGGATGGATACAACTATGCTTCACCCACTCCTTGACTGGGATTCCATCATTTGTGTCACACCCAGAGGGACCCCCAAGAACAGCCTGGATACAATGCCCAAGGGCTCTCCTACCGATACGGGCCAACGCCCCCAAGGGTTTTCAAGCAACAAGCCGATACAAGTCCCGCGTTGCGAATTTGGTCAGCGGTCGACGCTCATTTGTTGCTCCCATACGGGTCACCATAGGAATGCTGTGTTTCGAACATGGTCAAAAATGTCCTGGATCTTCGGGTCCACCCCGAGATATCCCAGACATCGAGTGCAGGGATTCATTCTACCCCATCATGAGGGGACAAACTTCCCCCAGGTGGTGCTAACGATCGGGCCACAACCCAGGATTCCTCATAAGGGTGTACGGTGTGATGTGGGACTATGTCCTCATTCACGTCGGGATCATGTACCATGCCGTACGCCTCCCCTTACGAGGCCCAGCCCCAGGCCCCTTGGCCTTCTCGGGTCCCCGACCCTCGTCCTCATGTAAGACGTTAAACTGCAAACCATTCAGGCCTTCTTGACTGATGCATAACCTTAGTCCCCTTGGACTTTCCGGGCCACGACCCAGGATTCCTCATAAGGGTGTATGGCGTGATGTAGGACTACGTCCTCATTCACGTCGGCTTCTTCGCCATACCGCACACCTCCCTTGTTTAGGGGTATATTTCTCCCCTTCTCGTCCAGTATGACGTTAAACTACATATAGAGAACTACATGTGGCTTGATTCCCATCCTCATGGGATACGTAGGACCACCTGAATGTCCAAGATTCGGGTCTAGCCCCATCTCTCGGAAATCATCATCCCATCCTGGCCCCTTGGCCTATCCTTCCTCCATGAGAGTATTATATGGTGCGGTGTGGGATTATGTCCTCATTCACGGCGGTCTCGTAATGACCACGCCATGTTCCCCCCCCCTACTAAGCTATTTCGTCGATCCCTTTTTCGACGGTTCACCAATGTGCTTAAGAGTACTCCGGTTTATTACCTGGAATGCCAAGCTTTACTCGGACACGTCCGCTCCCGCTTTCCAGGCTTTGTGTATCCCTGCATCAGGGCTTTCAGCATCTTTCACACCCAGAGGGACCCCCAAGAACGGCCTGGATACAACGCCCAAGGGCTCTCCTACCGTTGCGGGCCAACACCACCGAGGGTTTTGGACAACAAATCGATAAAATCCCGCGTTGTGAATATGGTCAGCGGTCGATGCTCGTTTGTTGTTCCCACCTTAGTCTAACACGATACAGATGCTGCGTTTCCACCATGGTTAACAGTTTTCCTCTATCGCCACGCCAACCCATTAAGCCCAAAATGTCAGGTACACGATTCACGCCCTTCATCACTTCATCATGTCCAAGTAGAGTCTCGGAACTCTTGGTACTTTTCCTCCGTGCACATCTGCGCATTGGGGGAACAAGCTACATCAAAAGTGTCCTTCGGAACTCTCTGCTGACTCCCCCCAAGTATTGCGATAAGGATCTTCCCCCCTTGTTTCCCACACCGTGTTTATCTCACGTGGGCTTAGGGATTGGGTTGACATCTGTGCTTACTCGGGAGTTGTCACCATCCACGGTCCGAGCTCTAAGACCATAAACTAAGATTCTCATCTGGAACTACATTCAAGACCCCTTGTCTTTGGGTCCCGCTTGAGTTCAGCAAGTTCACCTCTCTGGTCCTGCCTTCAGAACCCCGACCACGGGACCACGTGGCGTAGTGTATGGACTATGTCCTCATTTACGTCCGGTTTGCAATAGCTGCACCACGTGCACCCCGTTCTGAGAGTTAGACCTCCTATTCCTTGTTCTGCATGACATTAAAAGGCACCATTCAGAACTACGTGTGGCTTGATTCCCATCCTCATGGGATACGTAGGACCACCCGAATGTCTAGGATTCGGGTACAACCCCACCTCTTAGTGATCTCCTGATCTCCCGGTCACCTAGGCCACTTGGTCTGTCCCCCTCCAGGAGGGGGATATGTAGGTATGATACAAGGTTTTGGGCACCGTTCCCCCTTCCCCGGGAATCTTCCATCTCTCGATCACCCTCAAAGTTGAGTCCCTTGACTCCTTGCAGTGGTTCACCCATGTATTAAGAGTACTCTGGTCTAGTACCAAGAGTGTCAGATTCAACTTGATCAAGTTCCTTCCACTTATCAAGCTTCGTGTTCCCCTCCATTCGGGCTTCCATCACCTTTCACACCCAGAGGGACCCCCATGAACGGCCTGGATACAATGCCCAAGGGCTCTATTACCATTGCGGGCCAACGCCCCCAAGGGTTTTGGACAACAAATCGATAAAATCCCGCGTTGTGAATATGGTCAGCAGTTGATGCTCATTTGTTTGTCCCCATTTCAGGCTAACGCGACAGGGTGCTGTGTTGCGAACATGGTCAACAGTAACTCTCTTTCATCACGCCAGCCCCTTCAGTCCTTGAATGTTGGTTGCATGATTCACATAATTTTCCACCCCATCATGTCCAGGTGGAATCTCGACACTTTTGGCGCTATCCCTCAGTGCACCTTTGCATGTCAGGGGGACAAAGCTGCAATATGGCGTCCTTCGGGGCTCCCATGGTCCGAACTCTAAGACCATAAACTAAGATCCATTCGGGACTACGTTCAACTTGATTCCCATCCTCATGGGATACGTAGGACCACCCAGACGCCCTATCTCCGGGTACAACCCATTCAGGAAGCCAGTCTCTCCCCCTGTTTCACCTCTGTATAGGCCCCTCGGCCTAAGGTTTCCCTCTCCGAATGGCGTACAATTTGATGTGGGATCATGTCTCTATCAATTGTGTTTTACAACACTGTGCACATTTCCCGCCTAGCATCGTCTCTGCTACGTCTGGACTGCATGACGATAAAATGAACGCTTGGTCCTATCATACGACCCTAAACTGTGACATTATCGTCCTGGCCGCACGACAAAAAACGGCACCGCATTGTGGTGACCTCGTTGTAGAGGACATCACGTTGGGTATTGGTCACGTGCCATGCCATTTGTCAACGCCCATCACGTCTTGATCCTTGTGGTGACTTCACGACCTACTACTCTAGGCCTGTCACTTCACAAAAAAAACATTCACCTTAAAGAACAAACAAGATATATCAAATTCCGCTTCTTTTAGTGCAAGGGCCACGCCCGCACTCCCCTTTTCCCCTGGAACTGGTATCTTACCATGTCACCATCTCTAGAACTACGTATGTCTTGATTCTCATCCTTATGAGATACGTAGGAGCGCCCGGGCACTTCCCCGCGGGCCCAGCCTAAACCTTTGTGTTCGGTCCCTCGACTCGAACATTTCCCCAGAGAACGCATGGTAAGTAGGGCTTAGGTCCTCCTTCACGTCGGGTCTTGATGCCATGCGTCCCCTGCTCCCTTTACCAATTTATGGTCAAAGGAACCCTTCAGAACTACGTATGGCTTGATTCTCATCCTCATGAGATACGTATGAGCGCCCGGGAACTTCCCCGCGGGCCCAGCCTAATTTTCTCTTTCGGTCCCTTGACCAAAAAAACCTCTCCCAAGGAGGTTGCGTGGTGTGATATGGGGTTGTGCCCTCATTCACGTCGGGTTGTTCACCGTGCCGTACACACCTCCTATTCCCGTTCACGCCAGGTGTTTGAGTTACTCCACCATGTGCCTCTTATGTTTCCCCTCACCCATGGTCCAAATTCTAAGACCCTAAACTAAGATCCCCCCAAAGGGAAAGGAATCTACTCCCTCTCTCTAATACGTTTCGTTGCCGTATTCAGATGTGTTTTGACAAAGAGCCCGAAGTGTGGGATTGTCACAGGGACATCCCCCTCGTCCCATGACCAAGCTTCGTGAGCTCGCTATTTGGATCCTCATCCTCTTCCACATCCAAAAGGACCCTTGTACGACATGGATACTAGGATTAAGGGCTCTCCATGAATGCTGGAACTAAGGGCCCTTCAATCGTTACGGGCCAACGTCCCTACGGATATTGGATAAATCGATAAAATCCCACGTTGTGAATACGGTCAGCGGTCGATGCTCATTTTTCTGTCCCTATTCTAGGCTAATGCGACAGGATGCTATGTTGCGAATACGGTCAGCAGTTATCCTCCGTCGTCACGCTGCCATCATCGTGATCTAAATCTCGAGCTCCATGATTCGCATATTTCCACTTCCCCATGTTCAAGTGGAATTCCATCATACTCATCTCTTTCTCTTCGCGCATCCAGGTGCGCTAAATGATCGTGTTAGTGTCACTGGGCCGGTATTCACCGAGCATCCCTTTGCCCTAACCTGCCCCTCTCTGTATCGGGAAATTCCCACCACTACTACTTGTTTCCCACACCGAGCACGACTCACGTGGGCTTAGTAGTTTTGGCAGGATGTGTACCAACGCGGTCAGGATGCTCCTCGTCCCACATGACGTTAAACTGCGCTTCCAGAACTACGTATGGCTTGATTCCCATCCTCATGGGGTACGTAGGAACGCCCTGCCACTCTGCTTCGGGCCCAGCCAATCCTCACTCTTGGTCCCTCGACCTGAAGAGTTTTGTCCGGGGGTACATGGTGTGATGTGGGACTACGTCCTCATTCACGTCGGTTTCATATCTACCGTGCCACAAGATTCCTTCCCTTTTATTCCACGTCCTATCATATGACGTTAAACTACAGGAGTCTATGTGTCCTCAACGCTTGACATTAAACTGCGGTTCTACCCTGAACAAGTTCAGGATGCCCCAAGATCCCACTGGGAAGTGACAGATCCCCTCGCCAGAGAGGCCCTGTCTGAAAGAAGGAATGATCCATGATCAAACCAATGCGCCTATCTGGCGTAATCCCACCACAGTGGTGTAACTACCTAAGTGTTGGATTCTGTTCGGACAGACCATCACTCCATATTCCACGCTTTGCGTGCCCCTTATTCGGACCCTCGTCCTCTCTCATGTCTAAAGGGACCCCCTAACGGCATGGTCTCATGCCACATCGGCTCACCTACCGTCCTGGGCCAACATTCCAGAAGATGGGTCATACCTGTAAGGACCCCCTAACAGTATGGATGTTTGACCTATGGTCCGCCTACTGTCCTGGGCCAACGTCCCGAAAGATTTATCGACGACAAATTGATAAAATCCCACGTTGCGAATACGGTCAGCGGTCGATGCTCATTTGTTGTCCCCATTTCAGGCTAACACAGTAAGGGTACCACTTCTCCTCCAAGGTTAATGGTTGTCCCTTATTGTCACGCAATCCCCACAGTGTTCCGAATCTTGGGTATCATGATTCACACTTCCCATTTTCATCTGTCTGGACCGATTTCAGCGCCCATAGCGTTTCCCCGTTCGTGCATAAGAGCACGTTGAAGAAACGGTAACTCGGTCATCCTGAAAGTTCCTTCCCCCATCAAGCCTCTCCCGTCTCTCAGAAATCCGGACCGGTAATCCGAATCCTGGACACCGGGCTCGACCCATGTGGGCCTGGGGAATTGTCGCCAAACGTCCCACAAAAATTGTAGGGATGTAACATGGCAATTCAACAATGGAAATCGTGCGCGCTACGACATTCAAAACAAAGAAAAAATTTTGAAGCACGAAAGTACCAATGAAAGGTTTATGGGTTTGTTACAATACTCTGGGGTTAACTTCCCCCATGGACAGGTTTACCCCGTCAAAAGAGTGTTGCAGCTCCGCCACCCGTTGGCTTGTGGCATCCAAGGCTTGCTGCCGCTGAATCAGCTCCCGCTCCTCCTCAGCAGCGGTGGGGCGCAGTTCGTCAGTCCTGGATTTGGCCCTCTCTACGCCAGCTTGAACGAAGACCATCTTTCCATAGGTCTGCCTCGTATGCTCTTCTGCCTCTGCCAGCTGGGCCTTCAACCGTGAGACCAGCTCAGATTGTGCGTCAAGAGAGGCTGAAAGCTCGTCTGCCCGGGTCTGTATCCGTTGAACCTCGCCTTCAGCCTCCTGGAGCTTCTTAATGATGTTCTCTTTCCTCCGCTGCCAGCCCACACTGAGCCCAAGATCATGCTCCCAGATCTTCTCAACCATAAGATCTCAGATGAGTGCGTGAGGACGTCGGACATTCACTCCCCCAGTGCATAGTTCGTGCAACCGCGAGCGAAGCCTATCCATTTCAGCCAACCATTTCCCTTGGGGAGTGTCCTTGATAAAGCGCGCGATCAGCTTCCACGACCGACGACGGACTATGCTGTTGTCTTCCTCGCCGGAGGCCATTTCGTCCCAGTCTGCGCGATTGGCAGGCTCGTACGCGGGATACGCCCGCAGGAAATCCTCAGCAGGATCAACATCCGGTGTTGAATCTAGTGCGACACCTGGCGTCGAAGCAGGTGCAACAGAACTGGGACCGACCGGTTGATCCTCTTCCTCGGAGTCCACCTCGATGACTTCGGGTACGGCCCTACTGGTGGTTCCGCCAGTGATGATGTGCGTCGCAGCTTGAGGATATGGAGGGACTATTGCCACCATCACCGGCATGCCCCTAGGAGGGACACCACCAGACATCCCGACCAGCCTTGCCGCAGCGGCCCACGCCAGTCGAAGAACTGTACGACAAAGAGGGACATAAACGTTAGTTGGAATGGTCTACATGTGACAACGAGGAGACCGGTAGAGGATACTTACGAAGATCGACCTCCGAGCACTGCTCTTGAGCTGGTATTGACGGGACCCCGAGACAAGGACCCCCGTATACTTTTGGAAGGTCTGGAGATTCCGAAGGAGCCACCTCGGGCGCTCTGGTCCCACCAGACGCGGAACTGGACGCAGCCATAGGCGCGGGTTCTGAAGGTCTCGCATCATCACCCGCCAAGGAGTGAGAACGAGGCCTGCGAACAAGTTCTTCCTGCATGGATCAAACATTGGTGAGAATCCCATGGTGGCCCAAGAACAGATCGTGAGGAGAGAAGTTAGGAATGGTACCTCGAGTGCCTCCGCAAAATCATCGGATTCTGAGCCTCGGTCTCCGACCTCGCCCTCCTCCAGCGGGCTACCTCCTCCAGCCTCATCCTCCCGAGAGGATTCCTCTGATTCCTCCGGCAGGGGGAAGCGCTCCCTTAGATCGGCAACAGATAACTGTGGGGGGACCGTCTGATTCAACAGTACCCTCACCCGGTCTGTCATTGGGTGAGGGACACCACTGGAGTGGACGTAATCCTCTAGCTCTTCAAGGTACTGTTCTGCCTCCGTCGGAGACGTCGTGAATCCAGCCCGAACTGGGCCTATGCCCGACAATTCCATCCCGAGGCGATTCAGGTGGGCCCATATCTCGGATGGGCTGAGGAATTTCCGGTTGACATCCCAAATGTCCCAAGCTTCCGGGAAGAAGGCATCCTCTGCCATGTCAATGTGACGCAGGCGCTTCCCCGGAGCCTGAGTGGATATCCTACGAAATCCCCTCGGTGGCCGCCCCTCCGGATGACCTTGCTCTTCCGGAATCACCGGATCTACCGCTGCCGCCATACCCTCGACCGGTGTGGGTCTCGCCGCCATGGCAGCCCCGCTACCGCGAGCGGCCCTAGCTGTCCTCCGACCCCGACCTCGAGATAGAGGAGTCCCACCATCACCAACCCAGATCGTTGGCTGCTTCAGCATCTCCCCTGGGTAAGCAGCCTCCCAACTGATGGCGTATTCCTTCACCAATCCGAAATCGGCGGTGGATGGGGGCAATGAAATCCACATCTTTCCATCTTCCCGTGTGAACATGAGCCACAGATGCCTCATCACACATGGGTGCTCCTCATGATGCACCTCCCAGTAGACCTGTGGGGTCAGCCGCTGGAGGCACCAGAACTGCCTCGCAAACCGATGCGGGGTGTACGGTTCACAGAGCGGCTCACGATCTATTCGTGCCACCAAAACTCCACCTCGGAAGGCAAGGAGGTAAGCCCTATGCTCTTCCGTTCCCCGTCCGTCATCAGTAAGCATCCCCGTCGGCAATGGGAAGGGGTGGAAATTGAACTCATCCGCCCTCCACACCCAATTCAGCACCATCGGCACGGCTAATTTGAACGGGAAGCTCCCGACCGCGTTTAGGATGGAGGTGCAGAAGTTCGATCCCGGCGGCAAAATGGGGTTTGGATACTCGTAAATCCCCCTGATATGCGCTGCGATCCACCCATATAGGAGGTGGAAGGGCCCGCATATCCTTGGCGGCTTCTTTCCCTTGCTAATATACCGCAACATTCTGTACAGTTTGGTGAGCATCGGGATCCACAGGTTGATCCGCTGCCCCATGGCCAACATCGACGTGATGATAAACGAGCTGGGTCATACCCCCATGCTTGTATCCCTCACCGGTAGGATCCATCCACAGATGAGAGCCGCGATGAACATCGCCAGCCTGACTATCGGCTGTTGTTCAGTGCTGACACTGAAACCCCAAGTCTTCCATTGGATGTCCTCCAAGACCCACCAATACGAGTGCCCCTTGCCCCGTTGGGCTGCCCTTTGACAAGTTCGAGGCCTCGGAGAAAACTCTCGATTCTCTGGGAAATTTAGGAAGCATTTGAACCACCTACTGAAGTGGACGTCCCTCACTGCCTCCTTGTCCTCTCCAGGGACAAGTGCCATCAGCGCTGACGCCAGTCGCGGCATTTGCTCCGCATCTCCCCACGCGCTGACAACGGGAAGGAATTCGTCATACATGGCCCCCAATAATGAGACCCTAGAAATCTGGTGGACATCCCACAGGCTGATGCCCACCTCCCCGTGATGCAGGTGAAAAGTGTTGGTCCTAGATGACCATCTACTCAGCAACTCCGGCATTAGCTGCTTCGGTTGGTAAATGTGGAATTGGGAGGCCCATGCAGCATCATACAACCCCACTCTCCTCAGCTCAGCCCCGAACTCCTTGCATGAGGCGCCTACCCAGTAGACCCAGGCCCATTCATCCGTAAAGTTGCCTCCCTGGAACAGGTCCCACTCATCGGACCATCCCTTCTTCGAATCCTTCAAAGCCGCCTTCAGCATGGTACGATAGAGGGGAGGGGAAGTCTCCGGCTGCAATGGCTTCCCATCAATGTCGTTCACATGGTTGTAGAGACAGTCAGTAGTAACGGGTGTGAAGTCCTCCGGCTCATGACCATCGTCCGCCCTGAACCATTGGTGCTGGCACAGTGTGCTCCTGAACCAGCAAGCTGGTTCGTCCCTACTCGCCTCAGGGATGAATACATCATCCCTCAGGCCGAAGCCGTACAACGGCAGTTTCTTGCACTGCGGATAATCTTTCTGACCCTCTGAGAGAAGATCTGTCAAAGAAGTGTGGTCAGAGTGGCTCCGGATCATCTCCCCGAAGCCTAGATAGTTGGCCATCTCATCTCGACGAGCAGCATCTGCAAGGACCCCCAATACAGCCTCTTGACGGGCCATTTTAACACTGGCCCTCAGAAAAGAATTCTTTCGGATGGATCGCGAAGCTCGACCGCGAAGCTGAATCGCGAAGCCGGATCGCGAAGATCGGTCGTGAGACCAAGCCGCGAAGTCTGGCCAAGGCCAACAAGCAGAGGTTTTCTTGGCGCGGACGCAGAGTCGGAGAGTCGCGGTTCACCGCGAAGATCGATTCACAGAGGGCTGTCGCGGAGTACGCGAAGCTTCGCGAAGTCGGGAGCGCAAAAAGACAAGGAACTCACATGAAGACAAAAGAGGTCGACCCCCTATTTATAGGTGGCGACCCCGGAGCATCGCGGCGCGCCTCACCCGCGCGGAGCATCGCGACGCGTCCGGATATGTGGCCCCGGTCAGCACCGCGGGCCCCCTTCGCGAAGCCTCTTCGCAAACCGCCAACAATTTTGGCGATTTTCCCTCAGACTTCGACCCTTCATCCTCCGCAGCTCCAAGTCTGAGGGGGGGCATTTGTTGGTGCCAAAAATATGGCCCGAAAGAAAGGAACGAAAAAGAAGGATGGCGCGCTGCCTCGCGAAGCACCGCCGCGAAGCACCCACGCGAAGCCCCGCCACGAAGCGCCCCGACCATGGCGGCCTCGCGAAGCTCCGGGGGCGGTAATGCTCCACGAACGCATTTGACGTTCGCGAGCTGCCGTGAAGCTCCTGAGGCGGTAATCCTCCGCGAACGCATTTGATGTTTGTGAGCCGCCGTGAAGCTCCAGAGGCGGTAAAGCTCCGCGGATGACGTTGACGTTCGCGAGCCACCGCAAAGCTCCACAGGCGGTAAAGCTCCGCGGATGACATTGACGTTCGCGAGCGCGCCGCGAAGCACCGGAGGCGGCGCGCGAGCCCTGCTTCGCGGAGCCCCTTCCCTATAAATACTGGACTCCCCCTAAGTCCCGAGGACGAACAATCCGACCTTTCAGCTTCTCCTCTCCCGAATCGCGAAGCACGCTTTGCCCCAGGAATCATGAGCTCCGCGAGGTACTTCTACTTCACGAGACTCCTCTGCATTGTCTCGTTTTGAGCCCCTCTTCCGAGAGGGATGCCCTTCGCGAAGATCAAGGGCATTCGCGAAGGAAGGGGATTCCCAAGGGAACCCGGGCAGCCACAGAGCGTTTATGCTTCGCAAAACACCCAACCCATGCTAGTGATCCCTATGCTAAGGCAGGATCGCTATACATCGCGAAGCACACTGCTTCGTAGGACCCTGCTTCGCGGGGCACCCCTTCTTCGCGAGGCAGTGCTCCGTGAACACTGTTCCTCTTCTTGAAGCACCTTCCACTCACACCTATTCCCCACGCTAAGGCCAAGGCACTCCACTTCGCGAAGCACACTCCTTTGCTTAGTGATTCCTCTTCCCGTGCGACCCTCCAGGTTTGCACGATGTGATTTCAAAGTCCCATGGACAATACCACCCGTAGCGTTGCTTCGCCTAATGCTTCTTCGCATAGGCACGCTAACAGCTATTGCTTCTTCGCATAGCCATGCTAACGTGGACCCCTCGATGGTTCGTTCCACAACCCCCCTTAACCATGGCCTTACTGGTACCTTCCCTTCCCCAAGGACCAGAGGGTACTGGTTATGTATGTCCTAGGGGTGCGACCACGTCCTCAACACATGACGTTAAACTGTGATCCGACCTCGTCTCCCTCATGAAGGGCCCCCCCAGGTCGAACATTCTTTACACCACTCGTCTCCACTGGAATCGAATCACCCATTCACATGGGATGAGATCCTCCTTTTCAGAGTGGCATATGTTCGTAGGAGAAGGGCGACCCTAGTTCCCCAACGGATGGCTGCACCTCTGCATCTCCGTACTTCCCCACTACCAAGGTCAGTGGAGGGCGTGATAAGGAACGAGGCACCTCCCATCGTCGGACCAAGGTCCATCTTTCCCGCGCTTTGTCGTGCCATGGACCTCCATCCTGGAGTAAGTCCCAACACCGTGGACCGACTAACGCGTAAGCCCCTCTTCGCTTCTCACGGACGCATCCTTCGCGACGTGATTGTCAGGTCCTTGCAACCTCTTGTTTCTCACACCGAGCACGACTCACGTGGGCTTAGAGTGAGCACCGACCTTGACCACTCACCCATAGTGAACTACGAGGACTTTGATCCATGTCAAGGCATGGTACGTAGGAAGCCTCCATGAGGTTCAAGCCCACCCGTCACCTATTCACGTCGAGTCTCATTCCCGTCCAGCACGACGTTAAACTGCATTCCGGTCCAATGGTAAGCCGTTGAGACTCACCCATAGTGAACTACGAGGAATTTGATCCATGTCAAGGCATGGTACGTAGGAAGCCTCCATGAGGTTCAAGCCCACCCGTCACCTATTCACGTCGGGTCTCATTCCCGTCCAGCACGACGTTAAACTGCATTCCGGTCCAATGGTAAGCCGTTGCGACTCACCTATAGTGAACTACGAGGACTTTGATCCATGTCAAGGCATGGTACGTAGGAAGCCTCCATGAGGTTCAAGCCCACCCGTCACCTATTCACGTCGGGTCCCATTCCCGTCCAACACGACGTTAAACCGCATTCCGGTCCAATGGAAAGCCGTTGCGACCCATCCCATTTGAACTACGATGTCTTTGATCCATGTCAAGGCGTGATACGTAGGAATCCTCCACGAGGTTCAAGCCCACCCATCATCCAATTCACGTCATGTTCTACTTACGTCCAGCACGACGTTAAACTGCAATTCTAGTCCGACGACAAGCCGTTGTGACTAACCCGAACTACGAGGTCTTTGATCCATGTCAAGGCATGGTACGTAGGAAGCCTTTCAGAGGTTCAAGACCACCACTCATTGGACCAAGGTCCATAATTCACGTCCGTTCGCCAACAAAGCCACCTTTCTCGGTCGTTCATTCACGTCGAGTTTCGCCCTCGTCCAGCATGACGTTAAACTGTATGCCCCCCTTGTCCCGCATGACATTAAACTGCACATATACCCGAACTACGAGGACTTTGATTCATGTCAAGGCATGGTACGTAGGAAGCCTCCCCGAGGTTCAATCCCTACTCCCATCGGACCAAGGTACCTCATTTACGTCGGTTCGCCGACACCCACCGCCCGTCGTCTATTCACGTCAGGGTTCATTATCGTCCCGCAAGACGTTAAACTGTATTCCATCATTCGAACTACGGGGACTTTGATCCATGTCAAGGCATGGTACGTAAGGAACCTTCCTAAGGTTAAATCCCACCACTAGTGGACCCACGGGTCTACTTTCACTTCGGTTCATCGACGAAACCCATTCGAACTACGAGGTCTTTGATCCATGTCAAGGCGTGGTACGTAGGAAGCCTTCCAAAGGCTCAATCCCACCATTCATCGGACCAAGGTCCACCTTCAAGTTGGTTCACTGACGACATTCATCGGGCCAAGGTTCACCTTCACGTCGGTTTACCTGCACCATCCCGAACTACGCGGACTTTGATTCCCTGCCACGGGGATACGTAGGAAGCCTCGTCAAGGCTCAAGCCCAACTTCACTGTCGCCCCTGCGATAGTCCCATTTCACTCTCCCTCCACTCCATTCATCAACCTATCACCCGTACCGATTCTCGCCCGGACCGTCTTATCCCGGTGAGAACATGTCGGTACGCTCTTCTTCGCAGCCATCTATGGGCTGGCCCCGGTATCGACATCCCTTCAAGGAGGATCCCTCAATCCGATCTATCCTAGCTAATGCTCTGGTTGGGTTGATCCATCTCCGCTAGACGTTAAACTCGTGGCATACCCTATGTTGAGAACGGGAAGCTGAGGAAAACCTCAGATATGTGTCTATGACATATAATTCCCCATGCTCGATGTGGGATGCCTCGGGCTTCCACGCCCTCGAGAAGCCTTGTGACCAAGGATAACAGACAGACATGCCAGGTACCCCAGCATCCAGACACGCTACTGATGCCTCAACGTGATTACTCCCCTAACTGAAGGTTGCTGCCCTGACTGGACCCCTTGGAATGTCCCGATAGAAGCAGTGTAATTAACCTGCGTCCATGGAAACGTGGAACTGTGAAGAGTTTCACGAACTACGTATTAAATCTATGAGGGAGACCCGGACTAGGTGACGAGTTCTGAGGAGGAATCCACAGGAGGAAGAACCGATATCCCATCATCCCGTTTCGATCAAGGAGCAGACGTCCCTGAATAAGGAGCGAATGCCGCCTGCCTTTGGAAAGCGGGAATGCGGGGCAACAAAGAGCCATGCATCCTCCCCCACGGACGGACGGTGTGCGCGCCCCGGCGGAAAGCGTCAGAAACAACAATACTAACAAATTCAATTAGTTCTGAGTATTCCACATTCTATTTATAATAAAATTAATGTCAATTTTGTATAAAGACACAGATAGAGTTATATTGGTCATGCCATGTGTTAGATTTATGTGAAGATGATTCTTACACAACAGAAATTACTTATGGGTCATTCTACAAAAGTATTAAAACAAAATGTATGTGTTTTATAAATTTTCTGTATGTCACATGTCTTTTTTAATAAAATGTCATTTTGAACTAGAAGCATGAACATTGAGTCATACTGATCAAATAATGTGTTGATTTGATGTCAAATTTATTCCTACATGTCACAAATGACACATAAATTACTGTCCTAAATGATCATGTAAATTGGAGCGTGTTTTCTTGGTTTTAATTGAGTAACACAATTTTTGAACTAAAATATCAATTTTAAACTAAAGAGAGACACTTTGAGTCATAATGATCACACCTTGTGTTAGATTGATGTGTGGATGATTTCTACATGTCACAAAGGATTCATGGATAATTTTCCTAAAGCATCAAAATAATCCATATGTGTTTTCTCAGTTTCCAGTATATCAAATTTTCTTTTTACTAAAATTAATATAAATTTTAAATAAAAAGAAACACTTGGAGTCATATCTTTTACACCATTCATTTTATTGAGTTATGTTAGATTACTACATATAAAAATGACTTATATATCATTGTATTAATTTATCAAAATAATATAAACTTGTTTGATCAGTTTTAAGTATGTAACTTCTTTTTTAATATAAAATTAATTTTAATTTTAAATAAAAATACATGCTTGGAGTTATATCAATCACACTTTACATCATACTAATTTAAAAATGATTCCAAAAAATCAAAAATTACTTATGGATTTTTTTCCTAAAGTATCCAAACAATTTGAATGTGTTTTCTCCGTTTTAAGTATGTCACTTGTTCTTTTAACAAAAAGTGTGGTCAATTTTAAATAAATAGACACACATGAAATTATTCGGATCACAAAATATATCAAAATGAGTTGAGGATGATTCCTAAATTAAGAAAATTACATATAGATAAATTTTTTAAATTATCAATACAATATTAATTCATTTTTTTTATTTTGAGTATATCACTTGTGTTTTTAATTAAAATGTTATTAGAAATTGGAAACATGCACTACGAGTCATATTAGTAACATCATGTGTTAGTTTGATGTGGGAATACTTCCTAAACATCAAAACTAACTTATGAATATTTTTTAAAAATTATCAAGATAATCATAGCATGTTTGTTTGGTTTTCAGTGATTGAAAAATTTTAGACTAAAATGTTAATTTAAAACTGATAATCGAAACATTAAGTCATACTAGTCAGACTGTGTGTTATATTAAGGTGAGGTAGAATAAAAAAATGTAAAAACGACTTTTGGATAATTTTCCTAATGTATAAAAATAAGCGGAATGTGTATCCCCAATTTTCTGTATGTCACATGTGGTTTTCACTAAAATAAATGTCAATTATTATTAAAATGAAAAAATATGGTTACACCGGTCACACTGTGTGTTGTATTTAGGTGGGGCTGATTCATATATGTTATAAATTATTTATGGATCATTTTTTATAGTATTAGACAATATGAATGTGTTTTATTAGTTTTCATTATGAGACATGCTCTTTTTTCTAAAATTTCATTTGAAACAGGTAACACACGCTTCACGTCATATCAGTGACATCATGTGTTGATTTGATGTGAAATTACTTATTACACATAAAAAGACACTTATGAATCATTTTAATTAGTTATTAAGTAAATAAAACTATTTTTTTATTTTTTTCTTGTGAGTGACACATTTTTTTTCTAAAATGACAATTTTAAACAGATAACAGACACCTTGAATAATATTGGTCTCGCCATGCATTGGATTGAGGTTTGAATGATTCCTAATCATCAAAAATTACTTATAGATAATTTTAATAAAGTTTAAAAATTATATGAATATGTTTACATTTTTTTTAGTATGTCATTTGTTATTTTCACTAAAATTAATGTCAATTTAGAAGAAAAAGACACACTTTGAGTCATACTGGTTACACAGTATGCCAGACGGTAGTGTGACTGATTCCTACATGTCAAAAATTATTTTTGGATCATATTACTAAATTAGCAAGATAATATGAATGTTTTATCTTGGTTTTAATTATGTCACTTTTTCTTTTTACTAAAATTACTGTCAATTTTAAATAAAAAGACACTCTTGAAGTTATACTAGTTACACTGTACAACATATTGGGGAGCAGTTGATTTCTACAAGTAAAAATGACTTATGAATCATGATATTATAGTATAAAAACAATATTAATTATTTTTTATGGATTTTTAGTATGTCACTTTTTATTTTTACTAAACTTAATGAAAATTTTAAATAAAAAGACACACTCTAGGTCTTATCCATCACACTGTAAGTACAACTGAGGTGATATTGTTTCTTACACAATTGAAATGAATTCTAGATAATTTTAATCACGTATCAAAATGGTTTGAATGTTTTTTCAGGGTTTCTTGTATGTCACTTGTTCTTTTTACTAAAATTAATGTCAATTTTAAATAAAAAGACATTGTTTAAGTCATACTGGTCATATTGCACATCAAATTGAGGTGTTATTAATTCCTACATGACAAAAATGACACACGGTTCATTTTCTTAAATTATAAAAATAACCCAAATATGATTTCTAGGATTTAAGTATGCCACATGTTTTTTTATTAAAATTAATGTCAATTTTAAGTAAAAAGACACTATTGGAGCTATACCAATCACATTGTGCATCATATTGAGGTGAGGTTACTTCCTTCACATCAAAAAAACTTATGGATATTTTTAATAAAATATCAAAACAATATGTATCTATTTTATCTATTTTCAATATATCACTAGTTCTTTTAACTAAAATGTCATTTGAAAATGGAAACATAAACTTTGAGTCATATCAGTCACATCAAGGGTTGGTTTGATGTGAGACTGCTTCCTTCCCATTGAAAATGACTTATTAATAATTTTTAAAAATTATCAATACAATAAAATTGAGTTTGGTGGGTTTTTAGTGAGTGAAACTAGTTATGAACTAAAATTATAGTTTTAAATAGAAAACAAACACTTTCAGTCATATTAGATTCTATATGCAATGGATGGAGGTGAGGTTGTTTTATACTCAATAAAAAATAACTTATGTATAATTATCCTAATGTATAAAAACAATAAGAATTATTTTTCTCAATTTTGAGAATTTCATTTTAATTTTTTACTAAAATAAATGAAAATTTTAAATAAAAATATGCACCCAGAGTCCTACAATCACACCATGTGTCAGATTAAGGCATGTATGATTCCTGCATGTCCAAACTAAAAAAATGGAATCCACCAGTATAATAAAAAAAATTATTATACGTAATACTAAAAATAAATAATTATAAAATAAATATAAAACAATATTTTACTTTTATGGAAGTCATATCTTCCTGATATATGTTTACATTATTTCATCAGGTATACTACCAATTCATTTCTGAAAAAATCTACATTGTCTTGTGAATAAAATAATTTAGGACAGTTGTAGTAGTAATACATAAATATAAATAAAAAAATAAAAAATAAATTTTTAAAATGAAATATTATCTATTTTTGGAAATATCTCTTCAAGGATGCTAGTTTGTTGGTAGAATGTGATCTCTCTCATAAATTTACAACATAATAACTGCGATATTTTCATTTTTTTAGACACTAAAAAAATGAAAAAAAATAATTAATTTTTTGGATATGTTTTTTGATAGTGAAATATTCTTATATATACAATAATAATTTTCCAGTTGTAGAACTATTCATGCTCTTTGTGGGCATGGACTGTGCGCATGCCATGATTTTCATGATCTTTAAAAAATATTCTATCATAAAAAATATCATTAAAACATAATATAAAATATATAACTTGATTATTAATTCTAAAACTTTTGATTTTGTGTATTAAAAATGGACAAACATCATCTTGTGTGGTCAGTTTGTTGGGTATCCACATAGTGAATCCATGAAATAAATATTTGGAGTATCCAAATTGACCTCAATGACTATCCACTATTACAGAAAAATAAAAAAATGATTAACTAATGAAAAAATGACAATATATTTTATATAATTAAATTGTAGTGTTTTACCCCTACATCAATTTTATTAAGAATAGTTTATCATCTGTAAGTTTTCATTCAAGCAATTTGGATATTTTTTCTACTAATTCACCCTTTTTATCTATTTTTTATCAATAGAAGTGATGTGAGGACTACTGATTGCATGTTTATTTTTATGGTGTAATCCATTAAATTGGTATTGATATATATGTCTGAAAAAAATATGTAATGTATTTTGTCATAATAAACATAGTATAACATATATTGGACAAAATCATGAAAAACACCACATGTATACATTTACAATGGAAACTCATAGTCATTCAAACATGAGGATTTTATTTACATTCTCAAGTGAAATTTATTCTGTAACATCTTCCTCATACATTTTTTTCCTCAAAATCAAGAATGTGATTACTATCACTTTATAACATTGTATCTTCCTGAACCTTCAAGGGAAAAAAATGTGGATATGGAGCAGGTGAGGTAAAGGTGATTTCTAAAGATATTTTTGATCAGTTTCTAATTCTTAATATGGATTTGATTATACATTTCGTTCACCCATTCCCTTTTTCCGTCTAAAATAATATTTTTCACTTCATGCATTTTTTTCATTAATTGATATAGTTTATCATGAAAAATAAATTAGAAATTAATAACTCATTATCGATATGTTTTTTTAAAATACGATGACCATGATATGAATATAACAACATCTTGGTTGACCAAATTAATATCTATGTAAAATATCTTTCATTTCTTTATCATTATCCTCATTTCATTTTATTTTTACAAATTATGTTTGGGGTGTCACCCTAAAACATAGACCTCTAATGCAGCCATACTATTCCGGCCTCTTTAAGGCCCCTGATAATATGTGCTCATATGGTATAGTTGTTGATGATTCCTATTGCTAAGTTAGATAGATAATATAGGAAAATAACTAATCATTATTATTTTACAGTTATTTTAAGAAAAATAAATTTTTATTATTTCATACATACACAAGCTTCCAATACTTTTTATGTGTTTATATCTATTATTATCTCATAATTATTCACACACTCTTAATTCTGTAGCACATGATGTCGGATGAAAGTGGATTTGAATTTGGATTAATCAATATTCATATGAATAGACCAACAAAAGCTTGTTGTTTTTTTCATGTCACATAAATGTTTTATGATACATTAAAAATTTGTTCCAATATTTTTTTCAAGTGAAGTGTACATTATCCTTGCTTTATGGAAGGGTTGTATTGGATTTGTATCTGATTCCTTATTTTGAGCACTCATTTTTTATGTCATAAATAAACAAATCATAATCAAATTAATGAATACATGTATTTTAAAACAATGCATTACCAGATATAATGAACCATAAAAGACATCTCCCCATGATGTCGAGTAAATATATCCCATGCTCCATGGATTATCAGGTGTATAAATATATGTGGTGGGTGAAGGTTTGTTTTCCCTTCGGTATCATTAAGATTAAATTTTGTTATAATTGGGTTGAATCCTCTATGAATATTTCCAGCAAGCATTAAAACATATTTATTTTGGTAGCCATGTACTATAAATGAACTCTGTAAGGTATGATGGAGAGTAATTTAATGTTTCATTATTTTATCTTTTAGTAAAATAAATAAATGACATCATAATGTTTCCATAATATGTTCCTAAATTAGTGTCTTAAGATTGGTAACAACACGATTACATGAATCTATATTAATTGACATGTGATTTCGAGTGATTTTCCCAACGTTACTATTGAATATGGACTTTTTGGGGTTAATAGGCTGGTTTTGAGAATTCAATAGAGCCTCTAATTTGATACCTTTTATTTTTTAATTAATAATTTTTTCTAACATCATAACACTACGATGCTTCTTTTTTCTAAGTCATTGGTTATGTATCATCTATTATTTTCTCAATTTTGAAAATATTAATATATTATATCTCAAGATGAGTGGAATTGATATGTGCTGAAGGTTTTTGTTCCTCTACACTGGTAGAAACTAAATGATGAGAAACATATTCTTCACCAGTATTGAGAGCATCATTATGAGAAGAAGTAAATATATACAGAAGTGGTTTTACACTTAATTAATATGACATAAATTCAGCAGCAAACAGATAATAACATGATGTAACAGAATGTATATTACAAAAAAATATAACTAGATTATTGAACACTCTTTTTAAATGTTTATAGGATTTAAGACCTATTACGAGTATCCAAATCCGTTCATTGTTTTCTCATATGATATAAAAAACCCCATCTATATTAAGAACACTATGAAATGAATGCAACTTCCCAATGAAAGGTTCACCCTCAGTTTATTTTTCATCTTACCCTTATGTTGTTTTGGTCAATAACAGAACAATTAACCACTTTTAGTTTGCAAGATATGGAACATAAAATAATTTTATTTCATGTGATTTCATTACAAATGGTTAATCTTTATACCCTTATGGTATTCCATTTTCATGAATCCTAATTAATTTATTTTAATATAAATCTTGTTATCAACCCACTTGAATTAAAAATAGAAACTCTAAATATTGTATAATCTAACTCAAATATTTATTTGATGATTCAAGTGTATGATATAGTCTAATAAATTAGATTTATGTCCATAATAATAGAAATAATCATCTCTTTATCCATGAATGTAACTCCACTCCTTTTTTAGGGAATTGTCCTTATCATGATTGTAATACCTCTATAAATCTATAAGAGTAACTTGTATTTGGTAGCATGTATGACATGAAACAAAAAGAATATAAGGGAAAAAATATTCCTATAATTTGTAATATATTAACTATTTTAAATGAATTATATATATTCTATATCTTATAATTCACATGATACTAAGTTAGCATGTGACATACACAATAATGAGTTTCTTCAGTAGTATGCGTTAATCACAAGACCGAGTTTCACCGAACAATAATATGTTATTAAAATGTTATTATTTAATATAATAATACATAAACCAGAAAGTAATTTAGTGGTTATGAATAGTATTAACTAACTTATGAAAATATATGGTTTACATTGATATAATATGAATTTGTAGGTTACTAATTAATTATAAATGAAATTATAAACCAATTCAATATAAGGGAAATATTATTATTTTTATGCCCACAAAGGAGTTTCATATTAATAAATTAAATTAATTTCATTAATTTCATGATATTAATGATATATATATATTATATATTCAATGAAATATATTTTATATTCATCCAATATATTTGATATGTATTAGATAATAACCAACCCAATTTTGTTTAAGGCACGTATACCGCCATTTAATGGAGAACCTATTTTAACTCCAGTTTTTTTGCACATTTATAAATATTATATTTAAAAATAAACTAAATATTTCAAATAGGAACAGAAAAATTCGGTTAGGGAGATATTTTGTTTTTTTATGTGAAGATTAATTTTTTTATGAATAATGAAAAATAATGAATTTTAACTAAAAACTCATTTTTTCTAATTTATTTGTAAGGATAAATTATAATTTTGATTTATTTAAAAGACGTATAAGATCATATTTTTATCAATTTATTCAATTTAGTTCATTGTAATAAATTATACATTGTAATTGGATATAAAACATTGCGAACTTTGGGACATTTTTACCTTAAAAACCTTCATTATCATCCCTTCTAGGAGATTAAATTTCAATAAATTTCTTCCAATTCTATGATTGGAATTTGGAAAAATGGATTAAATATTTTTAATAATCATAATTTATAATTTTTGTTAAGTTAAACTTAGTTTTTGAGCAAAAATATTATTGAATGTAATCAACAGTAATTATAATGATAAAGGTAAAATTAAACTTCATAAGGGACAAAACCTTAATCATAAGGGTCCAAATGACCTATAAATGTTTCCCAGAGTAATAGGATTTCCTTATTTTGACCCAATAATTGGGTCAATTTTTTGAGCCAAATATAAGCTGAAAAATGTGTATGGAATTCATATTTGAAAATATTACAAGAGTGACACTCCTTCTCCACTATAAAAGGCCTCCTCTCCTCCCACTTAATCCCACTTCTAAAGCCACTTTTGTTTGACCAAAAACTTACCAAATAGGTCCTCAATATCCTTACCATAATCCTAGAAGAAACCCCTTGGTTATAAATCCATACAATTGATCCTTTTGGTAAAAACCAAAAGAAGTTACTTGCTTACGAGGTAACATCTTTCCTCAAGCTCTTTAGTTTCATTTCCATTATCCACCCCTCCAATATCATCATTATATAATTAAGTCAAAAAATTAGTATACTCAATATACCGTGATTTTTTAGTCTAAGGTTTCAACATAAACTTTAATATACTTCCATCTAATGTGTATATAACATACTGTTTATGTGTATAGTGAACTACCGCCTAACGAAACGATGATTTTTTATTTCTCATTTTCTACATATCATATTGGGAATTACGATGGAAAATCTATTTATATATTATATTTATTATATATATATATAATATTTTTAATTTATTTGCACTTATTTAATTAATATATAAAATATTCATTTATAAATTTCATTTTTTTGTAAATACGATAACATTATTTGAGGAAATGTGGACTACCGCATCCTCAAAGCGATGTGATTCGTTCACGCTGTACATGAAACAAAATAAGGATGATTTTAATGAAACTATGTAAAATATATTACATATTTATGATAATGTAAATATTACATACATATTTATCATTTGTTTCTCATTTTTTTAATATGAAAAATAAATGGAAGTAGTGTTCATGCATATATACAACCTACCATCTCCATGAATGATGAACTTAGATTATTATCTACAAATATTATGGATTATTCTAAATAAATATTTAATGAATGTATAATATACCTAATCCATGGTTTAAATAATTTATATGATGAAATTATGATCTAATTAATTGGAACAAAAAATGTAATGTCAAAAAATATAGGAGAAAACTAGGCAATTAATACCTCAAATAGTTAAAATAATGAAAGAGTGTTAAGAAACAGGTAATAAAATGTTATAGGGATTTAATATATGATATTATAAACATTATTGTGGTATTGTTATAATTTATGAACATATATTAAACCATTATACAATAGGATAAAGAACAAAAAACAAAAAGGATGGTTAAGGTAAGGGATTCTTTCTCCATTTACATTCTATTGAGACTTATTCGTTATTATGCACCAACTCACTTTTTTATGGTGTATGTATTTCAATTTGACATATAATTTCATGAATATACTTATTTTAATGATATTATTAGTGAAATTTAATTTCATAACTTTATGGGGTTGTGATCTAAATGTTTTAAAATTTTATGGGACATTTGGAATGTTTAAAGAATATTATCCTCAAGAATGTTCTTAATGATTATCTTTGAAATATCACTTGCTTTGGTGATTGATATATTTCTATTGAAAAAAATAATTTTATTGTAACCATTTTTTATTGTAAATTTCATTGAATAAATAATAATATTTCCTAAACCATAAATTATTTTACATAAAGTGTTTACTTTGCCAGCTATTTGATTGACAAAAGAATTATTGATAAATCTATATATTTTATTCAATATGGATATTTTTAAGAAATATTTCCTAATGATTAAATTTATTATTTATTTGATTAATTATTTTTTAAATTCAATTATGGGTGGATACCGGACTTTATATAGCTCCGTGATGCATTGACATGCTCTCGTGAGACGACTATGTTGGCCAAATTAAACAGGTTTCTACTTTTTTTTAAACTGCATGGAGGGTGGATTTTAATATTATAGGTCATTATGTGTCTAATAAATGACATAAAATAACTATGAATATTCTACATAGATATTTTTTATATTATTAAACAATGATATTTTGTGTCGATATGCCTATGGATATATTTAATTTTCAATTCAATGATTAAATGGCACATGTTTTAGTTTCTTAACATTCTATATTGATTTTTTATATAGTTATTTGAATAGAATGTTTTATCATTTATTTATAGTGTCATGTTAGTTTATTTCTAGTGATTCATTATTTCTTCAATTTTACTTACCCTTATAGAGAATTTGAGGCCGCCCTTATTATGTTTCCTTTACCCAGGTTATAGAGATCATCGAATAAGAATTCAAGAATGGAGTTTATTTCCTTTTTATGTATCATGTTCGTATTTATTATTTCAAAATTTATATTTGGGATCATATATGTAATATGGATTTATAAGCCTGCTACACTAATCAGTTGATCAGGATTTGATTCTTTGTAATCATAACAAGATAATAAAATATTACACTAGCTATGGGCCCTAGGGGTCAGGGAATTACAATGTTATTTCTTATAGAAAATATAAACATTATTTACATAACCATTGTCTGATAATATATAGAGACTTGGTCTTATGGATATCAATTGAATTCAATCTAAAATTGAAATTGGATCTTCATATAACTCCACAAAAATATGTTTATAATACCATCATATTAACTATTGATTAGGTGTATTTTATATCCATCATTCATCCTTTTATGGTTTCAAATGTATAATAATGCCATTGTTGGTCTCAACATATGGGGAAGCCTCTAAATATTTATGAAAAACATAAATGTGTCCCTGCTTTCGATCTGTAATATTGATTGGGAAAATGTATATTCTAAAAATTCATTTACCCAGAATCCACTAAGTGTTAAAAGAATCATGTAGACAAATAATTTCCACACCAGACTAGTAGTCATATAGAATTCAATAGATTCTTCAAAAATATATCACTCTTAAGTAAAATCCTCTAAAAAATATCAATTGTTAAATATCCTTTCAAAACATTCACAAATATTTCAATGGGTTACATCCTTCTATAATTTATTTGACCATATAGTGGAATCTATCTCACCAAGTGAACCATCAAGTGAACCAACATATGAAAGAATATTGGTGGGAACAACCTTTTGAATTCACAAAATATGACGTCAATTTCCTTTTCCATAGTTGGAATTTTTTTAGGTCTATAACATTTATTCATATTGAGGTTAAAAATAAAAAATCTTCTTTAATGTATGATAGACATTCTTGGGTAAAATGCAATGTAAAGCTACATGAATTAGATAATTCATCAAATCATCACATCCCTATGATTTAAAACCCATTATCGTTAAATAAATCATTTAAAAGGTATTATAGATATTTTATGAATACCAATTTGGAACCTTTACATCATTCATAAAGATGAAAAATATATATCTATCCTTTTTGGAATGAGTGTAAGCAGCTGGAGGATGAAAAGTTTTCCCCCCCTTCACTGGTGCCAACTATTCCCATATTCTCATTTTAATTAGGTCCAACATAGCCTTAATTCCATCATTTGTTTTTTCATGGTCATTTAGTAATGTGTCAATGAAACAATATGATATATTTTTTTAAATATTCATAACATCATAAAATTTTCTGACATAAAGACAATTCTGGAATGGTAATTCAAAAAATACTGATCTATTTTTCCAACTGGTTTCCAATTTTTTTTTGAAAATGTTTTACCAAATGTAATTTCCATATCTTCTATGTTATCACATATTTTATGACATATTAGTGGAGGGGATGTTGTTTATTCTTCTAAACTCCCATATAATGATGTTGTGAAGGATATGTACTTATTTGATCGAGGTATAAATATGTGATGTCATTGAAACATAGTCTTTGATTAATGTTTCAACCTTATTGACTCTATACCCTGTTCAAAAATGAGACACCCTTGAATTTCATTTATTGAATATCTTAAATTTTTTATTATAATGGAAACTCATTTATCATCTTGTATAACATGGATCTCAACATGAAATCTTCATTTCATTAAGTTTCATACAACATAGAACCTGAATATGATAATAATTTCAAATCATCAAAAAATGGAGCCTACTAAACATTAATATCACTACCCCATAATTTTGGTCATAATATAAACATAGATAACATAATTTATTTTCATTTCATACATAACTATTATGTCATGTTATAATTTACTAACATAATCATCCAAGAACTATGAGTTCTTCTTTGAAAACCAAAAGTATTCACTCTATTTATAGATAACATAAGACGAATTTTTCTTAACTCGATTCCAAATTCAGGATAATTATCATCAATTCTCTTTATCTAAGGAGAGTTTGTCATGTGATAATGTTTCAAATATTTTTTTTGAATTAGACTTAAATTTCCTTATAGTCTTCTCACTTCCATATAAGCTCCTAAACTATATAATGATTAGAAATTACCATAAAACATTCATAGGACCAATTCATCATTATTGTATCAAGAATCACCACATTTTGGGAATTAATTAAGTGATTTTTTGTCCTTTAAAAACAATATACATTCATTTGGATAGGCATGTAATACTTCATAGATTACACCCATTGAATATATAATTTATTTAGTGTCATATGTTAAGCTAGGGAGCTCATTATGATAAAGGATCATATCGCCCAAGATAGAAATTAGTTCAGTAAAATGGGCATCACTCAATATCTTTCAAAATTTTAAATTATACTAATTCCGCACAACTGACAATACTATATATTTACTGAGACCCATATGAAATGGAATCTTTTCAAAACTCTATAACCTCTCAAACAATTTTGGACAATTACGAAGTTCATATTAAACTATAATTTTCATCTCATCAATATGTTGTTCTGAATAATTCACACATGTAATCACATCCTTTATATGATCTCCATAATTTTACACACTTTTAATCTTATCAGATGATCCATAAAACACATTTTTATCCGAGTCACTGGCTACATTTTTATTTTATCCATGTTTTTTCCAAAATTTATAACATCGATATATTCTAGGACTGATCATGGGTTCTTCAAACTCCTCTGGACTAATTAATCTTGAATAACTATAATTTAATAATAGAAAAAGGATTTGAGATGAGCCATCTACCTGATCTCTTACAAACATGATGAACTCTTTCACCCTATCTGCATACACATTTATCATATGATTGGAATCCATCCATTTTATATTTATACCCATCATATTTTCTTTGGTAATATTAATATTTTTAAATAAATAAAAATAAAAAGGGAACTTTAAAATAATGGGATCCAAACATTTGAATATTTCAAATAATTTTATACACAATGATCACTATTACATGGTATGCGATGACTACTTCTTAGAGTAGTTCTAGAAACATAGGTGTGTGTGCAGAAGAGATGGGGGATGAGTCTCAGACAAAAAAATCAATAATAACTATTCAGTAGATGAGGTTGAGGAGGATGAAAATTATAATTTCATTTTGTTTCCTAAAACTTATTCCCTAATAATCCAACTCCAAATCAGAGAGAAGGTAGAGTTTTGGATGAAATAGGGATTTAAAAAACTAAATCATTAGAAGCATGCATACAAAAAATAAATAAAAAATGAAAAGATTATTATTATATGTGATGTAATAGTTATGAATTTAATATGAATATAATGTATATTAAATTGTTGAGTACTTATAAGAAACACATTTTAATACTTAGTGTGTGATTCCTTAAAAAGTGGAACTTGTTGATTCCTTGATCATTTAACTAGGTATTGCTAATCTCAACAAGAATACCCCTAAATTGTATTTTTTAGGGAACAATGTCAATATGAAACTCAAAAAATTCATGATGGGTATTGTATAGCTTTGCATGAGTATCCTTTTATTATCCTATGTTGGATTACTTGTTTGGTTTGAATTGGGTTACACTAACTGGGAAGCCCAAATAATGAGGATACCATGGGAATAGAGTATATTGAATTCATTTTAGATTTTTATTGGTGGTCATGTTCTCAACTGTTGAATAATTAAAGATGTTATTATTAGGATGATCATATACCAAAATATTCTTGCTTTACATACCTGATATATAGTGTAAGTCATGATGTAATTTGGATCATAGCTTACTAAATGTACATGATGACTGGGGTAATCATTTTGAATATTTTTTAGGATATAGATATATATATATTTAAATAATCTTTATAAAATCTCTCACATTTAATGCATGATTTCTAAATACACATTGAGTTTTATTTAACAAATAAATTTACTATTATCATGGAATGGTTTTTATAAAAATAATTGAAAATTTATATTCAATATGTTAAAAATATATATGATTAAAGATTTACTAATTATAATAAATAATATAATATATATGAAATTAGTAAAATATGACATTTATATATCATAATTAATTTTAGGGAATGTGTGTTAAGTTTTAATATATAATTACTATATCATATTTAAATTATAAATATATAATTCATTATTCATCTGATAAATTATTTCTCCCAATCCTATTAAAGCCCTTTTTGAGCTCACAATTGTTAATGTTGGAATTAATTGAAATTAATTTTTTTTTATTTTCAATTGAATTTAAGTTATTACATCAAATTAATAGAAAGGTTGAAAGAATTACAAATATATGTTGACAATGTTTTAAAAAAATATTATATAACACTTATTGGTATTTTATTTTAGTTTAAATTTTAAGTATTTTATTCATATTTTAAATATGATAAAAATAAATTTAATTCATTAATATAAGGATCCAACAGTAACATTCATTTTAAAATTGTAGAAATATTTTAAAATATATTATTCAATATTATATAATTGAAAATTTAAAAATAGATTTTTAAATTCTTGGTTAAAAATTAATATACATATACAAAAAATATATATTTAGGAATATTTATTAATTTTTTCATTTTAATCTTTACTAAAAAACATATTTTGTAGGATTTAACTAAATCCACTTCACTAAAAATATTTTGTTTCCTAAAAAAATGATGCAACAATAAATTTAATTTAATGTATCAATACTAAAATTTAAATATAATAATTATTATCATAAAATTAATCAATATCAAGGTCATATATATTTGGAAACCTTATATTGGCTAAGAGGTTTTGGAAATCAGGAAGCATTGACTACATTCCTAGTTTTGAGATTGCATGATCTCATTCCAATCATGTAATGACCTGAAACCATAAATTCCAAATGAACTTAATTCCATGTCATTGATTTATATAACCATAGAATTGTGGAATATAATTAGTATGGGTTTTCTAGGGTGTAGTTGTATAAATCAAACATATATAGTTTATGGAAAATAAAATCATTTTAGGTTTGGGTCAATCACAATCATTAGGTGAGGCCACATATCACACATCTCATAAACAATTCATTGTACCTGGTGAATCATTATAGACCACTGGCCTCAATATACTGTTATCACTAGAAGAATGACAAGATAAATATCACCAAATCTCATGAAAGACCTTTAAAATTCAATAAAAAAACCTTTGATCACACCACTCCATAACACCATCAAATATACATTTCAATTATTTATAAAACATAAAAAAATATTTAATAAAATTTAATAGTATAAAATAAATTAGTCATAATAGATGGATTGAACCTAACCAAATAATCAATTTCATTTATCTACTATTTTACTAGAATTTACATACTCTTGAAAACTCAAAAAATTATCTAGACCACATGAAATGAATCCTAAACATTAGAAACAACCCCTAGTCATTTTATAAAATTAAAAAAAAATCTAAATCGCATTCCCATACTGTTGTTCACGGATATCCCATGAAATTCATTTTTTTGGGTGCACTATGGTGCATGGGTGTGATGTAGTGCATGGATTCTTCACATACCATAGATTTATAGAGAAACAATTCATTGGAGAAGTCTCTAAAGATTAAAATTAGAAGTGGCGAGAGTGGTGGTGTAGAAGGATATTAGAGAGAGCGATAATGAGAGTGGTGGCACAACTGAATATCGAGAGTGGTGGGGAGAGTAGTAGTGAGAGAAGAAACATGGTAGAAGTAGAGTTTCATTAGAGGTTGAAGGTATAAGAGAGAGAATCCTCATGTTAGGGTTATTTTATAAAATTTGGTAGCAATTTTATCATCTCATTTCAAATAGCGATGATAAAGGGTAATTTTATCACTACTAAAATGGAAATCACTAAAAAACTAGTCTTTATCAGTTCCTTTTAGCGCTGATAAAAATTCCCCTTTATTAGTGGTAAAAATGCGATTATAAAAGTAGTCTTTATCAACACTAAAATTCAAGCACTCATAAGGGAGAATCTTCATCAGCACTAAAAATTCACTAACAAAGCACTAATATAAATAATTTATTTATATTATTTTATATATTTAGAAAATTATATATATAATATATATCTAAAAAGTAATTATATATAATTATAAATATATAATCATAAATATAAAGAATATATTAATTAATTAAATCTTTTTATTATAAATTTATAATTATTTAAATATGTATTTATTTATATATAATTATAATTATAAATCAATATAATTAAAAATTACATATCTCAATAAATATAATTTTTTTTAAATTATATAATTGTTTAAATAAAATATTAATATATTATTTTTATGTTAATTATATACACATTTTTAAATCAATATATATAAATAAACTATTATTCATTTTCTAAAATATAAATTTGACAATTTTTTTTATATAAAATTATTTACAAATGTATAAATATATAAATTTATTTACATATAATTATTATAAAATCCCATGATTTTCAATCATGGATAATAAATCTTTTTATATGAATATCCATTACGTTATAGGAACACATATCTGAGAACTATTTTCATTTTGTGCCTTTGGAAACATGGAACACATTCTTCTAATTTGGTGGAAGGTATTTAACATCTTTAATAACGATCTTCCCCTATAGTACCCCAACATAAAAAATTTATTTACAACCTGAGGAAATGAAAAATAAGAAAGGGTGATATCATAATATCAATAAGGGTAAACATGGAAGTTACATAATCATGATGTGGGCATAAGGGTACGAAAAACGAGCATAACATTTTAAGATCATACCATGCGTTTAAAAGATCATATACAAGTGTCATGTCATAAACATTGTCAAATAAAAAGAAATGAATCATAATAAAATCAAATCCGAAGGACCATGAGATTATAACAATGGAATAAGACATGAAAATCACGACAACCACATAAGATTAGAATATCATATGTCAATGATTCCTAAAAATATATTAATATTTTTTTATACTTGGTTTAATCATCCATGTACCTACATTAAACATGGGATGATAATCTATGTACCTTTTAGTTTCGGGTTTAGGATGACCTCCCTTGTACCCATAATATGTTATACTTGGTTTAATCGTCCATGTACCTACATTAATCTTGGGATGGTAATCTATGTACCTTTTAGTTTCGGCTTTAGGATGACCTCCCTTGTACCCTCTTCTAGTGGGATTAGGATGACCTCCCATGTGCCCTTTTGTTGAAGGCTTAGGATGACCTCTCATCTACCATTTTGTTGTTGGCTTAGGATGAACTCACATGTAACCTCTTATTGGGGATTAGGATATCCTACCATGTTCCCTTTTGATCTTATAGAACATTTATCATTTCCAAATGAATTTTATGGAGATATAAGTACCACCAATCACATAATAAAAATAATAAACATGAGTTCCACAAAAAAAATCATTCATCATATCATAAACTATGGAATGAAATGGGTTTCATAAACATAATCAAATCATAAAATAACCCATGGAAATGAAATGAGTTTAATAAATATCATTCCATCATAATCATAAACCATTATTAGAAAAAATAAGAATCATAGCATTTCAGAATATCCCTAGTAAAGCATAAGTAACATCAAATAATGGTATCTATTATGGAAAATAATTTTAATAGATCACTTGAAGAAAATATTTGAGGACAATAACCTCTTTGTTTTGAAATAATTTTCTTTTCT
Organism: Viscum album; assembly: GCA_963277665.1. Taxonomy (NCBI): domain Eukaryota; kingdom Viridiplantae; phylum Streptophyta; class Magnoliopsida; order Santalales; family Viscaceae; genus Viscum; species Viscum album. Next base: position 705,025,809 of record OY728158.1, on the reverse strand, counting down.
TAAAATTCCATGCCATTTTAAAAGATAACATTTTCAGTGAAAATAATGTTTTAATATTTTAATGGAATGTTCGAGGACACAACTCATAATGAAAGAATAAATATCTATTCATTCTAAATAAGTTAAAATAGATCATTCTTATCAAAATTTTTCCAGAAAGTCACAAAGTTCTTCATTTAGAAAAAGATAAAATATTCATTTAAAACCATGTAATAGAAATTAGAAAATGGGTAAAAATGGCTTTAAAGATCCATAGGAGAATATTAAAACTTCTTTTTAAAACATTTTTATAAAAAATTTACATGGATAAAAAATATTCCACAAGAGAGAATGGAAAATGAAACAATCTCACATATTCAATAGATTTTGAAATAAATACTAATCACTTTATAGTCACGATAATAATATTACTCATGAAATAAATAAGAATATATAGATATATAAATATCATTATATTCTCAATATTACTCATTAGATACATTCATGAGCAATATATACACCACATATAATAAACATATAGTGTATAAGTCATGTGTCCCACATAAATAAAAGTGAAAAAAATCCCTCACTACTTGAGAAAATTTAGAATCATGAACCCAAAGAAATAATAAAATAAATTAAATCTTTTAATGTAATTAAATAATGTAAATTAATTGTATAACATTTCCTAAGTCACTATATACAACACACAAAATATGTGAGTGGATAATATGGCATGTATCTCACATAAATAAAAAGTGAGATGACATTCCTTTACCTTAGGTCTTAATTTCCTTCATACATATCCAAAATAATGGTATAATGGTTTAAATAATTCCATTAACTTATTTCATAACCGTATTTGTTTTTATGATATCATATATGATCATCTTATCACTCATTTGTTAATAACATTTCACTATCACTCTTCTTTCGGGTGTTAATTGCTTCATTTTCCTATGTATGTTTTGTCATATATATACCGATTTATGTGCGTAAGAAAAAGTTATATCATCTCCAGTATTTTATTAAGGTAATATATATAATTTTCTTTCATTTTATGAACTTATATAATCACTCTATTATGGTTATAAGGGAGATTGAACCACATCTTGTCATGGAGACGATAGGTCGTACGTACACATGAGGGATGATATAATTCCCTTAATGGTGAAATGACATGGAAGTTGATGGTATATATTTTGGTCAAAAATAAATATCATGTTATAATTAAAATATATACTTATTATTTCCTTCTTTATACCCATACATGTAATGTTATGATGAAAAACATTTTACACCATGATGTAGAGATGGTAAGTCGTACATACACACATGTGGTGATTTCATTTTTTGTAGGGTAGATAAAAAATTTAAAATGGTTATTTCATAATCATAATAAAATTTATGAATACAGGTGATAATATAGTTATTACATTATAATTGAAAAAACACATTAGGATGAATTCAAATAGGCAAAAATCTTAAAGGAGTTAATAAATCCGATCACCACTTCCTTGGAGAACTTCCTAGAGATATTATCTTAAGGACACTGTGTTTGATCTATTGAGAAGAAAATAAACTCTATTATGTGAATAGAGAATTTTATTTTATAAATTTTTAGTTTTTGGTCTATATTGAATGATATATGTGGCATGAAGAAATGAGGGAGGAATTTCTCTTTTATAATTGAGTTGTGGGGCACTTTTGGAATTTCAAAAAATATTAATTTATAATAAATTAAATTTCAATAAAAATACATCAAAAGTCCATTTATTCGAATCTAAGACGATATAATGTTTTAATATCATCAACCAATATATTTTATATAGGTCTTAATATGGTTTTAAACATTATCATTTTGATTAACCCTTAGTTAACCTATTTTTATTTTAACCGATGTGAATATATTTTCAATATTAGTGGTTGTAATTTTTACTTATGTGGTGAAAATTAGACAATAAATGAAAAATTTAAAACATATTAGACTGTATTATACTTATTTTATATTTTGAGTCATGTATTATGATTTTTAAATAATTTAACAAAACGATTTTTTGATAAAATATCATTAGTGTGAATTTTGACACTATTCATTACTAGGATTTTTGTAAATATCAAGATAACAAGTAAAATTATAAAACAATTATTTTATTATATATATATGGGGTCAAGGTCATTTATAAAATTAGTTGGTTACATTAATTATTAATATTTTATTTATTTTAATATTTTTAATTACAGTTATTTGATATTTCCATTAAGTAAAAAATTACTACACCATCATTATAGAAGAATTTAAGGTAATTATTTGTTTTCTAAAAATTTAAATAAATTAAAATGATAACTAAAAATAGTTTAAATTTCAAATTAATATTTATAGTCTAATTAATATTCTCTACAACACCATATTAAAAATGATATAATTATTGACAATATGAGTATTCTATCTTTAACTTTTATTTAAATAAAATATAATAAATGCCTTAGTCTAATCCAAGTGGTTTAAAAATCCTATAATATTAAAAAAAATGATGATTTTGTTCAAAAAATAATATTTTAATGAAATTTGGATATATTTAATGGAAAATTTATAATATTTATAATATATGTTTTACCCTTAATTACATGATTTTCCTTCTACTATGTTAACAAAAAATGTAAAAGATACTTTTCATAACATCAAAAAATAAAAGGAACCTACTTACATAATTTGGAACCACTGATTCCGAATATTGAATCCAGTATTCAAAATTCAAAACACATAAGTTGTTGTAATTAATTTAAAATTAATCTCGTTGATAGAATAAGAAAATTGGGTTTTAAAGTGAAAACTTTCAAAAGATTGAAATGTTTTTATATCCAATTTCAATGTGAAATTTATTCCAATGAACTAAATTTGATAAAATGAAAAAAATTATCTAACTATAATTTAACACCAATTAAAAATATAATTTAACAATGTCAATTATATTAATTAAAAAACTATTGTCAATTAAAATGAAGTATTTTTAACTATTTATTAAAACATGAAACTTAAAAGAAAAAAAACAAAAATTCAATCAAAGTAAATTTTTATATCCCCCATTTGAAAAAAAAATTATTTTTTCAAATAAAAATTATATAAGAGTGAAAACTAGATTTAAAATATGTGCGCCTTCGAAAGGTGGTAAATATATATTTTTATATAAATATATCATCTATGTGTAAAATTAGATTTGTTCTTATATCATGTATAGAAAACACATATGATGAATATTAAAATTAGATTGAATAAATATTATATATATATATATATATTTCATTCATATAATACAACAAAATTTATTTGTTTATTTATTGGCACAAAACACAATTTTTCACATTTAACTAGTTTTTCATAAAAGCATTTAATTTTATCTTAAAAACAATATTACACTAATTTATAATTAATTGGTCAAATAATTGTATTTACATTCGCATACAAAACTTCATAACTGAGTTAATAATATTAATACCCACCATTTTAATGGCTAGGTTATAATTTTCTTGTTTAAATAATTACAATAATAAAATATTTTTCATAGAAAATCAGTGTTTCATATAACGCAAGCTAAGACACTGGGGTGTATAATGAAAGACATCAAAGAAATAATATATATATATCCCTCTTAAAAATATTAGGGTGGTACCTTTAATGCACTTAATATGATTTTCCCATGAAATTCATCTAGGTTGTCATTTGTTTGGAACTTAAAGGTTTCATTCATAGAAACCCACATAGTAAAGGTTAAAACTAAAACCCAATTTAGAAAAGAAAAGTTTGAAACATAATAGTTACCTAAAGTAACTCTTAACAAGGTTTCATAATTGGATAAAATATTTGGAATGTGAAAACATGGACATGGAATGGAAATATAACTATCAATTTATAATAATGGGTGATCGTGAACATGGTCAAAAAAATTTAACAATAACAAGGCCATAAATTTGAGGTGATCTAAGGGACATTTTAATTCATCAGAAAATAAGTTACTAAGATAACATTTTTGGTTTCAATATCCTTTCCCTATTTTTAATTAATTTTCATGAGAATAAATATATACGTGATTCCATTGATTTTCATCATAATATCCCATAATTTCATTGTTACTTGATAAATTTCCACCTCATCTATTAGTACAATAAATAATTGTGAATTTGTAATCCCCGAAGCTTTAAAATATCATGATATCTGTAGGATTATTGGTTATTCCACCTATAAGAACATTATAAAAAAAGTTAAACACGGTTTATCAAATAAGCATAACTCATCATATGGTGATTTAATACATTAAAATCTCAAACCTCATAAAAAGTTTAACATAAACCATTCTATAAATGGTTAAAATTATAACCATTCAGAAGATTTAAAGTTAAAATTTTTAGAAATATAGTCACTAAAGTTATCAAAAAAACATAGCACTGACCCCCATATATCATAAATTATCTATTGTTTTTCACATACAAGATATGTGAATACCTTTACTATATATTCTTGTAAAACCATATTAAATACATGCATGATTCTTTATTCCTTATATAAGACATCTTTTAAAGGTGTTTTCTTGGGAAGATTAGGATCATCCTTGTACCGATAAAATATGTTATATCATTATTCTATAATCCAAATATATAATCACATGAAATTTTACTAACTCATTAATAATAATATTTTCATAGGGGGTATTCATACAATATCAAATATGAAATTCCCATCCAAGGAGGGAAGGATAAGTATTCCTTAATTTTCATGGTTACTTCTTCCATTATGATATAATAATATTCTATGTTTCCTTTTTTCCTTATAGGTTTTTTGGGCCATTATCCACGTTTGTCTTAGATCAAGGAACTTGTTATTATAATTCAAAAATGCCTTGCAATTAAAATGCTAAATTTTGGGAGGTGTATTTTTTGGAGCTCTATTATTAATAACACCAATAACTACCTTCCTCCAATCACTTTGTAATTCACCTGCTTGATGAAATTCTTTTCCACACATATAACACCCTCTTTTCCCTTTTAGGAATTCAACAATGTTCTTATTCCAACATTTTTGTCATAGAGATACCATAAGATTATTTCTACAATTTAGGCATTCATGAGAATTTATCTTCATTTTCTTATCAAAACAAAAGGAATGGTGGGAATATCCAATTTCCACTTATACCTTCAATGCACATTGAATGACTTCTTCATAGCTAATAAAGTTTCATATAACCATGGCCATTCACAGGATTGGTTGCAGGACACTAAATAATCGACAGGGTTTTCATTCAAGGCTGATGATAATCCCAAAAGTGTACCTCGAATTTCCTAAATAAATTTCCTCATTAGTACTAATAGATTCATCATCCATTTTTTATGCTCACGAATTTCTTCTCCATGTTTTTTTGTAGAATATGATGGAATTACTACTAAAAAAATATCCACCTAAACACTTATCATTCCATAGATTCAATTTATTCAGGTTCCCTCATGTTCTTAAAAATATTACACCAAAGATCAACTTCACATTACAAATGATTAAAAACCAAAATGATTTTTACATGTCCCGAACACTTAGTGTTGAAAAATGGACTTGCGGCCCGTGGGATTCATTTGTATGGGGCATATTCAAGGTAGGGTGGGCCTAAATATTTTTACCATTTAAAGTGTGAGCCTATGAAATTTGGGACCATGCGGGTGTGGGATAAGGCAGGTTGAGCCTGTGCGGGTGTGCGCATACCAATAGTCCTAACATTGAAAGAATATTTTTTTACAATATATTCTTCTTTAAAATTTTAGTTGTTTTAATAAAAATTTGTGATTAAACAATGAAATTAGATTTCTCAATGTAATGTTCATAATAATTGACCATTACTTCACTTTTGAATTGTAAATAAGGAAATATTTACTATTTTAATATGATATTATATTATATATATTGTAATTATTAACCATATTTACATGGTGTTTCAACCCAGATCTCAAAAAATGGAACTCATCTCCACTACACAAGGTTTCAATTCTAAAACAGTTATAATAATCATAACATTTTTTGGTTCAATTTTTTGATTATATAATTTTAATTTCTTATTTATAAAATATGTAAGGACCTCATGAGAACGCAAATAACCTACTATGAAATCAGTCATCGCATGTTCATTCGTTTTTCATTCACAGTTCTGGCCATTCACATCTATACACTAACAAGATAATAATTCATCTCCACTCACTTATCACTCCCCTACATTGCATTACAATAGTTCTCCACCAAATCTATGATGCTTCATGCCACCGTTAACCCAGAGAAAATATTTTCCTCACATCCCTTAAAACACTAGCTATTGTAATTCCATACTTCTCCCCAAAACTATCATAAATAATGAAAAAATAAATACATCATTTAAATGATTATAAATAGTATATTTTTCTTAAATACGGGAAATCCCACAATCTCCTTGTGGGCTTATGTGGGGTATCCAAGATTGAATTTTTTTTAGCATTATATGTTAAATTTTGTAGACAATACTACATGAGCTCAAACTCATGGGGGCTTGGCCCACCCCACCCCAGCCTGTCCATATCGCATTACTATAAACACCAAGGGATGGAAAAATTCTTTTCAGTGGTATTGATCCATTGTTCAAAAACATGTGGATGAAATGAAACACAAAAAGAAGGTTGGTGTTTCCTCATGAAGGTCTCAATAGAAATTTTTCCTAATTTTATGATTATAATATATAACATGAATCATCTCTTGTATGAGTATAGAAATATGATTTTTCATTCCAACTGTCAAACAAATTTCTTGATAATTAGTACAATCGTCGTGCTCCCATCACAATTATTATCAACAAAGTTCCTCCAGATTCGATCTATTGACTAAAAGAAAAATAATAATGTTAGAAACACTAACCACAATACATTTTTTATTTTATTGATAAACCACTTTGATGGTAAGTGAGAACCTATAGAACTATTTCTCTAGTAGCAAGACACACCCTCTCAAAACACCAATTACAGAGTTCAAATTTCATGAAATAAAACAAAACCATACATTGTGCGAAGACCATCACAACATCCATCATCACACCTTAGTAAAAATCAGCTTGAGATGCACACACTAACACTGAACCATCAGATCACTTTTTCCCCCACATACCTCCATCGTCACTAAGATCACTGGGGTCGTCACCATAAAGAACCACCAGAGTTGTTGTTGAGATACACCATTGGTGACCGTCATCACTGTAGGGGAAGCCGTCTTCGTCTCCACTGAGAACAGAAACCCATCATTGTAGACATTGTCTCTGAGCCACCAAAGGTGTCAGATGAATAAGCATAGAGGAGACCCCACAGGAAAACCCCCCTGAAGAACTAGTTGCGTCAGCACTAAAACTACAAAACGTCATTGATGTCCGTCAGAGGAACCCACCAACACGGTCATGACTGAAAAAAAAACCAGTGAAACGCCCAAGGAACCAATCACCACATTCTTCAACCTCATGCCACCAACGAACACTGAGAAACACCGACACAATGCTGAAAGAAAAAGAGGGGGAAACTGGGGGATGAAACCCTAAAAGCATACAAACAAAGATATAACCCAAAACAATAAGAAAATAGAACCTGGGATAAATAGGACTAAAACCCAAAATAGAACAACCGAAAAGCAGCGTTGTGAAGGGGTGAAACCCTAAATGAAGAATTAAATGGACTCCGAGAGGACCCTCAACCTCCAAACTGCTATCCCAAATCCTCGGTGTGCCCATCGCTGCAAATCCTACCAAGAAAGGAGCGGTATAAATCAAGGCCAGAGCACAGTAAGGTGGCTGGAAAAGGACTTCAATAAGCTAAGGAAGAAAAAACAGGGAGATGATACCAGATAAAGAGAGAGAGTCAGAGAGAGAGAGAAGTGGACCTAGAGAGATTGAATACTTACAAAATAAGCGGAGAGAAGAGATAACCAGGTAAATTGAAGTAGAAGATCCAACCCCACTAGGGAGAAACCCTACGAGAAGGATGGCGAGATGAGTTGAGAGCCCAAGAGCAACCGTAGAGAGTGATGCACCATCAACAGTTCAAGTAAAAACACTAACCATATCGGGAAAACCACAAAATTGAGGCAAATTACATATAATATTTCAATCTATGCCACCATAGGTTTAATCCTAGGTTATTTATGGTTATTATGAAAAATATATTATTTTAACTTATACATAGATTTATCCTTATATTCATACCTAGATATATCATTAGAAATATATATAGATATCTCACAAAAGTTTTATAATCAAATATTCCAAATTATTACTAAACCATTGCTCTGATACCAACTATAATGACCCAGACTTTTCAAACTTGTATATTTCATCTTCTTTTATGAATATTTATTACATTAAAAAAACACATTCATGAGGACCATAATAGTTTATAGCCATTGGAAACATTGAACACATTCTTCTAATTTAGTGAAATATATTCAACATATCCCATAATGTTTTTCCCCTTTAGTACCCATACTTAATACCTTTATTTATAACATATGACCGGGAAACATAAGAAAGGGTGAGCTCAGATGTTCAGTAAGGTTTAACAAGGATTTTATTTAAGCATAACATTATTATAAGGGTGTGAAAACATGATCATGAATGTTTAAAACCTTATACTTTATATCAAAGTGAATATACATGAGTCATCTCATAAATATTGGCAGATCGTAATACATGAATCCTAAGAAAATAAATGATCACTGTCCATGAGAGTATAACAATGGAATAAGACATAGAAATTGCGGTATACACATAATCTCAATATATCTTTCTGTCAATGATTCCTAAAAATACATTCATAGTATGAAAGGCCTGGGTTAACCACCCATGTACCTATATCAGGCATGGGATGGATTCCCTTGTACCTTTTAATTTTGTGATTTGGATGACCTCCTATATACCCACTCATAGCGGGCTTAGGATGACCTTCCATGTACCATTTTGTTGTGGTATTTGGATACCCTCCTATGTACCCTATTTTTGTGGGATTTTTATGATCACCCATATACCATCATGTTATAGGCTTAAGATGACCTCTTGTGTAAATATTTGAGCTCATAGAATATTTATCATTACCCAAAAAATTGGAGGGAGATATAGGTCCCATACTTCACATAATAAAAAACATACATATGTGTTCCACAAGAACATAAAGAAACCATCATATCTGAACCCATTGAATGAAAAGTGGTTCATAAACATTATTTAATAAGAACATAACCCATGGAAAAGAGATTTGTTTTCTTAAATATCATTCCATCATAATCATTAACCATTATTAGAAATAATAATAATGGTTCAATTGGAGAATATTCCTAATAAAACATAAGTAAGAACATATAATGTTGTCTTACATGGAAAATAATTTTAAGATATCACTTTAAAAAAATTATTGATGAAAATATCATTTCATTTTGAAAACTTTTTCTTTTCTCAATATTCCATTAAATTTTAAAATAATTTTTTTGAAAATAAACATGTAATATTACAAGGGTTGATTCAAGGAAATAAGGAATCATGAAATTAGAAAAATCCCTTAATGTTTCAAAAGTTAAAAGAAAACATTATTCTCATACGTTTTATAGAAAAGTCACAAAGTAACACATTTAAAAACTGAAAAAAGATTCCACTTAAACAATGTATTAAAAAGTTAAAAAATGGTAAATATTACATTAGTCATACATAGGATAATAGTAAAACATTTTAAGAAAAAATTTAAATGGATTATAAATTCTCCCTAATGGAGATGTAATACAAAACAATCCCAAATATTGAAGAGATTGTTAAATAAATACTCATCACATTATAATAAGTAGAATTAAATAAATCATGAATGAAATAAAATTAAATGTGTATGAAAATTTTATAATATTCTAGATAATAATTGAAAATAAAATTCATGGGTAGTATATACACCACGTAGAAGCAAAAATTAGTGTGTAAGAAATGTGTCCCGGAGAAATAAAAGTGAGAAATAAATCCCTTACTACTGTAGTAAAATTGGAATCACGAACATCATGAAATAAAATTCATAATGAATTATTTTAATATAATTAAATATATAAAATTAATGATATATTATGTCATTAGTTACTATATACACCCCACAAAAGAAGGGAGTGATGAATCTTCCATGTATCTCACGGAAATAAAAAGTGAGATGAAATCCCCTTACCTTAGGTATGATTTCTTTGGTACATATCAAAAAGTACAGTATAATTGTTTAAATAATGTTATTAAATTATTTAAGAACTATATTTATATTTATGATATCATATATAATCATCTTATCATGCATTTTTTAATAACATTTCATTATTACTCTTGTTGTAGATGTTTATAGTTTCATTTTAATACGATTTTTTTGTCGTATAAGTCTTGATTCATGGTCATAGGACATCACTATTTAATCACTATAATTTTATTAAGGTAATATATTTCATTTTTATGTATTATATGATTTTATATAATCTATATTGTATAACGATGAGGGAGAATGAGTCACATCGCATCGTGGGGACAATAGGTCGTATGTATGCTCAAGAGACGATATCATTCCCTTAATGGTGAAATTATATGGAATTTTATGGTATATATTATTTTATAAAACCGATATAATATTATATTTATTATATATATTTATTAATTACATAACTATACCCATCCAAGTAATGTGATGATGAAAAGAAGTTTACACCTCGGCTTGGAGATGATATGTCATGCATGTTCACTCATGGTGATTTAATTTTTCGTAATATAGATAAATGTTGTAATATGATTATTCCATTATCATAATAACATAACATAATATATGTGATATTTAATTTATTAATTTATAAATTAAAATATGTGATGATGATGTTTAATAAGAAAAAATCATAAAGAAGTTTGTAAAAACAATTATCACTTCCTTGGCTAGAATTGTTTATATCTCCTCTTAGGGACACTAGGGTTGATCTATTTATAATACCATAACCTATAGTTTGTGACTGTAAAATTTATAAGAGAATTTAGTATGGATTGGTTGACCTATATTTGTGAACATATGCATTTTTCATCATAAAAATAGGTTATATTTCATTTCGAATAGATATATATATACACACACATACACATATATAAACCCACAATCATGACCACACAAATAATCATATGATCATAGCTTGTTTCATTAATACACATTCATCAATATATATTTACATAAACATGTTCATTAATATGATCACTATCTTCAAATTAAAAAACGAATTAGTACCCCTACATGAATCCCCCAAGTGGGTAACCCTAATTTCAATGTTTGATTATTCCCTTTAATTATAGGTAATTAGAATAGGAAGTGATATAGAAAAGTTTGCACAAAAAATTATTCCCAACATCCATCTCACTCCATGTGAACCTTATTTTATTTACCCTCATTTTATTCAAATATATTTTCATGATTGAGGTGCGGATAGAATTAGATAATGTGTTGCTACTTGGAAGTTCCGATGGAGGGCATCATGTGAAGGATCTCTCCACCTTTGATGTGTGATTTGACTCCATCTAATCATTCATGAGGTGGGTAGGGAGTGGATTTATTTATATAAAAGGACTTTACATAGGATATTTAGAATAAGGATGAGGTGAAAATTCCCCTTTTATTAAAATAGAAAGTCATATAAGAAGAAAAGATAGAGGAGAAAACACAATGATGCAGGTCCACCGAAATGACATCAGCGCACTCACGAGCGAGTGTTCATACTGTGATGAGATATCTGAGAAACCCTTCCACATGGATGTATTCCCCTCCTCCATGCATTTTCATGCATTCAAGGACCTCCACCATCATCCGGGATCTCATAAATTACATCAATGTTCGCACACTTAACTATGTCATGATCTTATGTTGTTTTTTTCATCTTCATCAGTACTGGTAGATGCAAGTAATTAAAATGAATTATAGGTACTCAACTTTTTCATAACTTTCTGAATTTTAGAATGAGGGGTTCCAAATCTTGGTGGAGGATAGGGTGATTCTACCACTTTTTCATTTTTTATTCCTTCCAATCTGGGAAAGTCCACATGCACTTTAGGTGAGGAGGATTGGACAGGTTCTTTCAAGGAACCTATCTATTCATGTTTTCCAGTTGGAGTGGGTTTATGGCGAAATCTATCGGTATTCATAGCATCCTATACATTAGTCTCTTTAAGAGGGAAAGAGGTTGGAATAGAAAAGACTGTATCCCTACATTCTTTAGCATGCATAAGTGAAGTATTTACATCACTAACCTTATCTAGAAAACCATGAATTAAATTGGACTTAACATGTGCTCTAGGAGTACCTTTAAGAGGGGGGACCTCCTTATTAGTGGCGTAAGGAGATTTATAATTAGTGGCTACTTCTCTATCCACTGTAAATAAAATACAATCATTTTCATTTGAGGAAATAGATTTACCAGGGGGTTGTACCTTTTTATTTTCCTCTTCTGAAGTTGTAACAACCCAAAAATTCATTAATGAAAATTCCTATTGGTCTATTTATATGTATTTTATGGTTATGTAAAACGTATTCACTTATTTTGTTTTATGTTTTGGATTTTAAAATACCGTTAATAATTGTGACCTCTGCTAATATAGCCGTTGAATAGTGACCACATGATTAGTATAAATATAGGGCTTTAACAAATCCAATTTAATTAGACCAAGGAAGCGGTGACCTCATCCAGTAGATTTTCCCGGTACGAACCCCGTTTTTTAGAGCTCATAAAAGAGGTTTCATCCTTGGTATCTGATCTGGGCCAAGCCCAATCCAAGCTTGAATACATTAAGCTTGAGCGGTACTGCCTATGAGAGCAGTAAAAGTTGATATAGATTACCACTTGAGCATTATTATCTAAGCCACCCCAAGATTCTGTCACCATCGCGCACCTTACCCTAAGGTCTTATGCTGGTGTTTTAAGGTGTTATGTAAAAACAACCTAGTACTATGGCTATATACATTATTTTTTAAATAAAGATTATACATTCATTTTATTATTGTTACTTTGTAAAGAGTTTTTAAAGCACAAATAGTATTTTTACTTAATATTCAACTAAAAAATCTATTTTGATAAATTAATGGATTTTTGAATTAAATAATATTTTAATAAAATATTATTATTAAATTACCTTTTATTAATTATAAATTATTTTTTACTTTTTATGAATACAATTGTAATTTTTATTAAGGTTTGAAAGCTGTTTTTGTCAAAACCCATGAATTTTTAAAAAATGTAGGGTTTTTTTTAAAAATAAAAATTCACATATTTAGAAAATTATTTGGATAAAATTAATATTAATTTTGGAATCAGGACATCAAAATTATCCAAAGGTGAATTTTTCATAATTTTTTGAGACAGTCGAATTTTTGGGTAAAAATTAAATACCGTTTAAATATATAATGTGTTTTATGACATAATAATGACCAAATAGTGATGTCATAAAATACTATAAACAATATTTTCAGCCAATATATGTTTTAAAATTAAAATAATTTGATTTTTTGTTTGTTAGATTTATTTTACATAGCCTTAGTGGACCCTTCTAGACTTATAAAACATTTTAGCATTTTAAATTGATTTCCTAGAGAGTTTGACTCACCTCCACATAAGAAACCCTATTATTTTAAGAAGTTCAGACATTGTCCTTATAATTTTTTTTCCAATCCCCTTTGAAAAAAAACATGGTCAAAAACACGGGCTAGTTAGTGGTTTTGATTGGATTAATTTGTGGTGTCCCAAACCTAAATAATAAATAATTCCCTCTCCTTTCCTATATAAACCCACCCAAGCTACCACTTCCTCTTTACTCAAATCCTTTGGAGTTCTCCAAATCCCAGACCTCCTCTCTCTATAATCCTCCCAAGGTTCCCCAAGATCTCAATAAGCCTCTATCAATCCCCTCCCAAGCCTTTGGGATCACACTTCCAAGTAATGGATTTCTTCATTTTTCATTTTTGTCCAATTTTCTTTAAGTTGTTATGCCCTTTTATTTTCAATTACAAATGTTGGGGTATGAATTTTAACCTCCCCCATACATACATATTTCTATTTTACTGATGATATTACCCTTTCTATCATTAATTCCACCCAGGTACACCCGTTACCATCTCGAAATTCAATAAGGAATTTCTCTCTCCTCATTTACATTCAAGAAATTATTTTGTATTATGAATCCCAATTCCATTACATATGTTGAGACATGTATATATATTACCCCTTACTATATATTTCATATAAATATGATTAGAAACCCATTTATCTTTCATCAACTATTTTTATGAATTCTTATGTCACGCCGTTATGCTGCCGAAATTGCACCGTGTTTTTCCAAGCCAAAGTCATTGTGTAGTGAATTCCATGAACATTTCTCTATCAAGGTTATTAACCTTTATGTATATTAACTTATTTATTATAGAGTTTCATGTATTAATTCCACATTTCTTTATTGTGGAACAAATTACGATGAATCCATGTTTTATGATCCATGTGAAAAACTTATGCAAGAAATTAAATGTTTAAGAAAGGTACACCCTGATACCACTAAAATGCATTGGGTAAAGATTAGTATCATGATAAGTCAAGTGTAATGAGGATTTAATCATTCTAATTGAAGTGAAATGATGGTTTACTCATGCTATATGTTCAATGATACTTTGCTCATGCTAATTCCATGTTAAGTGTTTTTTCCACATTTCCCTTTAATGATAATCATGCTATATCATGCCTTTATATTCATGTTATTTTATGCTCCATTGATATGACTATTGCCTAAAATGTATTGTATTCTCCATGTTATGCCTTTTTTACTCCCTTAATGTGGTGTATAGATCACCCTTTTTACATATATGTCCTCAGGTTATCCCATGCAATGCTAAGTACAAGGGAATGTCGTGGTTATGTAAAGGAAGTTTTCAATAAGGATAATGTGTGTTTTATGTTTTAAGTTTTCATGTAATGTTCCTAAGCCCCAAAGGCACTATAACTCTCGATCTATATGTTTTATCAAGCGAATTTTATGTAATAAATCCGTTTAATTTTATAATAAAGAGCAGGGTTATCATAGTTGGTATCAGAGGATAGGTTTAGTTATTTTGGGATTAGGGTTTGAAAACCCTGGTGGAGCCTTAGAGACAAGACTAAGTATAATAAAAACATCACCAAGTTTTGGTCAGTATTGATTAAGTGGTTTATCAAGAAAATACATCCCAATATGGATATGAACAGGTAGAGGCGGCTCTGGCACAGATGTACCTAGATGTGAAAACTCTGAAAAAGAGTTTCGGGTTTTACCCGGGGTATCCAGCTACATGACAATGGGCCTTGCAGCACTTTTGGTTATGACACTCCTGGGGGATATGCTTTGGTAAATTAACAAGATTAGTATGAACCATTATTAAGGGAATTTAAAAAAAAATGCCTCTAAGAATACATGCTAGAAAGTAGATCACGGATAACATATATTGAATATTATAGATTTATAAGTTAAGGAAATAAAAGATATTTATAAGTCATCTATTTTGTCCTTGGATTACCCTTTACGTGTTATGCCTATCTTTCCTTTTATTCTAGCCAATGACCGGTAATAGGAGGACTCTGGCTAACAACCAATGTGAAGACCAATGTGATGACTGTTCAAATGAGATTCCCAGTCCAATGGGAGCAGAGATCATGAACTTTGTCACAATACTCTCTCAGCTAACTCAATCTTTGAATAAAAACAAGGGTCAAGAGTAACGTTCAACCCCCCCCCCCAAAGAAAGAACAAGTTGCTATCGAGAGCTTTAGTAGACAAAGGCCTCTTACTTTTAATGGATCATATGATCCCTCAATCACAGAAAAATGGATCAAATACATTGAAAAGACCTTCTCCATCCTTCAATATTCCGAACGAGAGAAGGTTATTCTAGTTGCTTATCTTATAGAGGGTGAACCCGATCAATGGTGGACATTGATCAAAATTACGAAGCCTGAAGAGGAGATAATAACATTAGAATGGAAGGATTTACAGAATGTATTTTTCGATAAATATTTTCCTCACACCCTCCATCTTAAGATGGAAAGGTAATTCCCTACCCTCAAGAAAAAAGATAATGAATGCATCAGAGATTATGAGGACAACTTCTAAATTCTTTCACGATACGCCTCCAGCTTTGACGTTACCCCCAAATGCAAGGTTTCCCAATTCTTTTGTGGGCTGAAACCTAGCCAACAGAAAGCCCTGGAGATCCATGACTTCAACAGCTATGAAGAAATTGTCTGATGTACCCTTAATGTTGTAACAGAGATCAAAAAATCTCGGGGGTATCATGGGGATAAGAATCATAAGGTGGACTTAAATTCTGGTGGTCCGATGGATAAATCCAACAGTTCTAAGAAAATCCAGCACCCCACTTGCCAAAGGTGCAGAAAAAATCACCCCAGAAATTGCCCGAAGGGGTTAAGGAAATGCTTTAGGTGTGGAAGATAAGGAAACCTAGATGTTAAATACTAAAAAGAAAAACCCACGATTGAGACCGAGGATTGGAATTCTTAATTCGACTCTCAACACATTGTTCATTGATTCAACCACAAAGAACCAGGGAATCTTTCAAAATAGTGACTTAAGCCAAGGGTTTTCAGATGCAACCAACAACCTCCAAGGCAGCAAGGATGAGATTTTTCCATCACTACCACTGAAGTGTACCTCAAAAATGAATTAGTGACAGGTACGGTAGTTATTCATTCAAGAACAGTGAATGTATTTTTTGATTCTGGTTCTACACATTCTTTTATATCCAGAAAGTTTTGTAGAACAACCCCAACACTACAACAAATCATGGAAGTGAATATGTTGGTGAGTATAGAAAATGGGGAAATCATTACATCCCATGAATATAACTCCTCCACTGTCATAATTTGTGGATTTAAATTCCTGGAGAATCTCATCATACTCCCTCTGTTGGAATTTGATGTAATTCTCCGCATGGATTGACTTTCCTTATATAGAGCCAACATAAACTATCATGAGAGGGAAATCACTCTCCATGTGGAGAATCGGCCCCTGATTTGGTACAAGTTCAAGGAGGAGGATGAATCTTCATTAGCTCTATCATCTCAAGAATGGATATTAATGCACTATGAACACACATATCTGGCTCAGATGATTCAATTTGAGGAGGAAACTAACCATGAAGACATGCCTATTGAGAGGGAATTCGCTGATGTGTTTCCTGAGGAATTTACTGGTCTTCCTCCTAGAAGATATGTTGAATTATCAATTGATCTTATACCTGGGTATTTGAAAATATCCAAGACTCCCTATAGAATGGATTTTTTGGAGCTTAAGGAGTTGATGAAACAACTAAATGATAATTTGGATAAAGATTTTATACGCATAAGTGATTCACCATGGGGTGAACTAGTCCTCTTCTTCAAGAAGAAGGATGGGTCAATGCACCTTTGCATAGATTATCATGATCTTAACAAAATCACGACAATGAAAAAGTATCCTCTCCCCTGAATTGACTACTTGATCGATCAGCTGCGTGGAGCAAAATACTTCTCCAAGGGGGAATTGCGGTCTGGATATTATCATGTAAGGGTGAAGAAGGAAGATATCCCCAAAATTGCTTTTTGTACAAGATATGAGCACTATGAATTCATATTAATGCCTTTTAGACTCACTAATTCTCTATAAATCTTCATGGAATTGATGAATAGAGTCATTAGATATTACCCCGACAAATTTGTGTTTGTCTTTATAGATGATATTCTAATATAATCTAAAATCAAGAAGGATCATGAGGAGCATATAAGAACTTTACTAAAGACCTTGTAGAAGGAGAAGCTCTATGAAAAGTACAACAAGTGTGTGTTCTGGTTGAAGGAGGTCTCATTCTTGGGTCATATCATCACAATCAATGGGATATCTATGGATCCATCCAAGGCAACTGCAATTGAGGGATGGTCAAGGCCAACATCAGTAATAGATATCCGTAGCTTCATGGGGTTAGCTGGATATTATCGACGATTTTTGATAAATTTCTCACGATTTTCCACCCCTCTTACCTATCTAACTCAAAAATGAGTAAAGTTTTCTTATAGTTATGAATGAAAATAAATCTTCAAGGTGTTGAAAATGAGGCTTATCACTGCGACTATGCTCACATTACCTACGAGTGGAGAAATTTTTGTGGTAATTAGTGATGCTTCAAAGAAAGGCCTAGGTTTTGTGTTGATGTAGAATGATAAATTTATAGCCTATGCCTCAAGGTAGCTGAAAATCAATGAGAAAAACTATCCTACGCTTGATTTGGAGTTGGAAGTTATGATCGTTGTGTTGAAAATTTGGACGCATTATCTCTATGGGGAGAAGTGTGAGATATATTCTGATCACAAGAGCCTAAAATATATATTCACAAAGAAAGATATTAATATATTCTAATGAATATGGATATAATTCATCAAGGATTATGACTACTCAATCCATTACCACCTTGGGAAATCGAACAAGGCGACAAATGCTCTAAGTAGAAAGGATCCAACGATTCTGTCATTGATGAGCATTGAGAAAGATCCAATCATCTTAGATTTGCAGAGGATGGACATGGGAATTGTTAAGGTAGGAACATCATCAATCCTTTCTCAAACGATTGATCAATCATCCCTCGTGGATAAAATAAATGATTCTCAAAGAAAGGATGTGGAAATTATGAAAAGGGTGGAAGCTATCTGAAATGGGAAATCCTCAAATTTTGTGGTTAACAAGGATAGAATTATGAGATTTAGGTCACGATTATGTGTACCATCCTATACCGAGATAAAGAAGGAACTTATGAATGACACACATAGAACAACCTTCTCTATTAACCCGGGGAGCACAAATATGTATCAAGATCTTCGAGAAAACTTTTGGTGGGACAATATGAAAAGTGAGATTGCTGAATATACACCAATGTACCTAGTATGTTAGCAAGATATGGATGAGTGGAAAAAGTCTATGAGTATGATTCAACCACTACCCATACAAATATATAAGTGGGACAACATTACTATGGACTTTGTCACCGAACTTCAAAGGACATCCAGAGGAAACAATGCTATATGGGTCGTTGTGGATTTTCATACAAAGACATCTCACTTTATCTCAAATTGAGAGGACTTATCATTGGATAAAAATAATGGATTTACATCAAAGAAGTGGTAAGGCTGAATCAAGTACCACTATCTATTGTATCTGTTCGAGATCCTAGATTCACCTCGATGTTCTGGAAATGTCTCCAACATGCTCTAAGTACTGAAAATAACATCAGTATGGCCTATCATCCTCAAAATGATGGCCAATCTAAGCGAACTATTTAGACACTGGAAGATATGTTAAGATCATGTTCTATGGAATTCAAAGGAGGATGGGAAAAACATCTTCCAATGGTTGAATTATCCTCAAATAAAGGTTTTCACTTGAGCATATGAATGTAACCATATGAAGACCTTTATGGGAAAAGGTGCATAGCACTGGTGTGTTGGGGTGAAGTCGGTGAGAGTAAGCTACTAGGACCTGAAATGGCCGAATAAATAGTTAAGAAGGTGAAAACCGTTCAGCTGCATATCAAGGCAGCCCAAAGTCTGCAGAAGAGCTATAAAGATAACCGTTGACAAAACCTTGAGTTGAAAGTTTGAGACATGGTATTTCTATGCATATCTCTATGAAATAAGGTCATGAGGTTCAGAAAGAAAGGGATGTTAAGTCTTAGGTACATCGGCCCCTTCAAGATTCTTGATCGTGTTGGGAGAGTACCCTACCAACTAGCACTTCCACCTACCATGGCCAAAGTACATGATGTCTTTCATGTATCCCCCATAAGGAATTACATACCAGACCCTTCACATGTACTCTCTTCAGAGGTAGTATAGCTAAAGGATGATCTTTATTATGAGGATAAACTAGTGAAGATCATAGATCATAGAGAAAAATTTCTACAAAAATAGACAATACACCTCATCAAGGTGTTGTGGAGAAACCAAAAGTTTGAAGAAGCGACGTGGGAATTGGAGGAAGTGATGAAGCAGATTTACCCACATCTATTTTATTGTGGGAAAAGAAAATTTCGAGGGAGAAATTTCTCAAGGGGGGAAGATTGTAATGACCCAAAAATTCATTAATGAAAATTCTTATTGGTCTATTTAAATGTATTCTTATGGTTATGTAAAACGTATGCACTTACTTGGTTTTATATTTTGGATTTTTAAATACCATTAAGAATTGTGACCATTGTTAATTTAGTCTTTGAATAGTGATCACATGATTGTTATAAATATAGGGCTATAACAAATCCAATTTACTCAGACAAAGGAATAACCTCATCCAGTAGACTTGCCCTATACGAAGCCCATTTGTCAGAGCTTAGAAAGGAGTTGGCATCATTGGGATTTTCTCTTGACCAAGCCCAAGATGATCTTGAATACGTTAAGATTGAGCAGAACCAGCTATGACAGAAGTGGAAGTTGATAGAGATTACTACTCAAGTAATGTTATCCGTGAAACCCCAAGAGTCTGTCACCGTCACACACCTTACCCTAAGGTCTTATGTGGGTGTTTTCAAGGGTTTTGTACTAAGACCCTTACACTATGACTATTTATATTATTTTTTTATAAAGATTATACATTCATTTTATTACTGTTAGTTTGTAATGATTTTTGAAAGCACAAATAGTATTTTTAGTTAATATTCAACTAAGAAATTTATTTTGATAAAGTAATGGATTTTTTAATTAAATAATATTTTAATAAAATAATAATATTATTAAATTAAATTTTAGTAAGTATAAATTATCGTATAATTTTTATGAATACAATTGTAATTTTTATTAAGGTTTGAAAGATGTTTTGGTCAAAACCCATGAATTTTTTATAAATGTCGGTTTTTATTTTAAAAGTAAAAAAATAACATATTTAGAAATTTTTTTGGATAAAATTAATATTTTTTTTGGAATCATGATGTCGATATTATCTAATGGTGAGTTTTTCAAAATTTTCTGATCCAGCCAAATTTTTAGGTAAAAATTGAATACCGTTTAAATATATAATGTGTTTTATGACATCATAATGACCGAATATTTATGTAATAAAATACTATAAACATTATTTTACACCAATATATATTTTACCATTAAAATAATTTGATTTTAGGTTTGTTTGATTTATTTTACAATGCCTCAGTGGACCCTCCATGACTTATAAAACATTTTAGCCTTATTAATTGATTTCCTTGAGAGTGTGACTCACCTCCACATAAGAAACCCTATTACTTTAAGAATTTAGGCCATTGAACTTATAATTTTTTTCCACTCCCCTTTGAAGAAACCATGGGCAAAAACCATGGGCTGGTTTTTGGTTTTGATTAGTTTAATGTGTGGTGTCTCAAACATAAATAATAAAGAATTCCATCTCATTTCCTATATAAACCTACCCAAGAGACCACTTCCTCTTCACTCAAAGCCTTTGGAGTTCTTCCAAACCCTTACCTCCTCTATCTATAATCCTCCCAAGCTGCCATAATATCTCAAGAAGCCTCTCTCAATCCCCTTTCAAGCCTTTTAGATCACACTTCCAAGTAAGGGATTTATTCCTTTCTCATTTTTGTCCAATTTTCTTTAAGTTGTTATACCATTTTATTTTCAATTAAAAATATTTGGATATGATTTTGAACCTCCACCATGCTTCCTTATTTATGTTTTAATGATGAGATACCCCTTTATATCTCATTAATTCCACCCATGTGCACCCGTTACCATACAAAAATTCCGTAAGGAATTTCTCTCTCCTCATTTAAATTCAAGCATTTCTTTTGTATTATGAATCCAAATTCTATTACTTATGTTGGGACATGTATCTATATAAACCATTACTATCCATTTAATGTACATATGATGAGACACCCATTTATCTCCCATCAACCATTTTTATGAATTCTTATGTCATGTCGTTATGCTGCCGAAATTACACCGCGTTTTCCAAGCCAAAGTCATTCTATAGTGAATACCATGCCCATTTCTCTATCAAGAGTTTTCACCATTATGAACATTTACTTATTGATTGTATAGTTTCATGTATGAATTCCACATTCTTTTATCGTGGAACAAATGATGATGAATCCATGTTTTATTATCCATGTGGCACACTTATGCATGAAATGTAATGTTTAAGAAGGGTGCGCCCTGATAGCGCTATAATGCATTGGGTATTGATTAGAATCATGATATGTCAAGGGAAATGAGGATTTACTCATGATAATTCAAGTTCAATGATGTTTTACTAATACTTTATGTGCATTGATCCATGGATCGTTCTTATTCCACGTAAAGTGTTGTTTCCACATTTCCATGTAATAATAATAATGCTATATCATGCCTTTATGTTCATGTTCCTTTATAACCGATTGATATGCCTATTGCCTAACATGTATTGTATTCTTCGTGTTATGCCTTTTTTTACTCCCTTATTGAGTTTTATAGATCACCCTTTTCACATGTATGTCCTTAGGTTATCCGACACAATTCTAAGTACAAGAAAATGTTGTGGTTATATAAAAGTATTTTTCAATAAAGATATTGTGTGTTTTATGTTCTAAGTTATTATGTAATGTTCCTAATCCCCAAAGACATTATACCTCTCTATATTATTTTTTGTATCAAGTGATTTTTTTTAATAAATCACTTTAAGTGTGTGATAAAGTGCAGGGTTGTTATAGAAGTATAGTTACAAACATTGTTCACCTCTTTCCTATCTTTAGATTTCTTAGAGATATGAAGATCCATATTATCCTTTCCGCATCTGCTTTTGGCATTGACCAAAATATGTTCGTTCCTTATCATGAGTCTGCATCTTCCTGAGTAGAAGTCTCCAAAACATCAAGGATATCGATTGATTCATCATCATCAACATCATTGAGACCCCTTGTCAATATATCTTTGAATGAGGCTCCATTGGTATCATCCATATTAGAACTTTCATCTATGGATAAATGAATATCATCACCAAGATTTGCTCAGGATAAGAGAACACTCTTATTTTTTTTTGTGGAAAAGAGATGGTCTTGATAGGTTGTTCAGAACATCCCTTTTTTACAATAGGTTGTTTATCAAGAGACATTTGATATTTTTTAGTAGAATCAATAGTCTTTCTATTAGGATCTTTTAGATTATTAGAACCATTTACAACATCATTCTTATTCTTCTCAGTGCTTTATGACATACCATGTTTAGGTGTCTTCCAATAGTGTTTCAAATAATTCCCTTTAAATTGACGGTTGTCACTAATAACATTTCTTCCACATGTAGATTCTTTATGCCCAATAACTTGAAAAGAAACACAAAATGGAAGAGTGTTTTCATATTCAATTCGAAGACAAATATCATCCAGTTGAGTAGATAAAATCACCTTGTCTATTAAAGTAGTACTAAGGTCAACCTCTACTAAAAACTGAGCAAAGTGACCATATATTACAGATTTTGTAACATGATCCATTCTAATCAGAATCCCAATAGCAGATGCAATATTGAAAAAATTCTCAACATTCCACAATACCTAGTAGAGACCATGTATTTTTATCCATAAGTGTGCAAATGTTTCCTTAAAATAAAGAAAACTAAAGTTCAATTTCCATTCATGAAGTCAATGTGTACCTGGCCAGAGATTGATGGAACCGATACTCCAAGATCTCTCTTTGACCTCCCCTGAAGGAAACAAGATATAAAATAGTCATCAACCAAGGGACATGCATTTGAATTCATTGAATCCCCAAAAATCATCCAACTGAGAGATGAGATCTGAAGTCCTGAAGGGTTTAATACCATTCATCAAGGATATAAGAGTAGTAAATTAATTCTTCCATAGATCAATCCTAGCCAATATTTCATCCTCATAGATTGATACATGCATTTCTGAAGCTTTCCGAATTATTCGATGGGGAACACGATTTTGAAGAGGAATAAAGGACCCCCCAAGAAACCCTTAAAGGAGGATAGGTTATTCAGAGACTCATGATCCTTCTTCTATTCATCTAGATCCAAACTAATCTTATTGGAGAGTCAAAATGCATCAAATGAGTTAATATTGACACTATGTGGGTGAGTGAAGGAAGAAAAAACTATAGGGTGCGACGACGGAGGTTTCCACTCTGGCTCCTCCATCCTCTAATCACTTTCCATAGGTTCTTAATCTTCCACTTATCATTTCCATTTGTTCATGGAAACCCAGTTAATCATACTCATAATCTCACAAGACTTGGAAAGAATACACTATAACATTCCGAATGCTTTTATAATGTGGGATTATTCACATGTTATTGCACAATTCCACATGAAATTCATCAAACCCTTAGAATCATTATATGATATTAACAAAATTATTTATTATAAATAAATTAATTAATTTAAAATAGTATTTCAAACCATTTATAAATTATTTTAAGATAATTACAATGTATCAAAAAAATGACACTAGAAAAAATAAAATAAAAAACAAGGTTTAGTAATGGTTTATCAACAGTGGTTAACATGACCACTACTCACTTAAAACTAGAAAAATAGTGGTGGTTTTCATTAACAACTAATATTTTTAAAATATTTTAAATAAAATCAGATTTAATAACGTAAGATTTAATCAATAATAGAATAATATTTTTTAAATAAAATCTTAATCTCCCCTTAAGAGACCCTAGGAACCCCTGTACACCCTCTCCCCTTGACACTCACCCCTGAGGATGAGTTTTTTTTAAATGTGTTTTATTATTATTTTTAAAATGTGTAGGTTTAAAATATTTTTTAAAAGTATGCATCAGTGGTTGTATCATCGAATATACCTTTGGGATTATGAATAAATGAAACAGTGGTTCTACAACCTCATCCCCTCCCCCCCATCCGCGTGTTTGGCCCTGATTGATGACATTGCAATGGAAGAAGGGGGTCCCGTCTTTCCTTCAACGCACTATAAAAGGGCACGCCATTCTGCTCACTTTCATTTTCCCAATCTCTCTTTATTCCATTGCTTCTCTATCTAAAAAAACTCATTTTCATGGGCAGTGGAGTCGGTAGTCTAAAAGAAGGACCATTTTTTTTGTAAAGATTCATTTAAAGTTATTTTTTTATTTAATTTAAAGTTATTTATTTATTTAACTAAATGATTTTAGTTTTAAATATTTTATTTTTACGTAGTTTATTTTGTTATAAATATTTTTTTATTAAGTGGTTTAATTAGTTATACATAGTTCAAAATAATAATTGTTATTAGTAACGATTAAGTATAGATTAAGTATAAAATAACATAGGATTAAATATTGTAAAATTTTGGTACGATAAAGATTTTGTGGTTATCTAAGAAATTAAATCCTTGTATGGATACAAACATATGGATATGGATTTGGAACAAATGCACCTATCGGTAAAACCTATAAATTCTTCTTTGAGATAGACTCTAATAGGAACTGGTGCATGAAAACAGGAGTTGATTCACTCCTGGTTTGACACTCCTTCGGGATATACTTTAGATGATTCATATTTTCTTTATAAACTAATAAAATAACTATGAAAAGAAAAATAAAATCAGTATATTTATGAATGATAAAATGATAAGTATGATGTTATAAAATGAAATGGACTAGCTAAAAGGTATTAAAAAATGAAATCTATTATTAGTAATTGAATTATTTTTAGTTAATTCTGAAGATGTTATTTATTAAGTAGTTTAATTTTCTAAATATAGTATTGAAATAATACATGACTACAAAAATGGGCAAGGGAAGTGCTACCCTTTTATCAGCGCTAAAAAAAGCGCTGATAAAGGCCCCCATTTAGCAGTGATTTTTTTAGCACTGATAAAGGGGACCACTTTATCAGCGCTTTTTTTAGTAGGGCTAATAAAGGGGGGATTTATCAGCGCTTTTTACTACCAGTGATAAATTTTATGTTTCAAAAAAAAACATGAAAAATAAATTATTGTTATATAAGTATATTTATTGTGATATAAATATGATATATATTTTTCAAAAATGTTTTAGATATGTATAAATAAAATATTAAATATAATATATACAAAATTTAGAAAAAATGGCTTTAAAATATTTTAAAAAATATTAGTAATTAATAATTTGTAATTATTATTAATTAAAAATCATTTAATAACAATCTGAAGACAAAAAAAATCAAAACAATTTATAAAAGATTTAAAATAAGTTGAAAATGTAACTCAAACTTCAAACAACCATAACTTTTTATCCGGGTGTTAGTTTGATTTCAATATCATATCAAATCGAAGCCTGTGACGAGATCTATGTGATTGTGATTGAAGCAAGGCTTTTGTCACGTTTTTTAAGGCCACAAAAGGCCCAGAAGTCCTCCAAAACTGAGTTTTTAGTCGGGATACCCCGATTTGTTACCATTCAAACAAGTATAACTTATGATCTGGATGTCCGTTAGGCCTGTACCACAGATTATATCAAAGATGGTTTCATTTTATTCTATTTATTGTGGAGTTGAAACAGGATTATGGATTATAAGTTATGGACATTTTAACATTCTATGGCTTTTCAAATACACATATATATGTATTTATTCATAAATATATATATATGTGTGTGTGTGTGTATTTGTGTGTGTGTGTGTTGTATATATGTATGTATGTATTTATTTATTTATAAAAGCACAAAAAGAACATATTTCATAAATGTATTTAAAACAAATCTTATAAGTATATATTAATATACAAATAAATATAGGGATAAATAAATATAACTATATGTGTATAAATATAAATATATATTAATATACGAATGAATATATATACTAATATATGAATAAATATATTTATATTAATATGAATCTATTTCAATATACAAATAAATATAATTATATATATATAAATAGATATATCATTAAATAGAGAAAAAAATGGCTTAGTGGTAAAGGTGCATCCGCGAAAGGGGGGAGGTCGCGGGTTCGAGTTCGGGTGGAAGCAAAGGGGTGCGTGTGTGTGAGGATGTGTGGGAAGGGCAGCACACGAGAGACTGCCTAGCACTGATGGGGGGGGGGGTCAAGCACTGTTAAAAGCTCTCCCTTCATTATATAATTCTTTTTTATTTTTATTTAATATTTTTTGACTTTTATCAACGCTAAAAAAAGCTCTCATAAAGGGGTCTTTTATAAGTGCTTTCTTTTAGCGATGATAAAAGGGGCCTTTATCAGCACTTTTTGGAGCACTAATAAAAGGGACCCCCTATATCTGCGCTGAACTTTACAGCGCTTTTGTAGCACTGTTAAAGCTAGTTTTGAGCGCTGATAAAGCCCGTTTTTTAGTAGTGATACTAATTATTTGTAATTCTTAATTATAGATTAATTATTGAATAACTTAGGATTAAAAAATGAATACATACAATGATAAGCTAATAGTAATTAACCAATGAATATCATATTATTAATTATTGAATAAGGAATGAATATAGGGTGATTGAAAACTAATTAACTAATGAATAACTTAGTAATGATTAAATAGTTATTAAATAAAGATTAACTTATTAAATTTTTTACTAAGAAACATTAGTATCATAGTTTAGGATATTCGAATATGTTATAAAATTTTAGTATGATAAATATTATACAGTTTATAAATAATAGTTATTATTATTAATTATTAATTATAGATCAATTAATGAATAACATAGGATTAAAAAAATTAATACATATAATGATTAGATAATGATACTTATGATCATATAAAGTTAAATGAATAAGAACAAACATATTAAATTGCACATGCATTCTTTACACCAAACAAGAAATACGTTATCATTTTTAAATAGAATGTGGTTTGGATTAGATGAGTCTCACTTTAGACACGAGGTAAAATACAGTTTATGTTTAATTGATAGGTTAATAACATCTCTGAATGATATGTACTTCACTTTTGAATTTTCAAAATATTTAGGCCTTATAATGATATCTAAGATGACATATAATATATTTCATTATAAGTCGAAAAGATTTTGAAAGTTCAAAAGTAATGTACATATCCTTCAAAGATGTTATTAAAATTCCAATTAAAAAATTGCTGGATTTTACATAATGTTCGAAGTGAGACTCATCTCTTACAAACCACGTTCAATTGAAAAATTTCAAGGAATTATATGTTTTTTTATAAAGCATTCATATGTTATTTAATGTGTATTTTCTTATTAATTTCACATTATATGATCATAATTGTGATTTTATCAATGATAAATAAACTAATTTGATGTTTCCTCTTCTTTTTAACTAAATTTCCAAAACATTATGTGAATTATATTCTAATAAAACGTTATATATTAAAACATTACAGTAATATTTTATTGCATAAAATGCATGACAACCCGAATCCGGATGCCACTTAATAGCGCCTTGAACCAGGTGGTCCATATGGCCTCAAGCACAGCTTCCCGAATGGCAGAGGCTGCCGACTAACAACGAGGGTCTAGGGTTTGTCTGTGGGAAGACTGTGACCTCATTAGAAGAGTGTAGCATAGTGGAAGAGATATAAATGAATAGTATACAACAGAAGAAATATTAATAAATAGAGGAGGAAAATTGATGCAATAGATAAACAAGAATTACAATAACTATATCAGATATAATAGTAATGATGTAATGTCATGTCACTAGAAAATTGGAAAGTGTGGATACAAGGAAATAAGCATAACATGTTCCACATGGTAAAATAAAACAAAGTCTACTCTAAGAATCCTGAGATCCTACTCGGTCATCTACAATCAAGCTCTATCATATCACCACACAATCAAGTATTGGAAGCTACATGCTTCCCTTTGTCAATACCTGCAACCATGTAATCTACCCTGAGTACCAAATGACATCCGGAGAGAGTGTGAGATAAATCTCAGTGGGCCACCACCAATGGTATCTATAACATCCAGACCATGTAATGGAATATAACAATGTGTAGGAATGCATATATAAAGTAAAGAAAGTATTACAAAATAACTAAATAACCAAGTACCTGATTCATCCCCTGGATGGTGTCTAAACATGTAACTAGTTCATTAATTAATCAATTACCATATAATGTTAATAGGTCATGTGAAGCATATCCAACACTGACATCACCTCATGATAGTATAAGTAGTAAAGGTCCCAAGACGTAACAAGGCAACCAAACAATGATATCCAGTGAGGGAGTTCCAGGGTAAAAACCAAGGTAACATAAACTCATGGAAGGATAACTCAGTAGTATCTGATTCTAGCTAAGGGTTAAGAGTGTAATCTAAGGAGATTAATCCAAGGAATTCAATAATAAGGCGCCTACTAAGTCCATGATGATTGACCAAGGTAAAATGGTTCTAAGCAAAGACATGTTCTTGATGGGATTTCACCATGGCACCTACTAGTGAATGTTGGATCTAAGAATTGTATCAGAGGTTTCCCATAATAAAGAAAGGGACCCAGTGGTAGTATACTGGGCGTCCAAGGAATAGATAAGAATCAGAGTCTAGGTGGGTATTAACCTAAGAAAATCGTATCCTGGAATCGGAATGGGGTTCCCAAGACCCAAGGTTTTATACTCTCAGAATCCAAGGCAAGCACGAGTCAGTCCATTCCTATTTGATATTGTAATCATTTAATAATTCATTTGGTTCATGTCTTGCCTTCCATTAGTGTGGATAGGTCAATTAGAGATGAAACCATTGGTACAAGCCTTGTCTTCCATTAGTGTGGATAGGCCAATTAGTGTTACAACCATTTAAACAAGTATTAGTTATCCATTAAGGCACAATCAATCATCGAGGTTCACTCTACTACCTTCCATTAACATGGAAAGGGGTGCTATAGACCTGTAACCTTTATTAAATCTCTTTTATAAGGACAAGTTATATACTTAGTATACTTTCCATTTTAGATTTCATATTTCACATTTAATAAACATTTGTAAGCACTTACCTTAGACGGGTCAAGTGGTGAGCATACATGGTACTTTCCATTATGAAATTATCATTAACAACAAGAAATTTTTATAAGGACACTCACCATTAGAAAGGTCAAGTAAAGGCACACCCAAATGGTGGATCAAATGTGCCGAAACACTAAAAAAAATTATGGCATACCCTTTGACAAGAGGCAGATTGAGTTGTGGGTGAAACCAATAAAAACTAATCACATATTTGGAAAGAGCATAACCATACGATTCTAACGAGTATAATCATGGAATGTAAATTTAAGAAATGATTTCCAACAAAACGGAAGGTCCCCTCACAAACATTTAAAAAAACAATGAACTTTAGGGATGAGTTATAGACAACCCACCATAGGGTTGTACAACGCTCCTCCTCCGGTATCGGCCCTTGATTTGCCTCAGATCAGAGTAGATCTATGAAAATGTGAAAAATTATCACATGGTGATATTTAGGTCGAGAGTAAAAAAGAAGAAGAACAACTAATGGGGACTAAAGTTTTTACCATTGTGCATCCAACATGACAAAAATAAGCTCTATCAGAACCCAGATGAAGACGATCTATTGAGTCCAAGATTGGATATTCAAAAAACCCCAAAATTGAGAGATAAATAGGTCAATCCCACATAATATTTGATTAGGGAGGAAGTGGGAGGATTAATAGATAATTTAGATAATTTTAGACATTTTTCATAGGTTCTATATTGTGCATGGTTTGTCCGTACAGTTTTGTCAAACCGTGTGCAAACCAGTCGACATGGTTTTTCCTAAATCTGTTAAAAAGGGGGGTTCGTATGGTTAGGCTGCATAACCAAGCACTTACCATGCAAGGTGCCACTGTTTAAAAAACAAAATCCACATGGTTAGAAAAAACCATGCTCTAACCATGCAAAAACCATGCAACTTGGCCTATGAAAAAGGGGGATCTCATGGTTAGGCCGCATGGCCATGCACAAACCATGTGCAAACCACACGACATGGCATGTTTTCCTAAAAGGAGGTGTTGTGAACTATAAACAAGACCCAGACACCATCATAACCCTTTATAACTCATTAGTAATATATATTAGGTCCAAATTAATGATTTAGACTGAAATTTAAAGGACCCATACCTAAGTGGAAAACCAGGTTCTTACAGTCTTTCTCCCTTAAAAGAACTCGCCCCCCCCCCCCCCCCGAGTTCTCCTTCCAAGGGTAAAGAGACACTGTCTGAGAAGAACTCTGGCCACTGATCATGTACATCATCTTTACTCTCCCATGTCTCATCCCATACTCAGTTGTTCTTCCATATCACCCGTATGCAAGGGACATACTTTCCTCAAAGAACCTTCATGCTTCGGTCAATGATGTGTACTGGATATTCCTAAAAGGTAGCATCTACATATCACTCAACTTCCTCAGGATAAGAGGTATGATATATATCAGCATGATATTGTAGAAAATGTGAGACATGAAATACATCATTTATGGAACAATACCTCCAAGGTAGTAGCAATGGATAGGCTAGCATCCCGAAGCTCTCTAGAATCTGGAATAGACCAGTGTTCCGAGGAGAAAACTTACCCTGATTATGTAATCATCTATGACCAAGACTGGGTGATACCTGAAGAAAAACACGATCCCCAACCTCAAACTCAAGAAGTCATCAATAACGATCAGTAAAGATTTCTATCTGGACTGGGCAGTAGTCATACACTTTCTGATATGCTGGACCTATTCTGAAATCTCCTGAACGGGATGAGGACCTAGTAGGGCTACCTCACCTACCTCAAGCCAGCACCAGAGTGAACGACATGGCCTACCATATAAGGCCTCAAAAGGATCCATCAGGATAGTTTCTTGAAAACTGTTATTATAGGCGAAATCGATGATAGGGATATTATTCTCCCAAGAAAAATTGAAATCAAAGACACGTGCTTGGAGAATATCCTCTAAAACATGTATTGTTTATTACAATTGTCTATCGGTCTGAAGGATAAAATCTATTCTTATAAGCACCTGAGTTCCCATATATTTCTGCAAAACCTACTAGAACTGTGAAGTGAAATGTGTATCCCTATCTGGAACGATAGTACATGGAACCCCGTGTAGTCGTATGATCTCACAAACATACAGTCTTCCCATCTCATCAACTGAGAATGTCTCCAGAATATGAATGAAGTGGGACGATTTCGTTAGTTGGTCAATGACTACCCAGATAGCATCGCTACCCCTTGGTGACCTAGGTAAGCCGACTACAAAATCCATACCAGCATCTTCCTATTTCCTTTCTGGGACTAGAAGTGGCTATAAAAAGCCTACAGGTCTCTAGTGCTCTGCCTTCACCTACTGACAGGTAGAACACCTAGTGATGAACCCATAAATCTGACATTTTATCCCAGGCCAGCAATACTGTCATCCCATATCTTGATTCATCTTCAAGATGCCAGGATGAACTTCCCATTGGGAAGTGTGGGACTCTTTCATCAACTAATATCTCATATCTTGAGGAACCCAGATATATCCACGTAGACACAGGACATCATATATGTCCACAGACCTATCTGCAGGTGGGTTATCTCCTGATATACTCTCACAGAGAACCAAAACTTTAGGATATAAAAACTTTATACTCTTGAACTTCTCAAGGAGGGAATATGTAACTATTAAGGATGAGAGTTAAGACTAGTCGTGACTGTTGTGAAGTTCCATATGAAGTTTAGAAAAGATGGATATTAACTTTCATTCATCACTGGATTCCTGTATGGCCTGCATTTGAGTTTTTTGACTCAATGCATCTGCGACCACATTTCCTTTTCCAGGTGTATAGGCAAGCTAAAAATCAAAGGATTATAGATATTCAACCCATATTTTTTGTCGGAGGCTTAATTCATGCTGAGAAAATATATACTTGAGGCTCTTTTGATCTGTATACACCACAAAGTGCTCACCCAATAGATAGTGTCTCCAACAACAAAAGGTATGGACAACTGTTGTAAGATTGAGGTCGTGTGTTAGGTAATTTCTCTTATGAGGCCTCAACTACCAAGATCTGTATTCAATGACTTTGTCTTACTATATCAAAACTGCTCCGAGGCCAATGTTTGATGCATCACAGAGGAAGATATAACCTTTAACAGGTTCTAGAATAATCAGAATAGTTGCCGAGAAAATCCTCCCTTTCAGCTTCAGAAATTATTTCTCACATGCTTTTGACTATGTGAACTTGACACCCTTCTTAGTAAGACCAATAAGAGTTTCATCTTGACGAGAAAAGTTCTGTATGAAATGACCATAAAATCCAGCCAGCCTTAAGAAACTCCTAATATAAAATACGCTGTTAGGATGCTCCCAGGATACTATAGCACTAACCTTTTAGAGTCAAAATATACTACTGATTATGAAATAATATGACCCTGGAAGTGGAATTTTTCAATCAAGAAGTCACATTTTGCAAGCTTGGAATAAAATCAATGCTCTCTCAGTGTACTCAAAATGATCTCAAGGTGTTTGGAATGGTCGTTACAAGTGAGCAAATAAACTAAGATTTCGTCCACAAAGACCATGACCAAAGAGTCCAAATAGGAATGGAAAACCCTATTCATCAAATCCATGAAAATGAAAGGTGCGTTCATAAGACCGAAAAACATAACAAGATACTCATATAGACCATACCTTCTACAGAAATCTACACGTGGTGTGTCTGATGGACTAACTCACACCTGATGATAACTCTATCTCAGGTCGATCTTAGAGAACAATTTTTATCCTCAGAGAAGGTCAAAGATATCATCTATTTGAGGAAGTGGATACCGGTTCTTGACCACAGGCTGGTTCGACCTTTTTTAATACATGCATAAACCTAGAGTTCTATCTGACTTCTTAGCAAAAAGCACAGGTGATCCCCAAGAGGGTGTAAAAGGAAGTATAAATCCTTTGTATTATAAGTCCTCTATCTACTGATTGTGCTCCTGAAGCTCAGTAGGTTCCATCCTGTACGGAGGAATGGTCACTGGAGCTTCTCCTAGAACAATCTCAATTGTAAACTCTACCTCTCTCTTAGGAGGTAATCTAGAAAATCCATCAGGAAAGACTTCCCTAAAATGATCAACTACTAGAGGAAAATCAGTTTGTAGAAATCCCTAATCCTCCATGAAAAGATTTTCAATCTGAGCAGTCACTTCACCAAGCCCATGTTGCTTCAGTCCCTCTCTCCTAGCATAGACATCCCACTCGCCTTTGAAAAGATAACCGCTTCCATCTAGTGATGTAAAAGAAACCCTACAATGATAATAGTCTAAAAAGGTGTGATAGTGGAATAACCAGTACATCCCGAGAATGACATCGAAGCCCATATTCTCAAGAACAAAGTGATTCTACAAAAAAGGGTAATTGCCAACCTCCAGGGGATAGTCCCTGCACTGGTGTATTCCCTCCATCTGTATTCTCAACGGTGTATCGAATGTCATTACACCATAGTGATACTACATCTATAGTCTAATACATTACTCGATAGATACAGAAATAAAAGAGTTTGAAGAACTAGTATCAAACAAATTAGATACAATAGTTGAGGCTACTAGAATAGTACCTCGTACTGTAGATGGTCCTGCAGCTTGATCCTCAGGTATCGGTTGTAAGGCCTGTAACTAACTTGATCCACGAACCTATTCAATAGATGGACATCCATGATCATGACTGCTCTACTGGAACACCTGGTGATTAGGGATCGGACTACCATGACCACGACCTCCTCCTCGACCAGACCTGTTGGTGCTACTCTAACTCCCTTCCTAACGCATCACAAAAGAACTCTCTCTTGAAGTTAGAGATGAAGCTGATACCTTTCCACCCGAAGCTGGTGGAAAGTTCCTACAAAAGAATTGAAGATGACCCATATGGCTGCAAGCCCGACACTCTATAGGGTCTCTATCACCCTAGGGATTCTTATTCCCTAGCATTCCACACTGATGAAACACTACAGAGCTATCAAACTGGATACCCAGGTTGCCACTACCCTGATGATAAACGTCAAGGGAATGTAACATTCCACTGGAAGAACTACTATCCTGATGTGAAATTGATCCTTTAAACCCAGTAATCGCTCCATCCCTTAGGTTACCCTCAGTTAAAAGGCCCAGATCCATTAATTCAAAGAATGTAGGAAGGCTAAAGACATTCACCTAATTTTGGATGGCATATTGGACTCCATCCTCAAAACATCTTTCATGCGAAATCTCATCACCAGCTAAAAGTGGTGAAAAATGCTATAAATAAGAGAAATGTTCTGAATATTATATAACTTACGTAGAACCATACTCTAGATGCATGAACTATCTAGCTCTATCATATCTCAATGGCTGAGGAAAGAACTGATCATAAAAGGAAGTCTGGAAGTCAACCCATAACAAGCCCTGATGACAACTGGACAAGGTAATGACATCCCACCAATGCTTGACCAAATCACAAATCATGTATATAGAAAGATTTAAAATCCTCTATGGAAGCATTCCCAGATGGTCAAAGATAGAAAACATTTACGCTAGCCAAGATTCTGCAGTTTGAGATCTGTTATCCCCTGAAAAAGTAGAAGGGTGCTGCTGTTGGAACTCGCAAGTCAGATTAGCCATCGTAGGTGCAACCCATGGAGCACCTTTCATGGACTGTATCCAACATAGGAAACTACTACATACTTGGGAATCAATGCCTAGATCAGGTAAAAAAGGTGGTTCCTCATGTACCACTCCTAGATGTAAGAATGGAAGCTCAGGGACCACCATGTTTGGATATTGGTCGTCACCACCCTCCTGGAGAACGACATGAGGACGATGCGGCAACATTGGACAACAAATTCCAATCAAACATATTATAACAATCTTAGAAGCAAGGATATAGCACCACTATTAGAAAAATATCTTATGAAAACTCACTACCTAAGGCATACTACCCAAACCACATTCTTAGACAGCCATGTATCGGTAAGTTCTCATGTATATGTTTTATGTTACTTTGAAATTAATTCTGAGGTTCACTCATTTACCTTTCATAAACATGCCAAAGCAGGATAAGGATGTGCAATCAATTTATTTTTGATTTTAGGATTTACTTTATAATGGATAGTCATTTCTGATGAATCAGTTCCCAAACACCTATCACCAAAAATGACACCCGTTTACTTATAGCATAATGGCTTGACTCAGTAAATTAATAATTCCAATCCATGAGGGCCCATACACGTCATGAATTGAGACATCAAATCACTCAATCGAAAAAAGTAATATAAGTATAGGAAACTATAACAACATC
The DNA here is from genome assembly GCA_963277665.1 of Viscum album. NCBI lineage: Eukaryota > Viridiplantae > Streptophyta > Magnoliopsida > Santalales > Viscaceae > Viscum > Viscum album. The sequence goes on along the minus strand of OY728158.1, from coordinate 704,989,503 downwards.
ACTCAACAATGATAGGAATATCAAGAAATGAAAGGTAGTGAAATGAACCTATATGGCATGACAATATGCTTGACATGTAATTTCTAGGTTTCTAAAATGATGAATGTATCAGTACTTCTTGCCCTCATATCCTTAGGTCAATGTTCAAATAAATTCCCAAAGAGTAATAATCAACAACACCACACAACATATGAGTCACCCAATGGTGAAATAACATCAACTATTATATGAAAATTAGAACAACTATTTCATTATGGGTAACTTGGATTTTACCATGATCATGGGTTTGTGATGCCCAAGAATTGATTATGACCAATTCCCAAGAATTACTATTCTCTAATATATTGTCTCCAAATAGTTCAGAAAAAAAGAAACCACCTCTGATACAACTTTGTGACGACCTAGACCCAAATTCCAGTTAACAGTGCCTCGAACCTGGTGGGCCACATGGACTCAAGAACATCTTCCCGAACACTAGAGGTTTCCGAATAGCAGCAGGGCAAAAAGTGTGTCTGTGGGAAGAATGTTCCCTCATTAGAAAAGTGTAGTACGATGGAAGATATATAAATGAAAAGTATAAAACAAAAGAAATATGAATAAATAGCAGAAGCAAACTGATGCCAAAGATAAAAAAGAATTACAATAACTATATCTGCTGGAATAGTAATGATGTAATGTCATGTCACTAGAAAACATGACAGTGTGGATACAAGGCAATAAACATAACAAGTTCCACAAGGTAAAAGAGAAAAAGTCCACTCCAAGAATCCTAAGATCCTACTTGATCATCTACTATCAAGATCCATCCTATCTTCACACAATCAAGTACTGGAAGCTACATTCTTCCCTTTCTCAATACCTGCAACCATGTAATCTGCTCCGGGTTCCAAATGGCATCCAGAGAGGGTGTGACATAAATCTAAGTGGGCCACCACCAATAATGTCTATAACTTCCATCCAGTGTAATAGAATATAATAGTGTGCATGCATGAATATATAATGTAAAGAAAGCATTACAAAATAACTAAATAACCAAGTACCTGATTTAGCCCTCGGTTGGTGTTGGAACATGTAATCAGTTCATTAATTAATCAATTACCATTTAATGTTAGTAGGTCATGTGAGGCATAGCCAACACTGGCATCACCTCATGATAATATAAGTAGTGAAGGTCCCAAGACATAACAAGGAAACCAGACAATGATATCCAATGAGGGAGTTCCAAGGTGTAAACCAAGGTAAAGTAAACTCACGGAAAGCTAACTCAGTAGTATCTGAGTCAAGCTAAGGGGTAAGAGTGTAATCCAAGGCATTCAAAAATAAGGCTTCGACCAGGCCCAATGTGATCAACCAAGGTAAAATGGGTCTAGGCAAAGACATGGCCCTGATGGGCTTTCACCATGGAACCTACTATTTAATTATGGATCCAAGGAGTGTATCTAAGGATTCCTATAAAAAATAAATGGACCCAATAGTAGTATTCTAGTCATACAAGGAATAGACAAGAAATAGAGTCTAGTTGGGTATCAACCTAAGAAAACTGTATCCTTTAATAAGAATGGGGTTCATGATACCCAAGGTATTCTCCTCTCAGAATCCATGGTGAGCATGATTTAGTACATTCCTATTTGATATTGTAATCATGTAATAATTAATTTGGTTTAAGTATTGCCTCCCATTAGTGTGGATATGTCAAATAGAGTTGAAACCATTGGTCCAAGCCCTGTCTTCCATTAGTCTAAATAGGCCAAGTAGCGTTGCAACCATTTAAAAAAGTATTAGTTAGCCATTAATACATAATCAATCATTGAGGTTAACTCCGCTACCTTCCATCAACATGGAAATGGGTGATATAGACATGTAACCTTTATTCAATATCTTTTAATAAGGCCAAGTTATATACTTATAATACTTTCCATTTGACATTTTATATTTCACATTTAATAAACATTTGTAAGCACTAACCTTAGATGGGTCAAGTGGTGAGGATACGTGTTACTTTCCATTATGAAATTATCATTAACAACAAGCCATTTGTATAAGAAGACTCACCATTAGAAAGGCCAACTAAAGGCACACCTGAACGGTGCCTCAAACACACCAAAACCCTAAAAACCCAATTATGGCATAGCCTTCGACATGAGGCAGATTGAGTTGTGGGTGACACCACTAACAACTAATAAAATATTTGGTAATATCATAACTATACAATTCTAACAACTATAATCATGTCATGTTAATTTAAGAAATGGTTTCCAAAGAAACCGGTTGGCCCCACACAAACATTCCAAAAACAAAAAACTTTAGGGATGAGTTATAGACCACCCACCTTAGGGTTGTATGACTCTCCTCCTATGGTATTAACCCTTGATTTTCCTCAGATCAGAGTATATCTAAGAAAAGGTGAAAAATGATCACATGGCAATATGTAGGTCGAGTGTGAAAGAGAAGAAGAACTAATAAAGGGGACTCGAGTACTTACTATTGTGCATCCAACATGATGAAAGAAAACTTGATCGGAAGCCGAACGAAGAATATCTATTCATTACAAGTTTGGATATTCAAAAACCCCAAAATTGAGAGAGAAATGGGTTAATCCCGGATAAACTCGGATTAAGGAGGAAAGGGAGGATTAATATATCATTAAGGAAATTTTAGACATTTTACATAGGTTTTATCCTGTGTATGGTTTGTTCGCATGGTTTGTCAAACCGTTTACAAACCATGTGACATGGTTCTATCCAAATCTGGGGAAAAGTGGGGTTCACATGGTTAGGCTGCACGACCATGCGCTAACCATGCGAGGTGCCACTATCCGAAAAAACACAATCTCGATGGTTAGACAAACCATGCTCTAACCATACGCAAACCATGAGACTTGGACTGGTAAAAGGGGGTTTTCATGGTTAGGCCACATGGCCATGCCCAAACCATGCATAAACCATGAAGCTTGGCCTGTTTTCCTAAAAAGAGGTGTTCCAAGCTCCAAACAAGCCCCAGAAACCCTCAAAACATTTTCTAACTCATTAAAGATCTATATTAGGTCCAAAGTAAAGATTTAGACCAAAAATTAAAGGATCCATACCTGAGTGAAAAAACTGGTTCTTACAAAAAGGCATCCTAAAATTAAATTCTAATAAATATTATATGGTCAACCTTCATTATTAATATCAGTTACACTATCATAATGCTGATCTAATTTTTTTTTTTGACGTAGATAGTCATGTTTTTCTCTGTGTACTGCTCCAGATATATTATTCAACTGAGAAATGAGCTTCTTATAGTAGACAACCAATAACAGTGGTTAGTACAGTTGATTGTGTAACCCTAGGTGAACTTCAATATAGAATTCGTGGTTCCTTAAATCTGGGGCCCGATGAAGAGATCAATTATATGAGCTATAGAAATTTTCAATTCCCAGCAACACTGTGACATCTAGCTTGTCCATTAGTTGCTGATGCGTAGTGAGTTGAAGTAAATGTTTTTACTCAGCAGCCACATGGTAGCATGATGGAGTTATATGTTGATTTTTCTACTATACAACAACAAAATCCAGTTGTACGAAGACATAAACTTAAAAGAGTGGTTGAAGATGGCCTTCCCGATGAAATTGCGCCCAATTCAAATGATGTAGAAGAGGACAGACATGATGATCTTCTAGATATACATGACTATCTGACTTACGATGATGATTTTCATAATAATGGAACAAATGATGGAAATAGTGATGACGAGGAGAGAGCATCAGAAGTTGGGGAGGAATTTTCTAGAAATTCATTAGGTGTAGAGTAGCCTCAACCCATAATAAATCACATACAACTCTTTTCATCTTGGTTAGAAGTAATTACACATGTGCTTGAATTCAACTGCAATGTTCTCACAACTACAACTGAGTTTTCTAGAGTTGTACCAAATAGTTTTAGTGAGTTGGATAAAACCTTATATGTTGTAAGGAATTGTTTGTGTAAAGATGTATTAAAAATCATGATAAAGAGATTTTAAATTAATAGACACTACAAATATATAGTTTAGAAATCAGGAAATAATAAATATTTAATACAATGTGAGAAGTATGAGTATTATTATAGATTCTTCTTGAGGGCGATTATGGACATTACATTGGGAGGTTGGATAATCTCGAGGATTGAGGCAGCTTATACTTTCATTCATCCAAGACTGACACAAGATCAGACCTCATTGGATGTAAAATTTGTGTTATCCATTATAATTGAGATGATTAGGACATTCCAATATGTTTTTATTGACCTTGTAAAAGAGAGGATAAAACAAACATTAGGTTATAAGGTTTCATATAATAAATCATGGATGGAGAAACATAAGGTAATTGTGAAGGTCTATGGTGGTTGGGATGACTCGTATCGGGTGTTTTCGCAATTTCTATCCATTCTAAGGCACCATAACCATGTTTTCCTCCATCTTGATACAAACTAACATGTGAATCAAGATAACAGACTTGATCCATCTCATGTTCAATTTAATCATATTTTCTAGGCATTCCTCCCCTGTATCCCTACATTTTGTTTCAGAAAAAAATTTCATTCATATTGATGGAACGTTTCTATATGGAAAATACCTGGGAATATTGTTTAATGTGGAAACCTAATATGGAAATTGTTCACCTCTTCCTCTTGCCTTGTCCATTGTGGAGAAGGAAAACTATGAATCATGGTGTTCGTTTTTCAAATGTATCAGCAACCATTTCACCAACATTTGGGGTGTCTATTTGATATCTGATTATCATTAGGTAATTAATAAGGCAATCAATGTGGACCCTGATCACTTAGGAGTGCACATGAACATTATGTATCTAGCCCTAATGGAAGACTTTGATTGGGCTAGGACGTACGACTAAGGATCATCCTGGTTGGCAGACACATACAAAGAATTATGAAGGGTATCCCATAGTGACCACCCAGATCTCATGGGATGCGTCATCATTCTTTAGATGAGTACATAGAGCTTCCCCTCATTCCACCCTTGGCTTGTTGGTCCATCGCTCAATATGAAGGTATTGCATGAAACTTCGCATGGATGCTGGTATGATCGCTCATCTATATTTGTTTAAAATGCTACTAGGAGTCATTGAATTTAATTTCTCATTATTTTTCACTATAGATATTGTATTTTATAGGTGGATTCAGAGACATAATTTCTGCATGGTTATGAGGCACTATTTTGGTCCATATCAGCTCAAGTTAAACTATCTCTTACCTGACCAGGTATGTATATACAATCTATCACTGTCTAAAAAATTTAATAACAATATCAATTTTTGTTTTTAGTAAGGAGATTTTTCGGAAAAGGTCACATGTCATTTCAGATTACACGACTTCCATACTATACTATACTAGACCAGTTTTCACCATACTACACTATTGGGATTGAGGATGCTATAACTGTAGTGCCCCTCATTCACTTCCATATTATTGAGTGGCAGTATCCTGATAGATTCATGTCTCAGTTTTGGTGTGTTCAGATGATTCCATTACTGCTGAGACAGTTATAGAGGCTCCACAAAGCAAAGTTGATAGGAAGTTAGGATGACTATTGGTTTTATGTACATGCCAACTATCTCGAATACTGGCATAGAAGTTCAAATCTTCGTATCCAAGGTGTAACTACAATGCGATTTTTGATCTTGGAGTAGGTCAAGCATGATCCATGGTTTAGACTGAATTCTATAATGTATCCTACCTGATACAGTAGATAGATTATTAAGATAGTAAATCAATAAATTTTGATTAGTTTAATTGTTGAACTATTTTCTAATTCATTTTGAATCTCATTACATGAAACTCACTCAGTGAAGGTTCCAGGAATAGCAGAAGCGTGATAGGGATGACACCCATTTTTGATTTTTACAGTGATCAATGATTATTTCGGGATCAATACGACAATGAATTCTAGTCTCCACAAAATATAATCAAAGATTTAAATAAATAAGAAAGAGGCTCGAAACCTTTAGAGAGGATCTTTCACAACATGTTTGTAATTAATTTAATTAATTTCATAATGAAAAATAATACATGGATCTTTGGTATTTTTCTCCTTTGATGATGTTGATTGTCCGAAATGACCCTTACAGATTATCTCGTTGCACTTGTAAGGATCCAAACTAGAATCCCTCTAGAGGTGATACGCACGTGCTCCGATTGCCTCTGATCGACACCGCTCATTCTCCGGGTGATAGCACGGTGAAGAGAGTGTCTTGTGTCAGTCTTTCTTGATCGCTTATTCTTAGGTCTTGAAGAAAGTCTCTCGTTCTTGAGAGGGAGAGAGAAGAGGATTCTAGAGAGAAATTGTTTTGCTCAATAATTCTCAATTCACCAAGCATGTGGTGTGGTGTGGTGTATGAAAAAATAAGCCTACTTTTCTATTTAAATACAAGGAATTTTAGTTACAATATTTAATTGCATAGAAACAATTAAATACATTCATGAACTTAGAGAAAACCCATGCTCATAATAATAATACCGTGTCGTTATTCATGGTGCACCAACTTGTGCAAAACGGAATTATAAAATAAAATTCCGTGTCACAAAATAATAGCAGCATCATTATTATTTTAACTTGTACTAACTAGGTAAATAATTATTTTCCATCTTTTAAATAATTATTTTACTACTAGACTGGTCTGATTGAAGTCCACTTCCATTTATAGGACACCCAAATAAATAAATAAATAATTTATTCTCTTAAATAAATAATTTTTTACAAACTAGTAAATAAATATTTATTAAATGTTCAATAAAATAAATAAATATATTTAATTTAATTTATGAGATCATTTTAACTTGAATAAAATTATTCCAAGATATTGAGAATAATATTTATTTCATTAATTAAATACAAATAGAATTTAACTGAGACCACCAAAAACACTTAGTGTGTGACCCTCTAGGATTCTTTCTCGTTGGAATTAGGCGGGCTTGCCTAAATTCCAAGAGTAATGTCTAGAAACGGGTCAAGAAACCCAAGATAAATAACATAAAATCATTAAAACAACATCCACATATGAATGATAAATGTGTAATATAATCCCTTTGTCATAATATCTCATCAATAAGGTTTCATGATAGTGTCATCAAATTTTATGCTTGATACGTCGTTATTTGACTACCTAAAATAAACTAATCGTTACACCATGACCATGGAATTTGGCACAATGGTTCTATTTCAATCAAAAGGCTGTAATATAAACTTCCATAAATGGAAGGGAATAATCCTTCCTTGAATTATACATTAATAACATGCCACTCGTGATGCACCAAACATACCCTATTTTCCGCCAACTATCAACGTGACAATTTTTGTCAGTAAATACAAGTGTGCGAGTCATGACATGTATTAATGATAATATTATAGTATGAGGATCATTACACACACTCGAAGATAGAAATATCCAATGACACTAAAACATGAAGAAATCCTACTAGCTGGTCTGTTCTCATAATCACATATCTTGGAGATTACCACGTGTGAACTTCATGAGAGGAAGTCTCATCTACTTACAAGTACTCGCACCTGGAGGTATTTATATTAGGTGTCCCATCATAGTATGTCATCCAACCGTAGAACTATATTTAAGAATATTGTTATAGAATTTCAAGGTTCTCATCATAGCGGGGAACTTCCATGACCTTATCAATGCAACAAATACTCTAGGACATTATTACATCATAATCATGTAGAATAATAAACAATATGTAATAATACACTAAATATCCATGTAATAAAAGTAAAACCCATTGGTTCTAGGACACCAAATCTTATACTCAGAGCATCTTGTTCGCATGAGTGATGAAGAGGAGGAGGGGGTCTTTAGCTGGGTAGTGGTCCACGCTGAAGCATTGGAGCTAATGTCATCTTATCAGGCATTTTCTGAGAGCGTATTCAAGAGTCTAGTCTAGAGAGAGGATGTTCTTACCCCGGAGGAACATCCTATTATAGCTACTGGTGCTGAAGATCCACCAAAATGATGATGTAGATAGTTTTATGATTCACGTGAGGCCTCAACTGTTCAACAAGAATGAGTCATCCCTCTAGAAGTCTAGCCTCATCCAATTGAGGATGTTCCTTATGAAGGAATAGATTTTTCTTTCTTGATAAGATATTTTCTGTTCACTCCATCTTGGGTTCCATATCCATCACATCCTTGGGGTCCATATCCATCGCATCTTAGAGTTCTAGATCCATCACAGGCTTGGTTCCCCATTGTGATGATTGCAGCTCCTACTAACTTAGTGGAATAAAGATCATTACCACAATACGACATGAAATTGACATATTGTCTCACTAACACATAGGTGGAGGATGGTAAAGTTGAAATTTTAGTGCCTGAGGATCAACCCTTTCTAGGTCATCATATTCCACAGTGAACTCGAAGTGGGCATCCTATTTGCAGACCACCACGCGGGACAAAATATCCTCTCCATAGACATAGTCATTGATTTTACTTTTCATTTATATGTTTTGTGTCTATTGAAATGAGGATACTGTTATTACTATCTTCCCTTCTTATATGTTTATCCAGTGTTTCACTTTTCATTAATATTTTAGGTATAATTTATATTTTCATATTTCGAAGTCAACTACTTGAAACAGAGGAATAATTATTAAATTTCATATAGCTAACTTTAAAAGCTATTAAAATATACAGTATAAAAACAATGTAAATAAAATTTAAAAGGAAACCTAATAATCTATAATGTTGTGGAAAATAAAGAGAGTTTCATAAAAAAAATAAATTAAAATAAAATCAATGTAATTAGCATTTATAATTACCATTTTAATGGTTTAAAACAATACTAAAATTCAATTTTTAATAAAATATTTATGAATATGGAACATTGAATATTAAAACTAACCCTATATATGGAACCATGCTAAAGAACCATTTTCTCTTCTATATTTATTTCTCTCTTAAACAGTCATTTTCACCAAATGATATTTATATCAAATTGTAGATCAATTAAAACCCACAATTAGTTCTTAAAAATATCTTAAATTTTACTATCACAAAATCTATTGCTTAAAAACATAACATTTTAATGTTCATGATCCTTGGTGACAATTGGTTCTGGATCTAATGAATGCATGTCAAATCATGCACGCTGAAGATGAGAATTGGATCTCCATCAGAAATATACACCAAGATGAGATCTCACATATGATGACTGAGTGATGAGAGGATATCTACTAGAAGTCATTGAGAAGCATTTGGGTTGATGAAAACCATTGTTCTGCGATGTCAGCATAGGGTTACTTGGAAGTGAGAATGAAAAGAAAAAATGTCGAGGAGGATCCAAAGCCATATAATTGACTTTTAAATCCTATAAAATATAAACTGTAAGACTCATATAAATGAAACTTGAAACATGGATTAAAAATATAAGAAATAGTTCAATATAAATTATTCTTCTTATAGTTTATATTTTATAGTCTTTCAATGTCACATGCTTGAAACATTTTTATGTTTCAAGTTGGTGGTTTTAAAATATTCTAAATTATTTTTCATAAACAATTTTATGAATGTTTCTTTATATTCAACTATTTATTATATATTTAATCCATTTTTTTTAATTTTTATTTATATTGGTTGTATAGTTTATATTTTATAGGATTTAAAAGTAACATACTAGAAACATTTTTAAGTTTCATGTTGAAGGTTTTGAAGGTTTATAAATTATTTTTCATCCACAATTTGTATGAATTTTTTTTACAATTTATTATATGTTTAATCCACGTTTTTATATTCATTTATATTTGTCTAATAGTTTATATATTATATACATTAAACTTCACATACATGAATCATTTTTATGTTTCATGTTGGTGCCTATGAAAGCTTATAAATTATTTTTCATTAATAATTGTTACAAAAGTATTTTTATTTTTGAATATTTTCTATATGTTTAATCCATGTTTTAATTTTCATTTATATTAGTCTTATATTTTTTATTTTCTAGTCATTCAAATTCAAATACTTGAAAAATTTTACGTTTCATGTTGGTGGCTTTGAAAAGGTTATAAATTATTTTTCATCATTTTTTTTATGAAATTGTTTTTATTTTTAACTATTTCTTGTATTTTTAATCCATTTTAATTTTCATTTATATTGGTCTAATATTTTATATTTTATATGCTATCAAAGTGACATACTTGAAACATTTTTATGTTTCATGTTAGTTTTTATAAAGGCATATAAATTTTTTTTCATCAACATTTTTATGGAAATTATTTTTATTTTTGACTATTTATTATATGTTTAATACATATTTTAATTATCATTTATATTGTTCTTATAGTTTATATTTTATAGGCTTTCAGGTTCACATACTTGAAATATATTTAGGTTTTAATTTGGTGGCATTGGATACTTATAAATTGTTTTTCATCAACATTTTTCACAAAAACCATTTTATTTTAGACTATTTCTTATATTTTTATTCCATGTTTTAATTTTATTTTATATTTGTTTTTTAGAATATATTTTATATGTTATAAAATTCACATACTTGAAACATTTTTATGTTTCCAGTTGGTGGCTTTGAAAACTTATAAACTATTTTTCATCAACATTTTTTATGAATTTTTATTTTATTTTCAACTTTCTTTATATATTTAATCCATGTTTTAATTTTTATTTATATAGGTATTATAGTTTATATTTTATAGGCTTTCATATTCAAATTCTTGAAATATTTTTAAGTTTCAATTCGGTGGTTTTAGTTTCTTATAAATTATTTTTCTTTAATATTTGATAAAAAATAATTTTATTTTAGAATATTTATTATATGTTTAATCCATGTTTTAAGATTCATTTATATTTGTGTTATAGGTTATATTTTAGAGTCTTTCAAAGCCACAAACATGAAACATTTCTGAATCCCACATCAAAAATGTTGAATGTTCTGCACAGGAAAGGGAGAACTTGAATCCCACATCGGAAATGCAGAATGTTCTGCCCAGGAAAGGGAGAACTTGAATCCCAATTCAAAAGTGTAAAATGATTTCTAGGGATAGAAATATTATAAAAGGGATCCATGACGTTGGGTTTTTGTCATAATTCAGATTGTTTTAATGATAATACTACTGGATATGAAATAATAGATAAATTCTACAGGTATTTTTTCTTATATATATATATATAAACAAAATAAAAATAAAAATAAAAATAAATTTTTTAAATATATAGAAAATAATATATAAAAAAGATTTTTTGAAATAGTAAAAAACACTTTTAGGGTAATGGATCCTGTGCCGCTGCCACCTTTGGACTAAACCGAAAGTTAGTAGCATCGATGCCGCCTTCACTGCACATTTTTAAATATATTTTAAAACAATGCATTTTTTAGAAAGAACATTTAGAAAAAATCGATGAGGATAGTGACCATGATAGCAGAACTTCTCTCAAATCTTCATTTCATCGACCCCACCCATCCCTCATGAAACCTCTCTCCTCAACGCTGACCCCCCACCACAATCCCCCAACGATTGTGACTCATGACTGTAGGCCCTGGGAGTGGCTCCCCGCTCTCCTTCTCCTAATTACCCATGCCCCTTATGAACCCAACCCATGATTCCAACATCCCTCTGACCAGCTTCTCCCTGCAACTTAGACCCACATCATTCTTTTCCCTCTATCTTGACCTAGATTTATTGGTCCCCAAACCATTCATGAGTTAGACAATTCTAGCTTCACCTCCAATCCATTCATTTCCCTCTCCCCATCATCACCACCTTGTTAGTCTTATTTCACTGCATCCAACTCCCTTGATTGAGAAGTAATATTTTTTTACTTTATGTTTTTTGAGGTTTTCATGTTGTATGTTTAATGTTTCTCTAAATTATCATTTTTTCTTATTGGATTATTATTTTGACAAATCAAGGACCTAATGTGGTTGATATAGTAGTTGGTTGTTCCCTACCCTAAAATATTTTTCCAAATAATCAAACTTATAAAAAGTATTATACTCCAGTAATGACTTAGAGCTATATTATAAATTAATATGAACTCATAGTCATAAATTATATGTCAATTAATATTTAATCAATAATTAATTACATTACTGATTATTATTAATTATATAATATTTTCATATCTTTATTAATTTAAATATTTTAATTATCTATTTAAATTATATTTACACTTAAATGTATTCCTATTCTTTTTTAATATTAACTATGTGATGATATATATTTTTAGTTAAAATTATAGAAAGTATCATAAATATTTATGAATATTGTTTATTTAATATTATTACACTAAATTATTTTAATTGGTTATAAATATTCAAAATCATTTTATAGTATTTTATTGGTCTTTTTTATTTATTTTCCATATTTTAGTTTCAATAAGGTTTTCTTATAATTATAATTTTGTGGAAGAATATTTTTTATAGAATAGTGTTATAAATTAATAGCTCTTTTTGGATTAAACATTTATAATTATTTTTTAAATTTTATCTTAGAAGTGTGATAATCCAATACCTATGGATAAAATTTTGATTAGTCTACCTCAAAGCACACCTTAGTATCCCAAGGTTTTGGAAGAATTTTTAGATTATGAAATTGAAAATTGAACCTTGGATGTTAAAATAAAATATTCTTGTCTTGATTGTAAATTGAAGTAGTGTTTGAATAGAAATAAATTATTGGAGAAATTGATGTTGAAATAGTTTCATTCTCACTATATATGATTGATTTGTCATGGAGAATCGATTGTTATTTAATGTCAAAATAATGATTATCATGTCAAACACAAAGTTACCCATGAGAGGAAAATTTAGTTCGAATCATGATAAATGATCAATTTGGATTTGAAGGATAAATTTAAAAGATATTTATATATCAACATGAATTTTGGTTTTTCTTGAAAAGGTCAATCATTCTTTGAACTTTAATGAAAAAATGAGTTTTATGGATTAGTTGAAGTTGGAAAACCCGAACATTATGAAGGGTGTGACATGTAATCAAAGTTTCCCTTTTATATTTAAGTTGTATCATATCATATTTACTTATATAATTGATAAAAAAATTGTACCTGATTCTATGGTTGCGTCATGATGTGTTTATTAAATCTACTTTCCCTGTATCATTCTATGAGATGAAAAAAATCATCAAATAACTTGTACTTGATTATGAAAAGATACATGAATTACCTAATGATTTCATGTTTCATTAAGGTTAAGTGTCCAATAATTAATAATGCTTAATATTTTATACAAGTAGATTGAATTAAATGATCAACAATGAGAATAAAAATCAATGCAAAATTAATAAGAAGAATATAAAGAAGAAAACTCCCATATAGGTATTGTGATATTTTCCTCTAAAAACCCTCTTACAAATATTATTCATGAAATCTAACACTATATACGACATGAAGTGGATTTTTTAGGATAGTAACAATGATGGAATTATGTGTCATCCAATATATTCAACATCATGGAAGGTATTAGATTCATTATTTGTGGATTTTTATTCAAGTCCAACAAATGTATGTTTGGGATTTCCTTCAAATTATTTTAACGTTATTGGTAATTTAAGTGATAACTATAGCCAAAATCCAATTATTTTGACTCCAAATAATATTCTTCCAAGGATGTGTATGAAGAAGACCTATTTAATTATATTTATAATTATTCATGGAAAGAATGTTTTTGGAAATGAAACTAATGAAAACCTTCAAAATCTTATCAATGAATGGTGATAATTTTGGGAAGATGGATTGGAAACATATGATGCTTGAATTAAAAAACTATTAAAAATTCATGCTAATATAATGTGGAAGATTAGTGACTTTTTAGGCATTGAGAATGTATATAATTGGAATACTCATACTATTTTAGCTTGTCCAATTTTAAATTTTTATTTTGATCCACAACGATTAATCATTGTATAATATGGTGATTTATGTTTCATCAATGTTTTCTTGATTCTTCTCATAAATTCAGGTTTTGTAAGACACAATTCAATGGAGATATTGAGTTGATATAGTTACAGAATATGTTATTTGATTCATAAATCATTTGATAATTACTAAATACCACTGTAGAATTTAGGAAATGTAATCAATATAAAGAATGGGGAAAGGGTAAAAGGTGAAATATCTAAAGAAGTTGGAACATAATAGTATAAGAAAATGATAATATTTCTCAATATTATATATTATGAGTTTAATTTGATGCATTATATTCATGACAAAAATCATATTGAAAATAATTCATTTGTAAAATCCCGAATCTGGTCCCACACACTGGTGCCCCGATCCAGTCAGTCACATGACCTCAAGTGCACATCGCCATATTCCAAATACTATACACTAGAATGAATAGTCTGATATTAGATATTAGAAGACTTCACCCACATTATCAGAGTAATACACTGGCATAAATAAATTAACAATAACCAAATAATGATATAACATAACGAGAATAATTTAATATCATAAGATGACCAAAACTATAAATACAATATCAAAACTAAAAAGTAGATATGACATGATAGAGTATGTGCCAAGTGTAAAAAATAAACTCAAAAGTAATGACACCGACAACTCAAATGTGGTTCCCAAACCACGATGGATTACATTATCCATGTTTCCTCCAAAATAATCCATTTATGATTGGGAATTTTCCCTTATCCTGTTTTAAAACCATGAAATCTATTCGGGAACTGATCAGGTAGCCCGAGTAGGGTGCGAGTACAACATAGTTGGCCACCACCACCAATGTCTAAAACAATATATATTAAATAAAATTGTATGAAGTTTTACAAATAAATAAATACAATAAATAAGTAAATATTTATTACATTATCAATTATTATTTATTTAAACACATAAACCCTCAGGTTCTCAAGGACACCCTAACCCTCAATACTTAAATTAGCCTATTCCAGAGTCTAAATGGTCAGAGAGGGATATCATATATCAGATTTCCAATATTACCATTCTTCAACACAATTCTCTTATGAATTCCATTGTTACCATTCATTTTCTCAATTCACATATGAATTTATTTATTATCATTAATTGTATTAATTCACACATGAAATACATTATTACCATTCATTATCTAATTTCACACATAAATTCCATTGTTACCATTCATTGTATCAATTTACACATGATTTCCATTGTCATTATTCATTTTCTCAATTCTCAAATGAATTCCATTATTACCATTCTCCATTTAAATTTTCATATGAATTACACTATTACCATTCATCATTTCAATTCAAATTTTCCATGACAAGCCATTAGTTAATTCACCCATTAATTAATCACAATTGTATCCTTAATTAATTCAATAATTAATCAACGTAATCTCATTAATTGATTCATTATTAATTAATCAATTCACAATTTCAATATAACGGTAATTAATTTAGTAATTAATTATCCTAATTTCACATTTACAATACCTCAGAAATTAATTATATAAAATAAACAACCTCAATTTCTCAGAATTAATTCAACAATTATTTATCTAAAATAAAAAATATCAATATTTAATAATTATTTCAACAATTAATTATCTCAGATCATCAATCTCAATATCTCTTAATCAATCCAACAATTAATTATCACCAATAAATAATACAAATATCTCATAATTATTTCAAAAAATTATTATCTCAAATCAAAAATCTCAATATTTCTTAATTAATTAAATAAATAATGATCTGAAATCAATAATACCAATATAACATAATTAATTCATTAATTAATTATCCATTTCAATATCCCTAATTTCACAACTCTTTAATTATTTAATTTTCCCAAAAAATTAATCTAATTTATAAATATAAATTTCTATTCATCCAATAAAAATTCGAGAATTACACACATGTAATTGAAATAAAGACCCCAGGAATTGAATTATAGACCACCAACCTCAATTCATTGATGAGAAATTTCCCCATGGATATACCCGATATGAAGTAGGTCAATCAAGAACATTGTGAAGTACATGATCTTGATCTAAAACCGTAATTCTAGATTGAAAAGTAAATATCACATAATCATAGATCTAGATCCGAATATTTTGGATCTAGATCAAATGAAATAGAGGAAAACTTCCCTCTAAAAGATGAGGGAGAGCAGGTAAAGAATATTGGAACCACATGGGATAAGATTCTCTACCAGGAGGGGTGTAGATCTTAAATCCTCTATTTGATTTGTGAAGAACAGAGGCTAGGAATCCTTGGAATATATCCGAGAGCCTATAATATTGTAAAAGGGAATTAAGGGTTCATTTAGGGCCAAATAGGGTCTAAAATTGTATCTTATAAAATTTTAAATCTAATATTATTTGGATTAAAATCATGTATACTTAGTTTTCTGATCGGGGCACAAGGTTTCCCCTAAACTTGTGCCTCAACCATGCACCTCTTTAGGGGGGGTGGTGGTGGTGGTGGTGGTGGTGGTGTAGTTTTTCTTCTTTATGGTGCACATGTTCACTAACCATGCACCATGCATGCAAACCCTCTATATTTAGGGTTTCATGGTTTGCTGGTCCTAGGTGAACGGTTAACAAAAATAGTGTTCCAACAATTCACTACCATCTTTCAACCATTTTTCTCAAATTTTAACCCAAACAAAACCCAAAGTAAAACCCCAATAAAAACAACTCAAAAAAAGGAAAAAGTGTTTCTATAAATAATTCACAGACCTATCCAGAAAATGCTAGGGTTTTATAATCTCCCTACCTTATAATACTTTATCCCTGAGATGCACTCCAAATAATCTCTAAGATTCTGAGTCAAAAAGATCAGGCCATTGATCCCTCATATCGACTTCTCTCACCAATGATTATTATCGAATGCACCCATATTGATACAATACATGAACTATTAGTATGGACATTTTTCCCATTAATTTCTCACTATGATCCAAAATACATATTAGATGATCATCAAAGAATGCATCCATATTGAGCTCATAATAGTCCACATAAATCACATGAGAAGTGCTGAGGGGATACTGATGATGGAACGACACATAAAAAACATAATTCATAGCATTTTATCTAAATAGAAGATTCAGTCAGGATGCCACTAGCCCAATTCCCTCTAAAACCTCGAACATTTTAATAATATTGGGAGCCAATATACCCTATCTTTGTATCCTATGGTGACACAATCTAGGTGACAGTAGAAGTAATACATGGTCATTCTTTGTAAAGTCTAGGTTTTTTCAATGTTTATGAGAATACAACATATGTATAATCTAATCAATATCTGTACATGTTAGAATTAACTATACCTACTCCAACATATCCCACACGAGACAAGGTCCCAAAAAATCTAACTCACCTGCCTCAATCTAGAAAAGAGTGGTTCGGTAGGGCCTTCTATAAAGAGCCTCATATGGTTCCATATGTATAGTTACCTAATGAAAAATTTAATAGGATAACTCCAATAGTTCTAGGTGATTCTCCCAAGACCCACCAAAGTCAAGAACACATTCTTGCAACATATTATCAACCTTCGGTATAATATTCTCTCACTTCCCATCTATATGTGGGTGGAAGGATGTAGTTAAAAAACTTTCTTATGAAGCCCCTTCTACAATCCCTACCATAATAGAGAAGTAAAACACGAGTAATGGTCTAAAACTATATTACATGGAACCTCGTAAAGATAGAATATCTTCTGAACATATTACTCTTCCATGTGATCCACTATAAAATTATCCCATATTGGAAATAAATAAGCTACTTTTGACAAGAATTCCACAATAAACCAATTTTTCTCATTATTCTGAGGCGTCCTCTGTAGAACCACTTAAAAATCCATGGTCACTTCATCCCACATTCATTTCGGAATGGAAAATAGCCACACTAAATAACTGGGTCATTGATGTGTAGCCTTCAAATAATGACAGGGGTATCATCATTTAATGAACATTATTATCTCATTTTCTTCCCCCACCAAAACCACTGTCGTAGTTCATGGTACATTTTGGTAACACCTGGATTTACCTCCCACATCAATGCACAAGCCTCATTTTTTAGCTCCTCTTGCATTCCCATAGGCACAAAAACCTGATTCTTGATATAGGTGACTCCATCAGCATTTATGGTATAATCTGATGGTGAATTTCCACCATTAATGCTTTAACTCAAGGCCAAACACTTCAGGTCCTTATAATATTTGTGTCTGATCCATCTCAAAATAATAAAATCCACTAAAACTAATACAATATTCATCTTCTCCATACACTCCTAAACCACAACATGCATCTTATCCAGCAAAGTCATCATTTTTCACTCAGTAGAAGACTCTTAAACCACCTATGTTTGAGTGTTCATGCTCAAAGAATCAGAAAAGTAGTTTCCCTTTCCAGGAGTATGTGGTTGTTCAAAATGAAATGACTATATATAATTAATCCATATTCACTATTGGATATTAAAATATTATTGTGAATAGGTATACTATAACATCTTGTAATCCATATACGTAGTAACTATTTCTCCAAACATGTGATGAATCCAACACTTTAAATCATAAACCACAACATCCAACTCGAGGTCATATGTAGGGTAGTTATTTTCATGTGGCCACATCTTTCGATACCGATATAGAAAAGCTTGATCTCATTTATTCAATGCATCAACATGTATTATCCTAAAAGAATCACAATAAACCATGTAATCTTAACTTAGATCTGGTAGGATCAAGATTAGTGCCAATGTCATGAACTTCTTTAGCTCCTAGAAAAAATTATCACATCCTCCATACTAGTAAAACCATATACCTATTTTTTATTCCATAAAGAGGTGCTTACAAATGGGAAAGGTCCTCAACGAATATAAGATAATATCCATATAGCCCCAAGAAACAACAAATATCAAAAACATTCTTGGTATTATCCCAGGAAACCACTCCTTGAACCTTATCTAGGTCCATTTTCACACCTTCTTCTATGATTATGTAACCAAAAAATAATACTTCATCAATCCATAAATCAAACTTAGATAGTTTGGTGTATATCTAGGTCTCTCTAAGTGTTTTCAGGAGGATTTCAACATGTTTGTCATGATCATCATGATACTTTTAATACACCAAGATTTCATCCACCAAAACCACCAAAAACGGATCAAAATATGGATGAGATATTATTTTCATTAAGATAGTAAACACTACCAGTGCATTCATCCACCCAAAAGACTTTTCAAAGAACCCAAAATTTACACGCTTATATCTAAAATAATTCCTCACTATATTAGAATATGAACTCTCAACTAATGATACCCTAGTCTCAAGTAAAATCTGAAGAAAACACAATTTCCTCTCAACTGGTCAAATAAATCATAGATGTGTAGAAGAGGATACTAGCTCCTCACTTTCATCTGGTTGAACATTCGGTAATCGACACACATGTATAAGGTTCCATCAACATTATTTGCAAAAAATACTAGAGAAACCCAAGGTGGCGTACTTGTTCAGATAAATCCATTATACTCCATCACTTCTAGATGTGTCTTGAAATTTTTAAGCTATATTTTTGACAATATATATAGTGGAATTGAAACTGACACAAAACCCAACATGAGCACAATTTTATATACCACCTCTCTCTCATGTGGTAGTCCTGTGAAATATTCTAGAAACATATCCTGAAACATATCCACTACAGGTTGAGAGACATCGTTCATTAAACCTTCGTCATCTGGAAACAAACTAGAAACCTAGGTGGTAATCTCCCCCAGTTTCTAGTGAATTGGATCTTCACATCCCTCTTTAATATGACAATCTCCCCGGTGAATATAATTGTCACCCTTAGGAGATGAAATAGACACTCTCCTATTATAACAGTCTATATGGTCTCGGTATGTTACTAAATAGTTCATACACATAATTAGGTTGAAGAAAAACGTGTCAAGGATTTTAATATCCCATCGAAAATAATATTACCCAACCAAGAGAAAATATCAATTGCATAAGAAGATGTCTCTAGACTATACTCCCAATGGTGTATCTATTGTTAACACCCCACTCATGAACTCTTCCATTTTCCTAAAAAATAACCCCATGTTTTACCGAAAAAAGGAACGAGAGGCACCAATATCAAATAAGGAACTATTTACTATATAATCTACAAGAATAGAATATCTAACTATCAATGGTTTGGCCTCTCTATCTACAAGTTTAGGTTACACCACAAGAAAATATCCTATCCATATTTCATGTGATACAATCTGAGTCCCCTATACTAAACCACTCTACTAATACGAGTTCTCTTACTCAGAAGCATGATTCCTATAGCCTTTACCACCAAATTTAGTAGTACTCCACTACCAGACTAATATGGACAAGTAGATCCACATCCCACACTCTGGTTTTGTCTAGATGCTCTATCAGTACCCATATATCACTGGTTCTGACAAAAAATCTACAAATGACCCATCCTAATGCAAGAGAATCACTTTACTGGTAGTCGCGGACAATTTCAATGGTAGTGGCCCTACCTACCACACTACTAAAATATAATCTGGGTAAGGTCCTATGTGACATAACCTTCCCTCACAAAACTCTTCTTGTTATCCCCTGGATAACCCCACATAGGGATGCTTCCAAATCATAGAATACACACCTTCTAATTGTCCATAAGAAACCATCTATCCTAAAATAAAATCCTCATTTAGGGTCCCCAAAGCTATGAGATCATGATCTATCACCTTAACCAAATTATTTATCTGAAAAAGGATAACAAGGGACTTAATATCACATTTAATCCCATCCTAGAAATGCTTCACCATAGCAATCGCATCCCCTAATAACACTAGAGAAAAAACTGTATGTCTGTAATGTGTCCAACATAGTCCCTCACATATATATGTCCCTGAGTCAACCTTATGAACTCATCTTCTCTATCCAACTCCACATATTTGGATATAAGTTCTCCACAAACATCTATAATAAGTCCTCACAAAACCCACCATCAACCTATCATGTTCGAGCTTGAACCTTTTACCAGCACTTCACTTATCCTCATAGCATATAATCAGCAAAGGTGACCCTCTTCACAGTAGGATTCTTCAAATGGTCAACAATAGCGTCGATGGACTCAATATGGAGCTCAGATCTCACAGGTCCACACTCTCTATTTAAATTCTAAGTGTTTTGTAACTAAAATTCACACATAAGGTTAGACATTCTCTTCACAACCCATTATGGGACTCTTCTATAAATATAACAGAGTGACTGAAGTTTCCTCAAAACATATATCATTCTTCATCACATGGAATTATCGATGCCTCTGGTTCCACCACTGTAGGATCTCCCATAACCATGTCCTCCTATCATTCTCCCAACAATCGCCATCATGGAGGCATAACATTACAATTCCAAATAGACATCTCATGACACATAACAAAACTTTGGAATATTAAACAATAGGGTTTTCA
This sequence comes from Viscum album, assembly GCA_963277665.1. Lineage (NCBI taxonomy): Eukaryota > Viridiplantae > Streptophyta > Magnoliopsida > Santalales > Viscaceae > Viscum > Viscum album. Next base: position 704,968,063 of record OY728158.1, on the reverse strand, counting down.
CATTAATCTATAATAATTCATTCCCAATTCCCATATCATTGTCAAAAACATGGATCTAGTACTAATTTTAACCATACTACACATATGATATGGTTCACAATGGGTAAAATAATTCTCATAATCAATTTTCTCATTAGACACCCAGTTAATCTCATCTTGCATCATTTTACCATTCTCAATTTTATACTAAGAAACAATTTTTTAGTTCAATTTCAAGAGCAAGGAAAATAAATTCATGTTAAAAAAAACAATCCCATAAACCATATGTATAAAGATAGAAACCTATCTCTATTACCACTTTGTAACATCCAAATATGTTTTTTCACACACTCGTGCCCCGATCCGATCAATCACATAACCTCAAGCATGCCTCCTCATATGTGAGAGGCAAATGACTACCTGTGAGTGTTTTATATCAGTCATAGGGAGACTATACCAACACTATCAGAGTAAAACAACAATGGAAATAAATAAAAATTAAGTAAAATATGATATAACATAACCTAAGTAAGTTATTATCGCTAGATGAACAAAATTGGAAATACAATATCAAAACTAAACAATATATATGTTGTGCTATAGTCTGTCACATGTGTCAAAATGTAACTCCAAAGTAAATACATTTACAACTCACAAAAAGGCATGAAACCATATAAACTTCCATTATCCACAATCCAACCGAAATTGTCCGTCTAATACAGGTCCTTTTCCCTTATTCTGTCCTACAACCATTAAATTTATTCGGTAACCAATCAGACAACACAAGTAGGTTGTGAGTACAACTCTGTAGGCCACCACCTACGAAATATAAAATAATATCCAATAAATAATATTTTATATGGTTTTATATAGAAATAAATTCAATGCATAAGTAAACAGTTGTCACATTTTCAATAATTCATTATTTAACCACATAAACCCTCGGGTTCCCAAGGACACCTGAACTCTTAATACATGCTTCAACCCATGCCGGAGTATGAATTATCACTAAGGGATATCATTTCCAAGTATATCATTACTATCACTCTTCATCTCAATTCATATATTAATTCCATTTTTATCTTTCATTATCGTAATTCAAAAATGAATTCCATTATTACAATTCATTTCATTAATTCACAAATGAAATCCATTGTTACCTTTCATTGTCTTAATTTACACATGAATGCCATTTTTCTATTTATTGTCTCAATTCACACATGAATAAAATTTTTACCATGAATTATCTCAATTATCATATGAATTCCATTATTTCCATTCATCATTTCAATTCACATATTAATTCCATTGTTACCATTCATTATTTCAATTCAAATATTCCATAACAACCCATTAATTAATTCACCAATTATTTATTCAAAATATTCTCATGAATTAATTAAACCATTAAACAATCACCTATCATTAAATAATTCATAATTAATTAATCAATTAACAATTTCAATATAACAATTATTATTCAATAATTAATTGTCCCAATTTTTCAGTCACAATATCTCAATAATTAATTACAAAATTAGTTATTTAAAATAAACAATCTAAATATACCATAATTAATTAAAAAACTAATTATCTCAAATCCACAATCTCAATATTTCATAATTAATTCAATAATTAATTTTCTCAAATCATCAATATCAAAATCTCATATTTAGTTACACAATTAAATATCTGAAATCAATAATCCTAATATCTCATAGTTAATTCTACAATTAATTTTCTCAAGTAAAAAATCTCAATATTTCATAATTAATAAAATAATTAATTATTTAAAATTAGAAAAATCAATATATCTTAATTAATTATACTATTAATTATAGAATTCAATAAATTCAATGTCCCTAATTTTATAATTTGTTAATTGGGTAATTTTTACAATTAATTAACCTAATTTAGGAAACTAAATTTCTAATAATACAATATAAATTATAAAATTAAATATATATAATTAGAATCAATACTTTTTGGATTTTAATTATAGACTACATATCTCAATTTGTTGATGAGTGATTTACCAATGGAAATCCACAATTTGAGGTAAATCAATCAATAATGCGATGAAGAACATGATATGGATCTAAAACCCTAATTCAAGAATGAAGAATCAATATCCCAAAATCCTAGATAAATATCTATCAAAATAGAGGATATATCTCCTCTAAAAGATGAGGGAGATATGGGAAAGAAGAAGGAAACCACATAGGATAATATCCTCTTACTAAGAGGGGTGTGTATCTTCAATTATCCCACTATCCCCTTTCCCTCCACCTCTCCTCCTATGTTATCATTGATGGTAACCCTGAGCCCATGACCCCTGACCCACCCCACCTCCACAAACCCTTCCCCCCTTGACCCTCCACCATCTGAAATCCTCTCTATCCTCTATATTGGGGATGGGAACCCTCCACCCTGACTCTCCCCCTATGACCTCCTCTCTATCTGACTCGTCGGTGACATGAACCATGTCCCACCCTTCGACCTCCCACACCCCAACTCAGTTCCACTCATCAGTGGAGAATTTATACTATAGTGGTTTCATTACATTTTTGAAGTATATTATATCTAGTAAAGTTTTATTATCCATATCATTTTCCCTTGGATGGTCGTGTATCTGTCATTATATTCAATAATTATTTTTACATTCATACTTTTTTTTATAAAATTGTTTACCTAATTATTGATGGTGTTTATTGATTATGTATTATGTTTTTTTGTTTTTCATAAGCTATAGGATACTATAGGTAAGGTCCTCTTATATATTTTTTCTTTCTTGGTGCTAGTCATCATCCCTTATCCTATTTTGGGTGTGTTTGGTCTAGAGTAGTCTTCACACCACCATGCCTTGATTGGGACCAAAAAGATTTGTTTCACTAAAATTGCATTAGATAGGTTCGATAGCTAAAAAATATATGGATCACATTATTTATTTTTCACTACTTCATTAAATAACATTCCCTGAGATATACGTCTAATTGGCAGTTACCAAAATTAATGGATGTTTTTATATAATAATTTATGAACATTATTATGATTATATATGTATTATAAATTGTTATATAAATCATTATAATTATTAATATTAGAATAATAAGCAATATGGAAACATGAATTTCAATATTATGTAACAAAAATTATATGAGATATCTACTACATGATATGATATTATACTATAATAAATACCCTACGATTTAGTTATGATTATAAAGTTGTGTATCCTATATATAATATTAAAATAATATATTAAAATATAATAGTAATTTATACTATATTATTTACTTAGTTTATGGAATATTTATCACTTTCACATAATCAATTATGTCCTTTAAATATTCTTTCATATTCTTTACAATTCTATAAGAATCCATCAAAACTCCATTAAAATTGTTTATCAAAAACAATAATTATTTGAAAAAAAAACTATTTCGGTCATTTGAATAAATTTTATAAAATAAAAAATTATAAAAATATGGTCCTTAGTCATTTGAAATGTTTGAATGGTGAGAACAAAAAATTTTAGGATCCTAGCTGATCAGTATCTCAGAGCACATCACCACTATCTTCATCTTATGTGGATGCTAGTGATTCAGTTGTATCCGAAACTACTAGCGATCTAATAGTTTCCCCAAATTTTACTGGTTTCTCACTTCCTGATTCATCTTTGGTGATGGAGCAGTTCATCACCCCTCTATATAGGGGATATTTTTGAGTTACTATTATAGGAATATATACCCTTTTCAAAAAGAAATTATATTTTATTAATTGAGTAATGCATTTTTCCAACAGTTAAAGACAACCATAGAAGGGATATAAATATGAACATGGTAGATGTATGGGACTTGAAAGACTTTAATATTATCATTCAATTTGAGGAGTTTAGGGTACCTACTAGTGACACTGCTATATTATATTGAGAAATTCATAAGCATATTGGTTTTGAGATAGTGATATTTCCTATTAATTATAGATGTTGGAATTCATACTTCTACAACTTAGAAAAGCAAAGTATTTGAAACTCATGTAGTGATATTATTAATTTAATATTAATTTACAATTAATTTAAAATAAATGAGTAATTTTTTTCATATACTCATAATTTTTTATGTTTTTTACTTCTTGATGTTTTTCCATTTTGATGTCCCTAACACCGTTTCATGACTAGGGACTTTGAAAATTATGGGAAAGAAATCGAGAGATTTTAAAATGATATTATGGAATGATTTTAATGGATCTTCTCTAACATCAGTAAAAATGTATGAGAAAGTGTCTGAAGTAATTTATCATGACAAATAGAATCTCTTTTTCGATATCAATAGAGATGAATCTCATGAGTTAATTTGATATTTTATAGTATCTCAATAACTTAACATATTATAATTATAATTTTTATTATTGTTTCTATTTTTATTGTAATTTAAAAAAACTCTATGAATCGTAAGAATCAAATCATTCATCACATTATAGGGTATTATAGTTTTTTGAGAAAAATAAGAATTTTTATTTTTATTTGACCCAATATTATTTATATCAGTTTATTATGACTCTAGGTTTTTTCCAACCTATTCAAAAAAATTATAAAGTCTATTTAGTTAGGTCACATTATTTTCCGAATAAGGATGTGGTTTAATATGAATAGGAAAACGGACCTCAGTTTTCTAAATGAACCAACAAAAGACATTGGAGTAAGTACTTTTCATTTCCATTTCATATTATATCATTACCATAAAATTATAATAAAAAATATTACAATAACTAACCAGCCATGAAAAATAAATGAGGAAACTAAAAGGATCAAATGATGTCAATTTGACATGGTTTGATACATATAGTCGGCCCCAATTATTTGGGTTTAAATCTTGTTTGTTAATATAATATTATTTTCAATATTATCTTTTTATAGTTTCTAAATAAAAAAAATAATAATTAAAAATTTATTAATTAGACAAATTATGAAGTTTATATATTTTAAAAAATAATTGTTAATATTTTTTTGTTAACATGTTAATGTTCAAGATGTCTAGGAGGAAAACCCTTTTCAATCATCATCGATTTCTTAGAATGATATAGTTGGAATAGTTTTAGTGAAGAAGAATCACATACGTGTATGTTGGATGGGTTATGGGCCTACTCCTTCAGCTATTTTTGGTAGGGTGGCATCATCCATTACAGCTACACCCTATGTGGGTTCTAGTAGTGTCGTTGATTGGGATTCACAATTAGAAATTGCAAGATTAAAAGAAAAAGTGAATGAACCAGATTTTTATTAGCAAACACAAGCTCAATGGTGGTAACAAATTAAAAATTATTTTGTTACTTTATTTTAGTGGATGATCGACACAATACCCTGAGAAATGTCCAACCTTATAGCTCGTCCCAGTGAGGTAAATTCTAAACTAAATATATCATTCAGAAAATAAGAAATAACATGTAAAATATCTATAATCTACATAGATGAAATTTATGATAAACATCACAAAATAAATTTATTTTATCTATTTATTGATGGTTCTTTATAACCACTACTAAATAACTTATAAATGTTTATATTAACTACTCCCATGTTATTGTCTGTTTTTTTTGTTAAAACAATTATCACTGAATAAATAAAACCCCACTATTGTGTACCCATAAAAGAACACATATAAAAACAACCACTATACTATAAAAACCATCTCTAAATGATTTTTGACCATGAAATACATAGAAGTATAGAAAGTAAAATTATCTATCTTAAATCAAATTCTAGCACCAAGGGATAAAACATAACAAATCTATAAATTATTAATTATTTAAACAAAATTAAAAATAATGTTAAATAATTAATATTATTATTAATATATTATCTATAAAATTATAATTCATGAGAATATTAAATAATTAAAAAATGTTATTATAGTGAAAAAACCACATAATGATTTTGGAAATGTAGAAACAAATGATACATCAATCTTGAGTTACAGTTTTCTTGTGATGCCCAAAATACGTTTTTAGTGTTTTAAAACAATAAAATGCACATTTAACTATCAAAACAATAACACTATATACTTTATTAAGATGAAATAAATTAAAACCCACCATTGAATTATTTATGACATATACAAGAAAACAATACATCCATTGAACATGAAGTGTGCTAGAAATGTCTCAAATATGAAATTTTAAAAGATAAAAAAGTTTTAAAATCATGCCTCAGGGGGTAAAAAACAAGAAAATTATGTTGAATTGTCCTTGAATACAGGAAAAATGGTAATATATTTAATTTTAAAATGTATGAACTGAAAAAATTTCATTCGAATGATGGTTTTATAGTTATGGTCATAAACACGTATTTTGTGTTTTAAAGCACTAAAATGTGTATAGGACGGTCAAAAACATCCAAAAAACATCTGATTTTCCTAAAATTAGAGGAATACACTATAGATTTAATTGTTAAATATATGAACCAATGTAATGTAATTCTGAATAAAAGTTTTCCAGTTATTTTCATATATTCATATTTAGGGTTTTAAAATAGTACAACATCTCTGGAACGGTGAAAACCAGACAAACATTGTTGGATTGTCTAGAAATCTTGGTAAAACCACAGAATATTTAATTTTGAAATGTAATAACTTAAGACACATCATTCTGAATGGTGGTTTTCCCTTTATGTATGAAAATTCCTTTTTAGCATTTTAAAACACTAAAATATTTTTGGAGTGGTCAAAAGTAGAAAAACAATTCTGTATTTTCTTAAAATATTGGGAAAACCATTGTATATTTAATTTTGAAATATAGGATGCGATGACATGTCATTCTGATTGATGATATTCTCATTATGGCCGTAAATGTGTTTTTTTTCTATTTATAAAATACTATAATGTGTATAGAATAGTCAAAACCATCCAAATAAAATAATATTTCCATAAAATCAAGAGACAATGCCCCTATATTTAATTTTGAAATTTTGGAATTGGAGGAATGTCATTCCAAATGACGATTTTCCTGTTATGGTTGTAAATATGTTTTTAGTGTATTGAAGCGCTAAAATGTGCATGGAATGATCAAATCTAGAGAAACTATGTCTAATTGAGTTGAAATAGGGGAAGAACTATAGTATATTTAATTTTGAAATGTAGGAACTGACATCACATCATTCCGAATGACGGTTTTCCCATTATGGTTGTAAATGCATTTTTAGTGTTTTGAAACACTAAAATGTTGGTGGAACGGTTAATAATAGACAAAATACATCTTATTTTCATGAAATTAGGGGGAAAAAACTTTATATTTAATTTTGAAATGCATTAATTGATGACACATCATTCCCAATGACGGTTTTCGTGTTATGGAAATAAACACGTTTTTGGTGTTTTAAAACTCTAAAACATGCATGGAATGGTCAAAATCATGAAAATGATGTTAGATTTTCCTGAAATAATAGGAAAAAACAATTGATTTAATTTTTAAGTGTAGGAATTGATGACATTTCATTCTGAATGATAGTTTTTCCGTTATGGTTGTAAATGTATTTTTCATGTTTTAAAACACAAAAACATTCGTGGAATGGTCCAAACTAGCCAAATGATGTTGACTATTCTGGGAATGGGTGAAAACCAATTTATATTTGATTTTTAAATCTTTTAATGAACATTACATCACTTAGTATAATACTTCTCCCATTATGGTTGTAAATGTGATTTTAGTCATTTAAAACACTAAAGCATGCACAGGGGGCCCAAACCAAGAAAACAAAATCGGATTGTCTTGAAATCCTGGGAAAACCAACGTAACTTTAATTTTGGAATATAGGAACTGATGAATCATAATTCTGAAGGATGGTTTTCCAATTATGAATGTAAATTCATTTTTTGTGTTTCAAAACACTAAAACTTGCATGGAATGGTCAAAACCATGAAAACAATCTTGGATTATCCTAACATAAGGAGAAAACCATCACTTTTTTTGATATATAAATGCTGAATAATAATTAATCCGACATACGGTGTGTTCATAAGTACTCAATACACACTTATTAAAGGTACAAAATCCTTTAAAAACAAGTGTTAGGGGTCAAAACCCGAAAACATCATCAGATTTCTCTAAAATCGGGGATAAAAAAAGTTGAATTAAGTGTGAAACATAGGAAATGATGGAATTTAATTATGATGTAAGGTTTTCCCTCTAATATTTTAGATGCATTTTAATTGTTTTAAAACACGAAAACATGAATGGAATATTCAAAACAATGAAATGACATTATATTGTCCTGAAATTAGGGGATAACCACCGCTTAGTTGTTTCTTATGTGCATACGTAGAAAACATGTCAATACAATATGTGGTACGGTCAGAATCACTCAGTAAACCCTTATGAATGGTATAAAATTCTTTAAAAAAATTTGTGGGGTCAAAAAAATAAAAATATGTCGAATTTCCCTAAAATCAAGGGAAATGACAGTAGATTTAGTTATGAAATATAGGAATTGAAAACCTATCATTCGAAATTATGGTTTTCCTATTATGGTCGCAAATACGTTTTTAGTTTTTGAAAATACTATAACGTATATAGATCGGTCAAAACCAGAAAAACCATGTAATTTTATAAAAAGAAGGGGACAACCACCATAGATTTAATTGTGAATCGTTGGAACTGACATCATGTCATTACGGATGACATTTTTCCCATTATGGGCGTAAATGAATTTTTAATTTATTAAAACACTAAAACATAGGTGGAATGGTCAAAACTCAAAAAATGATGTAATATTTCCAAAAATTAGGGGCTAATGAACATAATTAAATTTTTAAATATAATAACTAATGGAACATCATTCAAAATGAGGGTTTTCAAATTATGGTCATAAAATAATTTTTAAGATATCAAAACACTAAAACATATATATAAAAGAAAAAAACCTACCAAATGATGTTTTATTGTCCAAAAATTAAGGGAAACCAACCATATATTTAGTTGTGAAATGTAGGAATTGAAGACATATCATTCTGAATAACGATTTTCATGTTATGGTCATAAACATGTTTTTAGTGATTTAAAACCCTAAAACGTGCATAGAATGGAAAACAACATATAAAAATGACTCAAATTGATGTGAAATCACATGAAAACCACCATTATGTTGTTTTTGAAATATTAGACATGTTTTGATATCAAATTTTTTAAATTGTTCTTAAATAAATTTCAATCACATCACATGTCACTTTAAATATAGATTAGAATATTTACTTATACCGTTTCAATTTATAATGTTGAATTTTATCTTAAATATGTATTTTTATGTTTTGAAATTATTTTTCATTATATATTATTTTTTTATTTTAAAATGTATTCTTTTTTATTAACAAAATAACAAATTTTTTGTGCAACATTCTGAATATATTCTATGTCTTTTATCTTTCGTATGACTTTTCATAAATGCTCTGGTTTTCAATGTATGTGGTAGATGTGGGAAGTAGTCAAGAGGTTGAAAGTTCGAATCCATGAAATTCTCCATAAGGAAGTAATTATGGTTCTTTATTTCCATGTTATGTTATCATTTTTTCAAATTTTAGATTATAATTCCAACATATTGTGTTTAGTTTTAATTTTACTTTCCTTTTTTGTTACGGTTAATTAGATAACGTGGGCAGTTTTAGTTGATGACATGATGTAGGGGAAGAATAATGCAGTGGAGGACCTTACATGGATGTATATTTGGTCGCAGATGTTGTTGGACATATTGAATTTGTATATTGACAGATGTATGGGTTGACTTATATTGAGGTTATGATGACTATATGTTTTTATATGACTATGGATATATGATGGAAATATCATATATTAATGTTTTTGTTTAGTATATTTTTTTTTATATTTATATATATTTATAATTTTTTTAAAAAATAAATCTAATTTAGCACTAGATTTATGTGACTTCCACTAAATACATTAAATAAAAATATTAAATGGTTGTTACACATAACCACCGCTAATATGTTCCACACGATATTATTTTATTTTATTTATATATCCCCATATATTAAAGAAAAACTCTACTATATAAGATGAAACTGACACTAAATTATTCAAAAATGAATCATAAAAAACCACCAAGAAATAAAAAAATCACTGAAAAGTGATTACAAAACATGAAAACTACTTCTAAACATATAGGAATCAGTTTAAATCACTTCTAGATCACAAAACAAACTACTGTTAATTAACCTTTTTGTAGTTTGTTAAAAAAAATTCCAACTGAGATCAATAAACTTCAATAAAGAGTTTTCTTGAAACATTTTCATTTTGAGATCATGTATTCCTATTAATTTTTCATAGTCATGATTCGTTTTAATATTCATTTTGTAGTAGAATCTATACTTGGTGGAATGGTACCCTATCAATGAATATATATAATAGTGTGGTGCATTAATATAATATTTATTTTCATTAATTAATTCATTTTTATAAAATCATTATGTCATTTTTTAAATATTTTACATTTTTTTGAAAAGTTTATTTGGTCATTTCAAATCATATGCAAAGAATAAATCCCTACTAGAAGGCTCTATTGATAAAAGTTATAAAGGTGAATATTTCCTAGCCACCTACACTAGGTATTAGTATGGGATCGATATTGAATTCAATTTGGCTGAACATGTTGAAAACATATTCAATTAATATCATTAGGAAAACAAGTCATCAGTATTTCAAAATATTGAATGGCCAGTGGGAAAGGTGTCAAATTTTGTAATGAATAAATTGGAGTTATTACAATCACATAGATATGTGACACTCAATATTCTTATTTTAGAACCATTTATGTAATTAATAGTGATTGGAAAAAAATATCAAAATAAAGTGTCATGCTCAAAATGATATTGAAACAATAAAATTTGTTAGTTAGGATATTGTCCAATGGTTCACATTCCCTGTTAAGTAAATACTTGTATTAATATTGTTGACATGTAATTATTTTGTCTATGTTAAATGTAAACCCATTTATATTCTTATCTTGGAAATGAATTTTCATAATTGAGATTGAATATCAAATTATTTCATGTTTCTTGGATCAAGGACCTCTAAGGAATGATAAGAGATTCAATGTAGTCATTATTCATGGATTCAAGATTCATTCAATTTTCCACGAAGAAGGCCTAAAACTCAAAATTATGGCGTATTTACACTTATAAATGTTGGATAATATGGAATGTTGATTGATATAATCTAATTCTGCTATCATGGTCAATTTTCAGTTGTCTTATTAAAAATCAAGTGGGTTAACATTGATAGGGACATAAAGAAAAGTCTTTATAGTTTATTATTGTCAACTTCTCTCATTGATATATACCTATGAGAGTGTAGAACAAGATCCATTTATCATTAATTTATAAGGAAATATGGTTTATTATTTGGATGATTAAATAAAAAATGTTTGGAGTATTATTATATACATAAAATTGATATACTTGTTTGATATGGTAGATGAAAATAAACTGATACTTTGTGATAGTGAACCTCACTAATCCTAAAACATTCAACAGTTTTCCCTGAAAATATTGAAAAAATAGAACTTGAAAGAGTTGTTGAAGATGAATAACTAATCAAAATGAAGGTTCATAATGATCAAGAAAATGATGATGAAGATAATTGAATGTATAAATTGGTAATGAAACTATATTAAATTTTCTCGTTTATATGTGTTCTATACATATATAAATTGTTCTATTCGTCTTAATTTTTCAATAATCATTTACTTCTTATTTTTTATACATTGAATATATTTTAAAGTATTTAAAATGTAATATTGTGAAGAATAAAAAAAATTAAATATCACAGTCAATAAACATATCAAAGCACACCACCACTACTGATGTCTTCAGTGGATCTGAGTGAGTACACATTATAAGAGACTTCTAGAAATCCTATTGCTTCCCAAGATGACACTTCTATACCTCCATCTAATACACCTATAGAAATGGAGCATTTGGCCTCCCCTGTATCTTGGGGATATTTGTGAGTTACCATTATGTGTATGTATGTCGTCATACTAAAGACAAAATATTTTATTAATTTTTCATTAATATTTCAAAAAAAAAAAGATAAAAAATAAGAGATATTAAATTGAACATATAATATTTATGGGACCTAATAGACTTCAAAATTATCATTTAATTTGATGAATTTAGGCTTCCTACTGGGGATGATACTAGAATTTAAGGACATATTCCATGGTATCTTGAATGATAGATGGCGATCATTATCATTGATTATAAATATTGGAGGCATATTCCCACAGCTTGAAAAAATGATTTGTTTAATAAAAAAATGAATGTAATATTAATGTAAGATTGATTGATAAAAAATTTAAAATTATTGAGTAAAATTATTCATATAACTAATAATTGGTATGTTTTTAATATCTAGATGGGTTTTCATTTTTATGTCTTTGACTCTGTTTTAGATAAATAGACACTAATTTTTTTTTGAAATAAATAGAGAGAGAAAATTGTAACTATAAAATGAGTTTAGTGAAACTTCTAGGATCTCTCAAGAAATTTGAGAGAATGTTCTTAAAGGTGTGAATCATGAGAAGTGGAAGATGTTTTTTATATATATTTAAAGATGAATCTCATTTGGTAATTTCATATTTTACACTATCTTAATAAAAAATATAATTTCTACTAATTTTGTTATTTTTTTTGAATTATCTATTAAAAATATTGTCAATTGTTAAAAATAATCATTCCTCGTATTTTTGGGCCATAAATCTTTTTAGAAAAAGAACAAAAATTATTTTATTTTATATATTATTATTCATATTTTTTTATTAAAACTTCAGTTTACTTTATATAACTTGTATATAAATATTTTATAAAGGTTAATTAATTAGTTCACCTAGTTGGTTGGGTAGATATATAGATTAATTTTCATAGGAAACCTAAAAATAGTTTTCTAAATAATCCCACCAGAGACATTATATGAAGTACTTTTTGTTACCATTTAATTTAAATTCATTACTATAAAAAAAAATAATGAAAAATAAATTACAGCAAAAAATATACTTAAACCCAATTAAATAGATATGAATACATGGATGAAATAAAGACCATTTTCTCTATTGGGGTCATTTGATCTATATAACTAGCCCTGATTAATTGGGCACAAGGCTCATTTGTTCTTATAATTTTTTTTCATTGTTATGTTTTTTTATTAGTGATATAACATTAAAAAGTAATGAAAAATTTAAAACTAGGTAATATTATAAAACTTAGATAGTTTTAAAAATCATTGTTAATATTGAATTATTAATAGGATAAAAACCAAGAATCATGGGATGTAAAATCTTCATAATCTGTATATTTTACCAAGAATAATGTAGTTAAAGTCATTTTATAAAGTACATTGCTCGACATGTATAGGTGATGTATTCTGGTCCTACTCAATTAGCCATACATAGTATGATTTCTTCATCATTTACTCCTACACCTATGGGGGTTTGATGAGTGTTATGATTAGAAATATCATGGAGAAATTTTTTGGTTTAAGGAAAAAATTAAATAACATGACTCTTTCAGGATGAAAGAGACCACTTGAGGCTAAAAATGGAAAATTACTTAGTTTGTTTATCCCAATGGATGATGGGCATAATCCTGGAGGAAATGTTCAGTCTTATACCTCATCAAAACAATGTAAATTCTAATCTCAATCCACGACATAATAAGAAGTTTTTAATTATCTCATTGTTTTTAAAAACATGCATTAGTGGTTGAAAATAAAATAAAAGGTATCATGTGGAAGCTAAATCATAATAAAATTACCATATATTTATCTTTGAAATATTGGAACTGACGCCACCTCAATTTGAGTTATAGTATGCCTCAGATGATTGTAAGCTTGTTTTTAGTGTTTTAAAAACTAAAACATATGTTTACTCATAAAAACAATACAAAAAACATATTAATGATTTGGAATAATAGTAAAAAAATATTTCAATTACTTGTGATGTGTATTAATGGATAAAAAATCTATACAATGTATAGTGTGCTAAGAATGACTAAATAAGTTGTTTTCAAAGATATAAATTTGATTAAAAACATGCTTTAGTGGATCAAGACAAAAAAAATTGTTTTTTGATGTACATGAAATCTTAGGATAATGAATATTGATTAATTTTTTAATGCAATAATTGACTCTAAACCATTTTGAGTTACGATTTTCTCATGATGCATGAAAATATGTTTCAATGTTTTGAAATAATATATGTGTATGTAATGATCAAAATGTTATGAAATTACATGGTATTGATTTATAATATGCGGAATATAATTTTTCACTTATTTTAGACATATAAGATAAAACACCACATTCAACTGATGTATATTGTGCTCTAAATAACACAGTAAATAGTTTTAAAAGATATCAAAGTCATTAAATATGTGTGTCATGGGTCAAAACCAATAAAATAGTATCAGATAATAATAAATTCATGTGATAAATACCATAAATTTATTTTGGAAATTTATGATCCAGCTTCATATGAATATGTGTTATGATTTTGCTGGGATTCCCATAAATTCATTTTTAGAGTTTTAAGACACAACAATGTGAGTGTAAAAGTAAGAACCGTAGTCATTGAATTAGGATTTACATAGAATCATGGGAAAACGACCATTAAATTACTTATGATGTGTAAGTGTAAACAATGAATCCATTATTTGTGTGGTGTGCTCTAAATAAATCAATAAGCAATTTTAGAAGATATCAAAGTCATTAAATTCAAGTGTTAGAGGGTCTAAACCAACCAAAAAATATGAAAAGTCTATGAAATCATATGAAAATGACCATATATTTATTTTTCAACTTTAGGAACCAAAAATTTATAAATATGGCTTATGGTTTACCTAGGATGCTCGTAAATGCATTTTTAGTGTTTTAAAACAATAAAATATGCATGTAATAGCCAAACCATAATAAGTGACATTGGATTTATTTAAAATCATGGGAAACGCATAATTTAATTATTTTTTATGTGTATTTGAGAAAAGGGCATCCATATTGTAGGAGGTGTACTTGGAATTACTCAATTAGTAGCTTTAAAAGATATTAATGTCTTTAAAATCTTATGTTAAGGGATCAAACCCAAGAAAATGGTGTAATATAGAAGAGAAATAATTTGATAATGAATATGTATTGAGTTTCTAATTATTAGAATTGATTCCATTTCCATCCAGGTTAAGGTTTTCTTGGGATCCATGTCAATATTTTTTTAGTGTTTTAAAACACCATAACATACATGTAATTTTCAGAGTCATAGGAAAAAACCTCACATTTTTGTGAAATCATGGAAAAAGAACCACTGATTTAATTTTGATTTGTAAGATCATAAAACACATCTATATGAAATTTACTATGCCTGTAATGACTAAATAATCTATTTTAAAAGATATAATGAAGTTAAAAATATGTGTCATTGGGTAAAGATAAAGAAAAGGTTTAATATGGATGTAAAATCGTAGAAAAATGATCATATAATTATTTATTAAAATTGAGAACTCGCGCCATGTTAATATATGTTATGAATTTATTAAGATACCCATAAAATACTTTTTAGTGTGTTAAAATAATAAAAAATTCATGTAATGGTAGAAACCATTGGATACAACCTCATATTGATGTCAAATCATGGGTCAACCAACATTACATTTTTCATGACATGTATTGGTAGGAAAAACATCCATATGATGTGTAGTTTGCTCAAAATGACTCAATAAATGGGTAAAAAAGATATAAAAGTCTTTAAAAATGTGTTTCAAATGGTCAAAATAAATAAAATAACATTAGATTACATGAAATAATAAGACAATGATTTTAGTTTTTTTTTAATTTAGAAACTGATGTTAAATCAATTTGAGTTTTAGTTTTCCCAGGATGCCTTTAAACATGTTTTTAGTGTTTTCAAGTATAGAAACATGTGTGGAATGTTAAAAACGTATAAAATGGGCATATTTTATGTGAAATCATGGGGAAACCACTGTTGAATTATCTTGTGATGTGTACGAGTAGAAAATGTGTCTATCTGACTTGAGCCATGCTTGAAATGACTTAATACTATTTTTTAAAGATATCAATGTATTTAATAACATGTATAAGATGACCAAGACCAGTAAAATAATTTCATATAGTCTGTAATCATATTAAAAAAACATTATATTTATTTTTGAAATGAATGAAGTAACACCACATCATTTCAAGTTACATTTTTCTAGGGATGGCCATAAAAAAGTTTTATTTGTGTTTTAAAAGACTAGAATGTGTTTGAAAAAAAAACCATATAAAACGGCCTCATATTGACATAAAATATATTTTAAACCATTGCTGAATTGTTTTTGACATGTAATATCATGAAACACATCCATCTAATGTACAGTGTCCTTAGAATGAATCAATAAGCTATTTTGAAAGATATCAATGTCCTTAAAAACATGCACTGTGGGGTCAAAACCATGAAAAATAAATAACATGGTCATGAAATCATAGTAAAAAATATTTGATTTATTTTTTTAAATGATGTAACTAGCTCCACAAAAATCCAATTTATGGTTTTCTTGAGATTCCTAAAAATTTATTTTTAGTGTTTTAAAACACTAAAACACACATATATATTTCAAAACACTACAGAACAACCTCATAATGATTTTAAATAACGGTACTACCACCATTTAATTATTTTTGACTTTTAAAAGTAGACAACATGTCCATCATACATGTGGTGTACTCAAAATGACCCAATAAACAATTTAAAAATATATCAAAATCTTTAAAAGCAAACACTAGGGTTCAAAACATAGAATTTGTTTTGATGACTATGAAATCATAGTAAAATTATTGTTGAGATATTTTTGAAATTTGAAAACTAAAACCACATTAATACGAGTTATGGTTTTCTTATAAATAATGTAAATTCATTTTTAGTGTTTTAAACACAAAAACGTGTCTATATTGGTCAAAACCAAAGGAAACAACCTCAAAATGATGCAAAAATCATATGAAACTGACTGTAGAATTATTTTTTATGTGTAAAAGTATAGAAATATTCCATCTGATGTGTGTTGTTCTTGGAATGAATCCACAAGCATTTTTAAAAGATATCAGAGTAATTAAAAACTTATCCTTGGGGGATAAAAACCAAGAAAATAGTCTTAGATAGCCACAAAATAATAGAAAAATTAATATAGATTTATTTTTGGAATGTAGGAACCGACACCACATCAATCCAACTTATGGTTTTCATAGGATTCTTTTTAACACATATTTATTTTTTAAAACGCTAAACTATTTGTGTAATGATTAAAACCATAAGAAATGATATCAGATTTATCTAAAATCTAGAGAAGACACCACTGAATTATTTGTGATATATACATGTATACAACACATCCATACGAAATGTTGTATTTTATTAATGACTCAATAATATGTTTTAAAATATATAAATTTCTCTAAAAATGCGTACTTTGGTGTAAAAATATAGAAAATGAAATCATATGACTATAAAATTACAGGAAAATAATTTTTTTTTAAAATTTTGGAACTAATTCATTATCAATTAGACTTGTTCATTTCTCAAGATTCCTATAAACATATTTTTATTTTTTTAAAAAACTGAAAATTATGTGTAATGGTTAAACCCCTTAGAAACGAAGTCATATTTATAAGAAATGAATGAATAGAAAGATATGAATTATTATTTGTGTGTATGGGTAGAAAAAATTTCAATACCATGTGTGGTGTTCTCATAATGACTTAATAAAAAAATTTCAAAGATATCAATGTTGTTAAAGACATTTTCTAGAGGGTTACAACTAAGAAAATGACATTATATGTTTATAAAACCATATAACATTGTCCTTATATTGTTTTTTTGGAATATAGGAATTGACACCACATCAACCTGACTTATGTTTTTCTTAGGATTCGATAATCATTTTTTATTATTTTAAAACACTATAACATGTGAGTAACAGTCAAAAGCATTATAAAAGACCACATAATCATGTGAAATCATGGGAAAACAACCATAAAATTATTTTTCAACTCTAAGAAATTCTTCAATATTAATGTCTCTAGAATTTTTTATTGAGTAATTTCAATCACACTACATGCCATTTTAAAATTGATTGGATTTTTATATACTTATTCCTTTTGAATTTCAAGTCCAGAATCATATCCAAAATAGGTATGTTTTTTGTTTTCAAATGTGTTCTTTATTTTTTTTTGTCTTATGGTTAAATGAAATCCTTTTTATTAAAAAAATAATTTTTTTTTTCAAATTTGTGAATACATTCGATGTTTATTCTATTTTATATTTACATTCTTAAATGTTTTTATTTGTATTGTAGGAGACTAATGGAGGAAGGAAGAAGGAGGTTGACCATTATATTCCCTGAAATTTATTATAACATAGTCATGATGGATCATAATTTTTGTGGTATGGTTAAATATTATAAATTAATATATTTTAATTAGGATTTATTATGGAAATATCTAATTTATGTCATTTATTTGTTCTAGTTGGTGACATTATGTGGTTGGCTTTGCAAATGATTACTCTTGATATGGTGTTAGATGGATGAAAAGAAATTTTTGGGATGACTGTATATTCCATGGGTTGATAGTGTCTGATAGATATTATATATATATACAAATATATATATATATATATATTCATTATTTATGTTATGGAGTGATTGGGGGTTATATATATGACAGTGGATCTGTGCTTGTGTATGTGGGGAGAGTTTATTATGAATTTATGGATTAATTAATTGTATCACTATGTATTTTATATGGATATTATTTTGAATTAAATGTATTCTTAAAATAAAATTTTGTACAGTGTCTTAAATGTGGTATCCAATATCTACCACTAAAAAGAAATTATTTTATATGTATAGACTAAGTTCCTCATAACCACCACATAACAGAACCACGGTAATAGTGTTTATCAGCTGTTATATTAACTTCCCATACTTCATTTTTCATTATTTTTATTTGAAAAACCCACCACCATCTAAATAAGAAACATTTGATGAGTACCTAAAAAATGTAAAATATAAAAACTGCCACTAAAATATAAATTCCACTAGAAAATAATTGTCGAACATGATATACAAATCTATTTTCTGAACCACTGATAAATAATGTAGTATAAGTTTCAACAACCTCAATTTTTTAAAAAAAACCACCACTAAGACATAAATTTTTTAGTAGTGTGATAAATACCAAGATATAATCTTAGTTATAGGTATATATTTCTGGAATAATAGAATTTGTTTTTAAAAAATTCATACTTAATCACTCCCCAAACACTTAACTATTTACACTCATGGGAAGATAATTAGTACCCAAGTTGGAATATATTCTAAAGACATCAATGGTAACCCTTTACCATTGTCACTTACTAAACGTATCATGATTAATACATGATTTTAAACTCAATAATTCATTAATAATCAAAAACATTTCTTCATTCTCATACTAATAAACATTTGCATTTATGCCCACCTTCTTAGAAAAATTTTTCACTCCCCTCATGTATTTTTAATTTATTTTTTTCATTATCATTTATATGTAATTTTTTTAAGATTTATGAAATTATAATCTCTCCACATCAGAGAGTCGTAATGATGAATCAATCATATTATGTGGTTTTAGGGTGTTTGGTTTAATTCTCAATGTTTAAGGTGTAAATAGAAGTCCCGAATCTTCCTATAATGTTCATGATATAAAATTTTGTAACACAATGAAACATTCCTAACTTAATCTCATTCAATTGATCATTCCAACCCAACACCTCCCATTAAAAATAAATATTCATAATGTAATGTTTATAATGAATTATCTTACACGTTCTATTCATTTTTTTAAATTTTATTTTTAAAAAAATTATAGGATTTTGATTTATTTAATTTTTTACGGGGAGTAAGATGCTATAGATGTGTTATAATAAATAATGTTAAATCTCTTAGTAGAATAAATTATGGAATACCCCAAGAATATTCCATATGAAATACCCTCCATGAATCCCATGGAACAACCCTTGCACCACACGAATTATTTCGATACATTATTTATCATATCTCAAGATAATCGTAGGGGGGATTATAATATTGTAATATGGATACCTAGAAGGCTATATATGAATTATAGTGGATTAAAATAAAGTTCATATGAAAGGTAAGGATTAATAGATGATGATATTTAAAAAGTTATTTTGAAGATGATATTAAAATCATTTTAGACTCATTCTATGACATCTGAATGTTTCAAAAACGAGAAAATGAAAATAAATTCTAAATTTCCAGACATATCTATGTACTCTTAATCAAAATAAAAATCTGCATCATTTTGAAAACAGTTCAGAAACCACGTGGTGAAAACAAGATTATCAATAAAAAACATGTGTGCACATGGGATTCAAATATAATCAATATTCCTTTAATGTTCCATTATATAATCAATGAATAAAATCCAAATAAAAACCATTTAAATATATTAATTTTAAAATGAGTTAGTTTTCTAAAATTTCTCTATTATATGAGTTTCTAAGTTTATTAAGTAATCTTATAATATACATAAAACACCCTAAAAGTAAATAAACAAATAATGGATATATCCCTTTCTAAATAGATTGAAATTCCCCCAAAGCACACCTAATTCATACATTCTCTTCCTCTAAAAAAGAATAGGGTTTCTTAAAATAAAGAGATGAGAGATATGCTACATTAAATTTGTATGATAATTTTTAAATTATTGCTTCTTGTGTATAGGTAATCTTTGATTATTGATAAACCTACATGGAATAAAAAAATCTAGATTTTTTTTAAAAAGGAAAACAATATAATGATAATGAAATTTTTTGGTAAAAATTGATTACCCCCACCCCCACCCCCCACAAGTGTATTAGATGTTTTACTACCCCTTATCAGGTAGTATAAATTATTATCTGCAATTATATAGGGAATTAAGATTCATTTAGTGGAACCATTTAATCATTGGGAATCCCTTATTACTTATAGCTTTAATCTTAATGAGCTCCATTTTTTTGTATTCTTTTACCCCTAATTATTATTTTATTTTTGATTAGGTAAGGGTGAATGTATGATTTAAATATCAATTTTCCCTTCTTATTAAGGAGTTATACACCCCTTATGATTTTTTAAGTTTCCTTTGTGAATTGGATTCTCTTCTAGATGTTTGTGTGTAAACTAGTACTCACATGAGTATTTATTTATACAATCATCCTATATAGTTCCTATAAGAATTAAAACCCCCCACTTTCTTTCCTTCATCTTAATCCACTTCGTTTACAATATATATACATTAAAAAAATACAAGGTATATAATAATGAGTCTAGTTCAATCATTTATATGAACACAATGTCATATTTCATTTAATCTTTTTTAAAAATAAAAATGGAAATATCTATTTATAAAAAGGTATATCTCTCATTTTATTTAAATATATTATCGTTATCTAGGAGAAATTATCATGGGAAACCACTAATGAGCGAATGTTTTAGGAATTAATATCTCATGTTGTAACATCTTATTACATTTTTTTAGTTACTAATTGACAATTGTTTTGACCATGATTTATTTGGGTCTTTCATTGGGGTCTTTTAAAACGTTTTTAGAAAAATTTAGAGGGCTATGGGTTTGTGTATGGTTGGAACATGGTTAGGGAACCCCTTTTGGTTTGTCCCCACAAACTATTTGGCATGTGTTGACCCAATGTAAGGGGGTTCATGATTTGTGCAAACCATGTCGACAACAGGTGTAATCCATGAACCCTTGAACATGTGGGGTGATAATTGTTGCCACAAAGTTAAAAATCCATCTGAAAAAATCATGCACCCCAAGTAGAAGGCCTTTTGAGTCACATAGTTAAGGTGAACGATTTATCATAACTGTTTAGCCTCTCTGACAAACCATTTCTATGGGGTTTTAATTCTCAAGATATTTAATTAAAAATAGAATGGACTCTGTATTAAACAAAGATTATTACCTTATATCATATTATCACAACATAACCCTTCAACAATAGTTTAGAGACTTCTCTATTGAGATATTAGGTATATTTACCTCATTCTTTGTGGCTCGTGAAAATTTATGTTTCATTCTTAATTTTGTTTTGATGTTTCATATTCTATATTTGCTGGTTCATTTCACCTCCAATCATTTAGAACCCAAAATGGATGTGTACACTATATCTATGGGGTTTTATAGAGTATTGATCTGTTTCATGTGGATTTATGATAGTGAGGACTCGATCATTATTTGTCAATATTTTTTGAAGGAAATTAGTTATTCCTATCTTAATGAGGTATAAATTTATATACAGAGGGATAATTAGAGAAATTCCTATTTTTCTCATAAATTTATTTGGTTTATTCATTGAATTGAATGGATTTATGATTTAAATGGTTGTTTTCATATCAATACTATTCATCAAGGTGGTTTTCTTTAAAAATGGTTTATGAACACTGTGTGTTTGATTAAATACTTGATTAGTGGATCAAGTTTGAAAATGGGGTTTCAAACACTGAATAGGATTGAATTTGAAATTATTTCTTAAAATTGTGATTATGTTTTTTTAAAATGGGTTTTGAAAAAATTATCACATTGGGAGCCTTGGGTTAACTAGAATAGATATTTCAATCATACTGTGTTGAATCTCACTTGAGATTTTCTATACCTTTAGTATACTGGTTATTCCACTTTAGATTATAGGTTAGATCAACCATAGGCCTAGATTGTGTATTTATAATTATTTCTAGAAAATATACCAATAGTCTAGTGCTCAAAAAAGGTTCTTTTCATTTATAATTGGATTTAGAAATGTTTTATTGGTCATTATTATATTCTCACTTTTTTCACATGATAGATTGGTCATGGTTATTTTTTAAATATTTACCATATAGTATATTAATGTATTGGAATGGTGATGACTATATTATTTATATCATATACTTAGCATATTATCAATTTTAAAAATAGGAATAGATTTTATAAAAAACTAAGGGATTATTTACAAATGGTTTTGATCTATGAAAATGATTTATAAATAGGTTTTCTATAATGATATAATTTCTAAATTATTAATATTATACTTTGAATAGATTCTAGGGTGGAATCCTATTAGTATTTTTGCTCACAGCCTAAATTTCCCTTTAAGTGGTTATATATTTTATTTTTTAGGACCCAAACACTAGTGGAAAAAATGTTTAACACGTCAGCATTTTTCACGTCAGTTTTATATAACCGACGTGATATATCGATCAGGATCCATATTTTACGTCTGTTATTTTATAAATAATGTAAAATATATGAATATTAGACTTTTGACATTGGTTATTGTATAACCGACGTGAAAATAAAATCTGGCGCGCTTTATCACGTCAGTTATTTTATAACCGACGTGATAAAGAAAATATCGGTGCTTTATCACATTGGTTTTTTATAACCGATTTGATAAAGGAATGCTCGACACTTTACCATGTTGGTTATAAATAACCGACACGATAAAGCCAATCTTGAAAATTTATCATGTCGGTAGAAAGCGACATATATCACGTCGGTTCTGAAATAACCGACGTGATAAATAGTTTTCTACATCAGTTACTAAATAACCAACGTTATAAACATTAAAAAAATAGTTTATCATGGAGGATATTAAATAACCGACGTGATAAATCTTTTAAATGATTTATTGCACCCCGTATTCCGTCATTCTGTGTTTTCTTCGATCGGACGACCTGCGACTCGTCTCTCTCACGTGGAAAACCTAGAATCGATTTGTCAAAGTTGTGCCCTCTAGCCTAATTGTTCCAACATCATTCTTCATATTTATTATTATCAGATCCATCAGGTCGACTCACAAAACTCAAGTAAGCCTCACAAGACACATTTTCAGTATTTTTTCCGTGCTGTCCTAAACTAATTTATTGAGATGTTATTTTTCTATGTTCTTGCAATTGTGGTTAGTTTCATAGTGTTCATCTATACCATGTTAAATTAGTTTCTGGTAAAATAAACTTATAGAAGTGATTTCATTCAAGTTTACAATTTTTTTGTACTCTATCATGTGTGTATGCTCATACAGGGGGTTTCCAAGGGGGTGGGTGACTTTACAAGTTGGTGGGGGAGTCGAGGGGGGTGGGGTGGGCTGTCCAGTTGGGTGGGGGTGTCTAGGGGGAGTCAAAGGGGGTGGGGGTTGTGTCTAGGGGGTGTGAGGGCTGTCCAAGGGGGTGTGGGGGATGTCAAAGGGGGTGGGGGTGGTGTTCAGGGGGTGGGGGGTAGTCCAGGGGTGTGTGTGTGGGGGGGGGGTGTCCAGGGGGGTTGGGTGGGCTGTCCAGTTGGGTGGGGGTGTCCAGGGGGTGTCAGAGGGTGTGGGGGTGGGGTCCAGGGGGGTGTGGGGCCTATCCGAGGGGGTTGGGGGTGTCCATGGGGGTGTAGGGGATGTCAAAGGGGGTGAGGGTGGTGTCCAGGGGGTGGGGGGGGGAGTCCAAGGGTTTGAGGGGGTGTCCTGGGGGTTGGGTGGGCTGTCCAGTTGGGTGGGGGTGACTAAGGGGTGTCAAAGGGGGTGGGGGTGGTGTCCATGGGGGTGCGGGGGCTGTCCAAGGGGGTTGGGGGTGTTCAAGGGGGTGAAGGGGATGTCAAAGGGGGTGGGGGAGGTGTCCAGCGAGGTGGGGGGTTGTCCAGAGGTTTCAGGGGGCTTTCCAGAGGGTTGGGGGTGTCCAAGGGCGTAGGAGGTGGGGGTGGTGTCCAGGAGGCATGGAGGGTGTCCAAGGGGGGGGGGGTGTCCAGAGGTGTGTGGGGCTGTCCAGGGGGTGGGGGCTGTCCAGAGGGGTGTGGGCTGTCCAAGGGGGTTATGGTGTCCAAGGGGTGTCCAAGGGGGTGGCAGTGGTGTCCAAGGGGGTGGGGGATAAGTGTCAATTGGGATTGGATTTTGCATCGTGGTTTTTTATGTTATGACATGATGATTGTATTGTTTCATGGATATTAGGATATAATTTATTAGTGTTGTTTAAGGGGATGGGGGTGGTGTCCAAGGTGATGGGAGGTGGTGTCCATGGGGGTTGGTAGAGTCTATGTTTGAGGTTTCCACTATGGTTTTTTGGGATTCAAGCATTATGAAAAGATGAGGGATGTTGCAATATGATTCTATTTGGTTATATATATTTTGACCAGTCATTGACTATGAGAAAAATATGGGTTATGTGGGAGACCATTTCGTGGTTTTCAAGGATGCGTAGTTATACTGACCACATTGTGCCTTGATGATAGGCTTTACACTTTGATTTTCTCCATCCGGGTTTTTATTTTAAATTTGATTTGATTCTCAGGTTTACTCAATTTTATCCAATTTTCTATCAACCATTGGAGGCCCTATGATTTTCTTGGATTTCATGGAATTTCCTTAAATAAGTTAATTATTCTATGTTCTTCTTCCTTTATTATTTGTTTCTTTTTTCTTCTTCGTCTACTTCTTCTTCTCCTTCACTCCTTCTATTATTAGTGATTTTTGGTCATTTTTAAATTGACGGTTTAATAGTAATCAATGTGTTCTAGGTTTATTAGGAGGGGTGGGGGTGTCAAAGGGGGTGGGGTGGGGGGCTGTCTAGAGGGGTGGGGGATGTCCAGGGGGCGGGGGCTGTCCAGATGGGTGGGGGCTGTCTAAGGAGGTGATGGTGTCTAGGGGGTGTCCAAGGGGGTGGGGGTGGTTTCTAAGGGGGTGGGGGTGTCCAGGGGGTTGGGGGTGTCTAAGGGGGTTTCCAAAGGGGTAGGGGGTGGGGGGTGGTGTCCAGGAGGGGTGGGGGTGTCCAAGGGGTGTGGGGGAGGGGGTCTATCTAGAGGGGTGGGGGCTGTCCAGGGGGTGGGGGGGCTGTCCAGAGGGGTGGGGGGGGGGGGGGGGGGGCTATCCAAGGGGGTGGTGGTGTCCAGGGGGTGTCAAAGGGGGTAGGGGGTGGTGTCCAGGGGGTGGGGGGGATTTTCCAAGGGGGTGGTGGTGTCCAAGGGGGTGGGGGTGGTTTCCAGGGGTGGGGGGCTGTCCAAGGGGGTGGTGGTGTCCAAGGGGTGTCCAAGGGGGTGGGGTGGTGGGTGGTGTCCAAGGGGGTGAGGCTGGTGTCCAAGGGGGTGGGGGTGATGTCCATGGGGTGGGGGTGGTGTCCAGGGGGTGGGGGTGGAGCTGTCCAGAGGGGTGGGGGCTGTCTAGAGGATTAAAATCGTTAGGATCTGTGTAATCTTCAGTAGTGAATGTATAAATATTTTAATATTTATAATTCATATTTCTTTTTTATGGAAGGGTGAATTTGGTATCCAGTTGAACCAGGATGTATTATTTGTGATCCTTAAGAATAAAGGATCCAACATGAATTTAAAACTATTATATCTAACTATATTTTCTTTTTAAAATAATATTCAAGAATATATTTTTTAAATACGCATAGTGTTGTTTTATATTTCAAAATTATTTTACATTCAAATTATTATGTTTTTCATATAAACATATATTTTTCTTATCTTAAAAAGATGTATAATTTTGATATTTGTTTTAGGTAATAATGATTAGAAGTTGGATTACGGCACATCGAATGAGTAATGAATATGAGGAAGGTGTTGATGACTTTTTGGAATTTTCTAAACGAACTGTTCCAAGTAGTGACATTTGTTGTGTCCATGCATGAAATGTTTGAATATGAAGAAGTTGAAAAGTAGAGACATAAAAGATCATCTAAGTTTTAATGGTTTTAATCCGAGTTATAGCCCTTGGATTTGGCATGGTAAAACTGGACAGAATGTCACTGATGATGATGATTCGCAAGATGGTTACTCCGATGGAATTAATGAAATGATTCTTAATATTGAATCAGAACAAATTGAGATAGAATCGACAGTTGCACGTCTATATGGTGATGCTGAAAAACCATTATATCCTGGTTGCACAGATTTTACAGTTTTGTCAGCGTTGTTAAGATTGATTAACCTGAAGGCGAAACATGGATGGAGTGACAGAAGTTTTACAGAGATGCTACAATTGATGAACGACATTCTTCTAAAAGATAATGATCTTCCAGATTCACATTATAAGGCCAAGAAAATATTATGCCTGATGGGATTGGGATACACGAAAATACATGCCAGTCCATAATGACTGTATGATATATAAGAAGGAATATGAATTTCGTTCAAAGTGTCCTAAATTCGGGACATCACGGTATAAGGTGAAAGAAAAATCACAGGCTGATGTAGAGATTACAAAGATCCCTTCAAAGGTATTTTGGTATCTTCCTATAATTTATCATTTCAAATGTTTATTTTATAATTCACATGATGCAAAAAGGTTAAGATGGCATGCCAATGAGCGGTTATTTGATGGAAAAATACGTCATCCAGCTGATTGTCCACAATAGAAGAAAATTGATGAGCAATTTCATACATTGGGAGACGAAATTAGAAATCTCAGACTAGGGTTGTGCATAGATGGAATGAATCCATATCGAACCCTCAGTAGCACACATAGTTCATGGCCTATTTTATTGGTAATTTACAACCTCTCTCTTAACGTTTGTATGAAGCGCAAATATGTAATGTTGAGTATAATGATATCTGGTCCGTAGCAACCCGAAAATGATATTGATGTTTTCTTGCCACCATTGATTGATGATTTGAAACTTTTATGGGAGGACGGTATTAGGGTGTATGATTCTTATAAAATGGAATATTTTCAACTGCATGCAGTGCTTTTGTTCACTATAAATGACTTCCCAGCATAGGGAAATTTTTCTGGATATAGTGTTAAAGGGAACAAATCATGTCCAATTTACGAACAACAGATGTCATATTGTCAATTTCATCATGTGAGAAAAACAATGTACATGGTTCATTGAAATTTTGTGCCTGTGGATCACTCTTATAGAAGACTAAAAAAGGCATTCAATTGCTCACAAGAATTTGATATTTCTCCAAAACCTTTATCCCCTGATCTTTATTTTGAGAGAGTGAAAAACCTTGATGTGACATTGGGAAAGACACAGAAATCTGGTAATGATAGACATATTTGGAAGAAAATGTCAATATTGTTTGAGCTACCATATTGAAGATATCATGAAGTTAAACATAATATTGATGTCATGCATGTGGACAAGAATATCTGTGATAGTTTGATTGGAACATTGTTAGATATTAAAGGAAAGAGAAAAGATGGGTTAAATGCAAGATTAGACTTACTATCCTGGGAATACGTTTGGATTTAGCTCCCACTCTTAAAGGAAGATGAACATTTCTTCCCCCAGCTTGTCATACATTATCAAAGTAGGAGAAAATTTGCTTTTTTCAGTGTCTTAATGATATAAAGGTGCCTCAAGGATATTCTTAAAATGTAAAAAATTTTGTCACATTGAAGGACTTGAAGTTGATAGGTATGAAATCTCATGATTGTCATGTCATGATGAAACAAATTCTACTAGTTTCATTGCGTGGAATATTTCCCATCCATGTCAGAAAGACTAAAATGAAGTTGTGTTATTTTTTCAATTCAATTTGTAATTAGGTGATTGATGTGAATTCTTTGAACATTTTGGAAAATCATGAAATTTGTATACTTTTTCAATTGGAAATGTATTTTCCTCCAACTTTTTTTGATATATTGGTGCATTTAATGATTCATCTGGTTCAAGAAATAAATCTTTATGGACCTGTATATCTTCGTTGGTTGTATCCTTTTGAAAGGTATATGAAAATACTGAAGGGGTATGTTAAGAATCCATAACGACCTGAAGCCTCCATTATTGAAAAGTATATTTCTGAGGAGGTTACAGAGTTTTGTTCGAGGTACTTGGCTGCGGTGCAGCACATAGGTTTTCCTCCATCGTGCCATGAATGAGTTAATAATGAGGGAAAGGGTATTCATGGCTTGAAAGTCAAATTGTTGTCAGTTGACCAGATTAAGAAGTTAGAATCATACATCTTGAATAACACACCTGATGCTTAACCGTATATCACATTGCATATTAATGAGTTGAAACAATGTCACCCAAAGGAGAAATAAATGTAGATTTTGAATGAGCACAACAAAACATTTTTGACATGGTTTAAAAAGACCTTTCAAGGTAGAAAAGATGTATCATAGACATTAAGATGGATAGTGGGTGGTCTATGTTTAAATGTGATAACATGGTCCGGTTATGACATTAATGGCTATACATTTCATACAAAAGCTCTAGAAAACAGAAGTGCAGTTCAGAATAGTGGTGTATTGGTGTTTGCAGAAGCAATTCATTTTTTGAGTGCTAAGGACAAAAACCCAATTTCTGCATCAAGTGCATATTATGGAGTGATTGAAGACATATGGGAGGTGGATTACATAAAAATTAAAGTTCCTCTTTTTAACTTTAAATTGTTTATCAGTAACAACAGTGTCAGACACGATGAATTTGGAATGACAGTTGTTAATCTGAATAGATTGGAAGACACAGATGAATCTATTATAATGGTAACACATGAAAAACACATTTTTATGTAGTAGATCAATCAGATATGTAGTGGTCTGTTGTTTTACATGGGAAAAAGAATATGTTGGTGAGGATGAACTTGATGAAGAAGCTTATTTATGTGGGATCCCTACTTCCTTGGAAATATTAACAGAACATAATGATGAGCATGTTGAAGACATGGTTTGTGCCATAAGGAAAGATCACGATGAAGCAATTTGGGAAAACAATCCATTTGTACATTCCTAAAATTACAGGTAACATTTTTTTATTTCTTGTTTACATTTATTATTTTCATAAAATGGAATATATTGTAAGTTTTCTCTTTATTTAAATTTGTATTGAAAAAAATAAGTATAAGTTTTTGTTTGTTTTAATTTTTTTAGTTTACTTTATCATGTTTACCATTACATTAATTATATATCTATTTTTTTTTCAGTGAAAATTACTTTACCATGTTTACCTTTTTTACCAGGTTTACCATGTTTTAATTTTGTTTAGTTTACTTTATCATGTTTACCATTACATAAATTAAATATCTATTATTTTTCTTTAGTGACAATTACTTTACCATGTTTACCATGTTTACCAGGTTTACCATGTTTACCATCATTACTATATTTAACAATGTTTAACATGCTTACCATATTAACCATGTTTACTTTTACATAACTTAGTACAATTTTATATTTTCCGATTAATGTAGTATTAAAATATTTGAATTTGTATATTTGTTAACTAATGTTTATTTTTTTGATTTAAAGGATAAAGAAAGATGAATCAATTGATCAACCACCTGATTTTGGGGATGATCATATTGGTTATACCTCTGGGGAGGAACATTCACATGCTCCTCTTGATGTTCCCCAATATTCTTCATGTGCTCCCATTACTACAAAGAGTTCAAGAGTTGGTAAACGTGGGTGCACACATTTACCAAAATTATCACTTTCCCGTATGCAGGATCAGAGGATACTCATTGAGTTTGATGAGGATGATTTTCCTAGAGGTCCAAATGAAAAATATTTTAAGAGTTTTGTATCAACTCAGGGTAAGAACAAAGTAAGCATTTTGTATGATGACTGGAGAAGTGTGGACAAAGAGAAAATCTCTCAGTTGTGGGAGATGATTTTGGTATGATCTTTTGCTATTTTTTGCCTATTCTTTAATTTTTTCTAGTATATATTATATGTTTAACCTCTTCTTTATCAGATTAAATTTGATATTCCTAACACTGGAGGAGTCAGGAAGAAATGCTTATCGATGGCTGCCAGGAGATGGTGGGATTTCAAATCAACCCACACATATGATTTCATTTTTGGTTATAGGAGTCATGATAATCCATGTCGTATATATCCTTTCATAGATGAAGAAACATGGAGATATTTTGTTGAAAGTAGATAAAAAGATTAATTTTTGGTAAGGGAAATGTAAACTTTTATAAGATTTCTTATATGAATGATCTTATTACTATTTTGTTAATGATTTATTATTATTAATTTACAACAAACAAGGAAATATCATCAGAGATCCAATCTAAAAATGTATACCATTATAGTTTATCTCGGGGAGGGTATACATTATTGGAAGAAAAAATGTTGGTGAAAAAATTACAAAAAACTAAGAGCTGAGTCTTCAAGCTCTGGAGAGGTGGCCCCTCCATCCCCTCTATATAGACATGAAAAATGGAAGAGAGCTCGAATAGAAAAAAAAGTGCAATATCTTTTGGAATATTTGAGAATCGTAGTTGAGAGGATTATGAGATATCTATTTTATTTATTTAAGTTAACTATTTTTTTTATATAATTTCAATCATCACAGAAATAATCAATTAATTAATAGAGGTTTCTGTTGAGGAGAAGAGCTCACATGGGGTATTTACAGCTGCTGGGAGGCAAGATATTTTATCTGCAGCATTGGGAAAGCCCGAACATCCTGGTCGTGTACAAGGATATCCAGCTGGTGTATCAGTAAGAAAAGTGTTTCCATGTTCTTCAACTACTTACATTGAGGGTGTTTATAAAAAAATAGAATCCTTGGAGTTTGAAGTTCATAATATTAATGCGATTATGGAGGAAAATATTAGAGTGTCGGTATAGTCTATGTTTGTAGACATGCAAAGACAATTTCAGACTGTAGCTCCCACTTCTCCACCTACCCCTGTAGACCCCATTATTTATCCTCCACCTCCGCCAGTAGCTCCCACTCCCACAACTCAGCCCACAGACCCCATTTTTTTATCCTACTCCTCCGCCGTAGCTTCCTACTTATTGAAAGTTCTATGTTGATGATCCTCAACATCATATAGTTTCATATGGGTTGGTATATTGTATAGGAGATACAGTTCATCATCAATAATTAGAAGTAGAGAATCAGATGGTCACTGTACAAGATATTATAGATACATCAGCTCAAGTACCATTACCTACAGATGAGGTAATGACAGTTGGACATAGTATCAACCATTTTTTAATTTGGTCATCCAGACTTCGACTCATTATCATAGAGGTATGTATGTTATATATTCTATTTTTTTTATTAAAGTTGTTTTATCATTATAAAACTAATATATTTTTATATTTATTTTTACAGGAATACTTCAAAGGTAAAGAAATATTGTATAGACAACAACAAAGAAAAATGGCTATGACATCAGATACAGATTCTAGTAGTTTTGACAGATTGTCAAGATAATCAAATTTGTTGGCAGATCATTTTGAGTTTCCAATGGAAGATCATGTTTGTGGATGTGCAATAACTGTGGGGATTATGAAATCTGATATCATGGAGCTTGTTACTAGAGATAAGTTGGGCATCAACGTGGTGTAAATTTTTTTCCATGTAAGTCTTAACACCTTTTCCCTGAGTTATATTTATTAAAAATGTATACTTATGTCTGTTTTGTATTAGGTATCTTTATAAAATTTTTGAGAAGAATGAGAGGTTAGATGTATGTGGGTTCATGGACCTGCATTTGATTTCCCCTGAAGCATGTACATTGGATAAGGAGCAAAAAATTATTTATATTACTAAAAGACTTGAACAGAATATAGTCACACAATGTTGGATGATTCCTTTTTGTGAGAGGTTTGAAACACATCTCTCTCAAAGAGTTCATTATATTTTAACATAATAAACCACTAACCATAAATTTTCTTTTATCAGTGATCATTGGATGTTAGGGGTTTTTTCCCAAGGGAGAAGACACTTTATTAGATATGATCTGTCCATGGTGATGTGCGGGAAAGTTTTAAGAAAATGTTGGAAAATTAAGTTTCAATTTCTCAATAGTTTTATATATTATAATGAATTTTAAATTTATCCCATTCGTATTATTTTCTTATAGGGGATGGGTCTACATTAAAAAAAACACAAAAAGGAGTGCGAAGATCAAATATGTAAATGTAAAGGTAAATATACATTTATAATTTTTGATTTTTGATTTACTACATAAAAATAATATATTAAATTTGTACTCATTAAAAAAAATTTCATGAACAACAAGGCGTCATCAAATGTGGATATTATATGTTAAGATTTATGAATGAAATAATAACAACTGGGATAGTTGTGAACTTGGACTGGTAATATTTTCTTTTAAACTTTTCTATAATATTTCATTTGATTTATTCATTATACATGTTAACTACTATCCTTGTAATTTGTATCTATTTGATGACCCTCAAACCTATAGTGCTCAAGACGTCAAACACTTACAAGTGGAATGGTCAAATTATTTTACAGGTTTGATTGTATTTTAGTTGTTTATAGTGTAAAATGTAATTTTGAATATTTTCATTTTAATTGTGTATTTGGTAGTTGTTTAGGTTGGATTTAGTTTTTTTAATTTGAAATTGTATGTTTTGAATTATATATATGTGAATGTTTAATTTTTCTCTACTTATTGTTTTTGTCTACTTATAATGGTTTTTCTGGTATGGATTCTGTTCTGGGGGGAGGGTTTCCAAGGGTGTGGGGGTGTTCAATGGGCTGGGGGGGGGGGGGTATCCAGGGGTGTGGGAGGGATGTACGGTGGGGTGGGGTGTATCCTGGGTGTCCATGAGAGTGGGGGGTAGTCTAGGGGGTGGGATAATTTCCAAGAGGGTGGAAGGGCTGTCTAGGGGAGTGGTGGGCTGTCCAGGGGTGTGGCGGTGTCCTATGGGGGGATAGGGGTTTCCAGGGGTGTGGAAGGGCTGCCCAGTGGGGTGGGGTGGGGTGGGGGGTCCATGGTGTCCATGGGGATTGGGGGGGGGGGGGGGTAGTCCAGGGGTGTGGGAGAGGAGGTGCATCCATCCCTCAGGGGGATGAATGCCGCTAGAAGGTACTCATCACTCCCACATGTGAAACATTTTCAGAGCTCAAGCTTTGCATGCGGGAGTGATGAGTCCCTTTTAGTTGCGTGCCACCCGAGGGATGGCGGTGCCTCCTCTCCCAACACCAATTGTCCAGGGGCTGTCCACGGGGTGGGGGGGGGGGGGTCTAGTCTGGTTTTGGTCTGGGGGTGTCTAGTGAGGTGGTGGTGGGTGGATGGGGGGGGGGGGTCCAGGGGTGTGGTGGGGGCTATCCAGTGAGGAGGGAGGGTGTCTAGGAGCATGGGAGGGATGTCTAGGTGAGTGTGGGGATGTACAGGGGGTGTCCAGGTGTGTGGGGGCAGTCCCAGGGGTTGGGGGCAGTTCATGGGTGTGGGGGGGGGGTATCCAAGAGGGTGGGGGGTTGTCAAGGGGTGTGGGGGGATGTCCAGGGGTTGGGGAGGGGGGAAGTCCAACGGTGTGGGGGGATGTTTAGGGGGTGTCCAGGAGGGTGGGGGGCAGTCTCGGGGGTGGGGGGGGGGGAAGTCCAGGGGTGTGGGGGATGTCCAAGAGGGTGGGGGGGGGGGGGTAGTCCAGGGTTATGAGAGAGGAGGAACCGCCATCCCTCGGGGGGATGAACTCCACTAGAAGGTACTCATCACTCCCTCATGTGAAACATTTTGAGAGATCAAGCTTCACATGTGGGAGCGATGAGTACCTTCCAGCGGCGTGCCCCCCGAGGGATGATAGTTCCTCCTCTCCAACACTAGCTGTCCAGGGGGTGGGGCCAGTCGAGTGGTGTGTGTGTGTGGGGTGGGGGGGGGGGGGTGGGGGTGTCTAGGGGTGTGGTGGGGGCTATCCAGTGGGGGTGGGGGTGGGGGGGTTCTGGTCTGGTTTTGGTCGGGTTTTGGTCTGGGGGTGTCCAGCGAGGTGGGGGGTGTCGAGGGGGTGGTGGGGGCTGTCCAGTTAGGTGGGAGGGTGTCCAAAAGGGTGGTAGGGATGTCTAGGAGAGTGGGGGGATGTACAGGGGGTGTCCATGGGTGTGGGGGGCAGTCCCAGGGGTGGTGGCAATCCAGGGGTGTGGGGGGTTTCCAGGAGGGTGGGGGTGTCCAGGAGGGTGGGGGTGGTCCATGGGTGTAGGGGTTGTCCAAGGGGTGGGGGTGTCCAAGGGTGTGGGGGGTGTCTAGGGGGTGTCCAGGAGTGTGGGGGTAGTCTCGGGGGTGGGGGGAAGTCTAGGGGTGTGGGGAGTGTCCAGGAGGGTGGGGGGTTGTCCATGGGTGTGGGGGGATGTCCAGGGTGTGGGGGGGGGGGGGGGCAGTCCAGGGGTGTGTGTGTGTGTGTGGGGGGGGGGGTGGGGGGTCAGTCCAGGGGGTGCAGTCCAGGGGTGTGGGGGGGGGGGGGGGGCTGTTCCAGAAGGGTGGGGGGATGTCCCGGGGTGGGGGCAGTCCAGGTGTGTGTGTGTGTGGGGGGGGGGGGTGTCCAGAAGGGTGGGGGATGTCCAGGGGTGTGGGGGGATGTCCAGGGGGTGGTGGGGCAGTGTACGGGGGGTGTGTGTGTGGGGGGGGGGGTGTCCAGGAGGGGGGGGGGTGTCCAGGGGTGTTGGGGGATGTCCAGGGGGTGGGGGCAGTCTAGGGGTGTGTGTGGGGGGGGGGGGGGTCCAGGGGTGCGGTGGGGGCTGTACAGTGGGGTGAGGGGGTTCTGGTCTGTTTTTGGCAACTTTTTGTTAAGTTTTAGGGGTGTGGGAGGGCTGTCCAGGGGTGTGGGAGTGTTGTCCAGGGGGTAGGGGGTATACAAGAATGTTGGGGGGGGGGGGGGGGGGTTGTCTGGGGGTGTTTGGGGCTGTCCAAGGGGTGGTGGGGATGTACAGGGGTGTGGGGGCTATCCAGGGTGTGGGGGGATATCTAGGGGTGTGGGGGGTGTCCATTGGTGTGTGTGTGGGGGGGGGGGGGGTTGGTCTGTTCTAGTCTATTTTTGGTATGATTTTTCCCTGTTTCAAGCGATTTGGCTGGGCATAGCAGTGGTTCGGGTTTATTTAAATTTTTTTTACGTCGCTTATTTCATAACTGTTGTAAAAATGCATTGGTATTTGTTATAACGTCGGTTATCTATAAACCAACATAATAAAGTGAAATGGATATTATTTTATGTCAGTTAGAAAATAAGTTACGTCATAGATATGTTTTTACATCGGTTATTATATAACCGATGTTCAAAACCGCTTGGCAGATATGTTTATCACGTCTGTGATAAAAATAACTAACGTGATAAACACTTCAATAGAGTGCTTTATGACGTCAGTTATTATATAACCAACATGAAAGGGTTTATATCACGTCGGTTATTAAATAACCGATGTAAAAAATGTATTGGTATTTCTTATAACGTCGGTTATTTGGAAACTAACGTAATAACTTCATGGGAAATGGTTTTTACGTCGGTTATTTCATAACCGATGTAATAAATTGAAATTGATAGTATTTTACATCGGTTATAAAATAACCGATGTCATATATATGTTTTTACGTTGGTTATTATATAACCGACGTTGAAAACCACTTGGTAGATAGGTTTATCACATCGGTTAAAAAAATAACCGACGTGATAAATGCTTCAGAAGAGTGCTTTATGACGTCAGTTATATAATAACTGATGTGAAAGGGTTTATATCACGTTGGTTATTATATATTTTACGTGACAAATCACTCCTCCGAATCGTTTTCCATGTCAGGTTTTTATCAACCACCATGAAAAATGCTTCGGATTTGTGTTTTTTACGTCAGTTGTAAAATAACCACTGTAAAAATCTCTATTTATAACGTCTCCTTTAATAACATCGGCCAGAAGACGACGTTAAAAATAAACAATAACCACTGTAAAAAACGTTTTCTGCACTAGTGAAGTAAAAGAAATGGTATCCAATAGAATATAAGTATCTCTTTTCATCAATGCCTTCATTGAGAGATGGTTTATAAGTGATAGTTGGTCACAATAAGACTTAAGTTTCTTGTCTTGATATACATTCTAACATTTCATGATTATTTTAGATTGTATGGATCTTGGATGAATATTTTCTTCCATGTTTGAATCTAGTTGTATGTCGGTTTTTGTTTTATATGGGACTTTTTAAGCTATCTTATGGCACCTCACCACTAGGATGGTCTATCTTGGGTGGCTTGTATAGTTGACATGAGATGGTTTATTATAGAATGGTATTAGGGGGATTCTTATCCTGAAATGTTTTAATAATGCCAATGTTGGGTTTACTGTATTAGGTAGATCAGATTTAGGGAAATTAGAATTCAGGTTTTAAGTGCAGGAGTGTTTCTAGCCAGCTCACTTACCTATCTGAACATGAGTTACCGTGTGTGTTGATATTTGTTTTCCCTATTTCAGACTTGGTGTTTTAGGTCATTTGAATGAATTGAGTGAGAAGATTTTTTAAATTAACATTTTATTTTTTAAATAATTGTATTTCAATAATAGTATTCATATTTCATTAAATTATTTATATTTTAATGCATTAATGTGAATTTTTTTGGACATGTCCTATGCTTTTGAGGTATTCTCTAAATATAATTGGTAATTTCCTTGTACTTAATTGAATATTATTTTGATAAGATATCTTCTAAATCAAAGTGTTGAATATATGAGTTAAGACCCATAGGAGAATCCTCTAGTAGACCCTTATTTAATTGATGCTGACATCCTTAAAATTCAGAATATAGGTTAAATGGTTGTCGCAAACTCAGGATGTGTAGTGGATCACATATCTGAATTCAATAAGTTTCATTAACTCACCTTTTTCATGATACATGAACCTAGAAATCCAAGGAGTGTCTTGAGTGTATTGAGAGTATATTCATGTTTTTTAATAATTCATAAAACTTTAAAGTGAGTTTTTTAATGTACATGCTCGGGGGACTAAGAAAAAGTCATGGGAATCTATTGGGAAAGGTATGTTTTATGAGGATCTTACTAGTACATATTTCAAGAAAGTATTTAAACATTTGTTTTACCTTGAGATAGTTTGTGTTTAAAAGACTAATGAATTTTTGACCTTGGAGCAAGGGGAGCGTACTTTTATGTATTATTCCACCCATTTTTTTGAGATGGATTATTTGGAATCAGAGCTTGTCCACCTAATGTCTTAGATTTTTTTGGTGGGGATGATACCTTAAATTTGATTAATGTTGATTCTCAAGTGTCTTTTGACCTTCATTTAGGTAGTCTAAAATGTAGATTTTTCTGAGGATGTAATAAATGGAATGAATGGTTTGGGTTGAGCTTTAGTATGTGTAGTTGTTAGAAAGAGTGTGTTTTTTGGCCAAAAAAGGAAGTGTAAGGGTGGTCAGTTTGGTTCAAGGACTATTTTAGGGAGTTCTCCATAAATAAAATAGTTTATCCATTACCAACATCTATTTCATGTTCATACCAAAACTAAATATATGAATTCTCCTAATAATTTTCATCGCTCCATATTATCAGGACATCATGAGAATTTTTGTGAAAGGATATCCAATTGAAGTAAGGTGGGATCCACTCTCCCAAGGGTTTACGAGTTCATACTAATTATTCTATGGGTATTGGGTCTAATCATAATTATAATTGGGATGTTCATAGATTTAATACTGGGAATTTTTATGAGGTGTAGTATGTGATAGTGGAATCTGAAGAAGGGATTTCTATAATAATAAGTATAATGTTCATTTTATATTCTTTGGTGATAGCTTTGTTTGATAGAGGATCTAATTATTATTCTACATCATCAATTCTAGTTGATGTATTTATCTTAAATTTTCATCTTTTTCTATTTTTTGATTTTTCCACACCTTTGGGAAATAAGTCAGAATATTGTTTCATGTGTCCATGCATGTCAAGTGGTGATACATGGATTTCGGGTGATATAAGACTTTTTAGATCTTGATATTTGAATTTTAAACCTAACCCATATAAAGGATTTGATGATCCTAATTATGTCCCAGATATACTATTATTGTTTTTCGGTCTAGTTTTTAATTTTCCAATGGAGTCACTCATGTTATTCAGGGTGAGTGGGACTATAGATCAAGAAGTGAGGGGAATGTTGTTCCTTATCATTGGGTAATCAAATTCCAATTTTCAGACATCTTTTTTAACACCAACAAACCTTTTTTGGGTACTTTGTTTCACGTGGTGGTGTGTACATAACCCGAGGTCTATCTAGATTATTTTCAGGGTTTTCCACCGTAGAGAGAGGTTGATTTTACTATTACCTTTCTCTCTAGTTTGATTCCCATTCCCATTTCATCTTATCAACTGAAAGTTGTGGAGTCTTTGGAACATAAATTCCATCTTGGGGACCTATAAGCAAAGGTATTTATTAATCCTATCATTTCACCAAGGTATTCACATATCAACATTACAATGAAGTTATATGAGTCTCAGATTTTTCATTGATTGTTAAAAGTTTAATCAGGTTACCATTAATAAAAATTATCCATTTCCCTTGATTGATTATCCTTTTGACTAGCGTAAAGGGGAAAGTTTGTTTTAATAAATTGAATTTCAGTTAGGGTACCACCAGTTGAAATTCAAAGATGTGGATAAACCTAAGGCAACATTATGGAACTATTATGGGAGTTCCATGTTTCTAGTTATGTCATTATATCTCACAAATGCACCCATGATATTTATGGATTTGATGAACCAAATCATTCATCATATCTTGGGCTCTTTTTTTTTCATGGATGATAATTTTTTACTCCGTGCCAGAGGAGGAGCATGTGGATTATTTATGTATCATTCGTTTAACGTTGAAATAAAATATTCTACATGGTATGCTTTTCAAATGTGATTATTTGATTTAGTAAGTGATTTGTTTTTCTGAAATTTTTATATGAGATAGGAATATTAGTGGATCCTAATAAAGAAAAGGCTATTATGTCATTTGAGAATCCCAAAAATTTGTTTGAGACCCGTAGCTTCTTGGGTTTTGGATGGATACTATTAAAAATTTGTT
This sequence comes from Viscum album, assembly GCA_963277665.1. NCBI lineage: Eukaryota > Viridiplantae > Streptophyta > Magnoliopsida > Santalales > Viscaceae > Viscum > Viscum album. The sequence continues at coordinate 704,928,248 of OY728158.1, read as the reverse complement.
TAGGGTTTCTCCAAGATCACATCATTGATGACAACATTAACCCATAAGGGTGTAAATCTTGAATTAAATGAAAAATTTAAGAGAACATTTGAGGAGATGAATGTGAGGTTGTCTTCATCATCGATCCTTATTATTCCAAAATCGGTTTTGGGATTTTATTTATTGTGATGACTTTGGTATGGGTTTTGATGTTTATATATGTAGGGGAAATGGGTACATGCCTATGAATCACACCAGTTACACCCTCAAGGGAAGAACTACTCTACCCTTGATCTTGAGTTGGAAAAAGTTGTGCATGAACTCAAAACTTTTTAACACAATCTCTCTGGGGAATGGTTTATATTATATTCTAATCATAAGAGCCTAACATATATTTTTACTCATAGGTATCTAAAAATGTGAGAGAGATTCTAGTTGGAGTATCTTCAACATTTTTTTCTATTATTTCAAACACTCATTAGAAGATGAATGTTTCTTCATATTCATTTAGCAGATATTTGCTGACATAAACCACGAAGGAATCAGTTTAGGATTGGTCTATGATGATTTTATTTGCTGAGATGAGCTTGAAAGTGGAAGAGAATGGTAAAATGGTATTCTTGACTTAAATGAAAACTAAATCAACTTTTTACGAGTGGTTTCGTCTTGGGATGGGGACAGACAATGAGTTACAATGTTTTGGTAAATCCTTTTATGGTGGAGAGCCCTCGAGAATGTTGTCTCTATCTCTCTATTGAGATTTTTTCCTTTTGTAGAATGTCTTTTTTTATGTTATATAGGTGGTTGTAGTTTATAAAAATTTGACACAAGTCATTTTTTTCCTTATACCATATAGCTAATAAGATGTATCATGACTTGATATTTCAATATTGGTGGATAGGGATGAGGTGTTTAATTGATGATCAGTATCACAATGTCTTATTTTTTAGGAAATTAAGGTTGAACACTAGAGACATACGATTTTGTTGTAACCTTTTCTCTTTTCAATATACAAGTGCGATGTAATTTCTATGGACTTTTTAATTAGTATTCCATGGTCTCTTAGTGCAAAATATGTGATTTTGGTGATCCTTTTCTACCATATTATATCAGCTCATTTCATACCAATAAAGTAGTGGAAGAAAGAGGAATAACATAAAGAATTGTACATCTAAGTGATTCTGAGACATTTTGGTGTTCCATCAATGATTATCTGTAACAGGGACCCGAGGTTCACATATTAATTTTAGAAATTTCTTTATAAGATAATGGTTACCCAATTGAAATTTATAATGGGTTAACATTTTTATATAGATGGAAAGACATAGATAGCTGTCTGGGATCTTGAGGAATTGCTTTGTCCATGCATTATTGATTTTGGTCGATCATGGGAAAACAATATTCTTGTAAAAATTTCCTATAAAAATATATATAAATATTTGATGATAATTAAACCCTCTGAAGTGTTTTATTGGTAGCCATATAGATCTCCCTTATTCTAGGAAGAGTTGGGATAATGGTCCTTGTTTATGTTGAGTCTCATTTAGGAGAGAATAAAAAAGGCATAGTTGATCTAGAAGAGGGTTATCATAGTATAGGTCCATCAGAAATATAATTAGTATAGTAGTCATCGATCATAATATTATGAGGTTTGTGATCGGGGTTTTCCAAGAGTTTCCCATTACTTGGGACATCATCGGTTGGGTTAGGAGGGTATGTTGGTATAGTGGTCTATTGGACCCTAGAAATCATGGAGTGATGTGTAATGGTTGAATATTAGTGGGACTTACCATCTAGATTGACTTAAAATCATGAGGTGTTTTATGTTTCCCATCTATAGAGGTTTTCACCATATCATTCCCATGTGATTGAATGGGAGGATATTTATGTTAATCCTAATACAACATTTGCTGAGCTAATAGTTTATATTACAAATTTCTAGTATAAGGTACTATGTGGTAAAATGATTGCATTCATTTGGGTAATGTGGTTTTACGAATATGATAGCCATGATATGTTGGAATGAGAATTATTGATTAGGTATAAGGTTAACATAATTTTTTTGAGTATAGAATTTTGAGAACATTCTAGGTACAAAAAGCCTTTATGGTGGGGATGTTGTAACATCTCGTTACTTTCATTTAGGTACATATTCACACTTTTTGTGACCATTCTTTTTTTGGGTCTTTATTTGGGGTCTATTTGGGGTATTGATAAAATTTTGGAGGCCCATGGGGATTTTATAGGTTAGTACACATTTTAGTAAAACCATTCAGTTTGGCCCGATAAACCATGTGTCCTATGTTGATCTATTTGAAGGGGTGCACAATGTTTCTAAACTGTGTGACCCCTAGTAACAACCATGAATTGTTAAATAAAGGTGGTGTGCATGGTCAGATCACTATTAAGAAAATCGTGTCACCAAACCATGCACCCAAAACAGAAGGGATTTTTTGGCACTTGGTCAATGTGCACAGTTACTCCTAACTATAAATCCTCTTCAACAAGCCATGTATGCATATTTTTTATGATCTAAAATTTTAATTAAATTTACCTAGTTACTTTTTAATAACTAATGACCCCATATTATCATATTGGGTACACCTAACACTTACCTAGTGGTTTATATGCATCTCCCTTGGGGTTTTAGGCATATTTCCTTAATCCTTGGTAGATCATCTCAAGGTTTGTTGGGTGATTTATCCAGTTTTTAATTTTTATCTTAGGTCCTTGTTGTATCTATCCCCCACTCATGTTGTGGAACCTAAATTGATTGTGTGTGAAGATATAAGATAGTTTATATATTATTTATGTGTTTCGGAAGGTTCTAGGATCATGATGACCTAATCTTGTATCCTCAATATATGTTTTCAAGGGAGAATAATTCTACACTCATTCTTGAGGTAGGAGTTTATATACAAAGAGATAATTAGATGAAATTAACATTATTCTTTTAATTTTTTATTATTCATTTAATTTAATGTATTTTTTATTTAAATGGGGTTTTTTGAATAAAATAATGTTTTAAATGGTTTTTTCTTTGAAAAATATTTTTTTCACACAAAGTTTTTGATTAAATTCTTGAGTGATCGTTTTTTATTAAAAAGGGGGGGTTTCAAACACCAATGATGATTGGATTGTATTAGAAAATATTTTATAAATTACAATTGTGTTTTTTAAATTGGTTTTGACAAAAATATCACATTGGGGACCTTGGGTTCATTATGAATAGGCATGTCACTCAATGTGTGGGTAATGCAAGTTGAGTTTTTCATTCACTTTAGTGTACATATTATACCACAAGAGGTTATAAGTTGGATACACTGTAGTAAAAGATTGTGTAATTATTTTTATTTTTAGTATGTATACCCATATTTTATAGCCCAAATGGTGTGAGGTTTCAATTATGATTGGATTTACACATGGTTTATTGGTCATGATTATTTTCATACAAATTTTCATATGATTTATTGGTCATTATTATTTTTCATACATGTTTACCTTAATGTGTATTCATGAATTGTATTAGTTATGCCTACATGATTTATCTCTTATACTTTTCACATTCCATTTTTGGGGAATATGAATGGATATTATGAAAAAAATTAATTAATATAAAATTTTATTTATTTAGGGAAATAATTTTTAAAAATGTAATTATTTTAAAGATAGTATTATTAAATTATTTATATTAGAATTTGTATAAATTTTTTGGTGGTATCCTGATGGGAATTTTTCTCACACACTACTTCTTACTTTGTGAGGTTATAAACATTTTTTGCACAACCCATGTAACAGGAGATGAATCTTGTTGAATTTATGCTTCTATTTTTATCGTTGCTTTCATTGTATGATGGATTAGTGGTGACATATGTTCACATGGAGACTTTTTGGTATTTTATTGGAATAACATTGGTTTACTTGGTTTGGATTGGATTGTATGGATCTTAAATGTATATTTTTATTCTAGGTTTTAGTTTTCTTGTAGTTGTTCTTTTGTTTTATATGACACTTCCTTCCTTTATCTTGATGCACCTCACCATTATGATGGTCCGAATCCGGGGGATTGTCTAGTTGACTTGAGATTTTCACTATACATATCATATTCATAAAACTCAATTTTAATGTATTTTTATTTCATTCCATGTAATGAAATATTGGAGATAAGCCTTTTTTTAACTAAGAGATCTCATTTTTATCTTCCTTATAATATTATTCCCAGTGTTCTTCCAAGGATACACTCCCTCCCCCAATGATTCAAGTATGGAAATGTTAAATGATAACATATCCTTTTTTAGTTCTTAGGTAAGAGGGAATTGAGTGTTTGCCAATTTTTTATTGATTTCTTTGATCTCTAAATAATTAAAAAGACTAGATTTCATTGCTTCCACCATCCCTTTTTTAACATTTTCTCTTCAAGGGAATTATTGTTTTGAGCAAGTATATCCACCATATTTTGTATTTTACTCTTACTCTTCATTTTTTCTTCCTCTTTAAATGAGGAGCCACTTTTTGATTTTTTTCTTAATGTGATTAGGGTTATGAGAAATAATTTTTGTATCCATAGATTCATCGACATCTAAAATGGGTTTGTACTACTTTTTTGGGCATTTAATCTATTATTAGTGTTTTCTAGTTTCCATTTTTCTTAATTAATTAAGAAAATTGAATAATAATTATAGTAAAATGTTGTGTAATGTTTAATTTTTTTATAATACTTTAGTAAGAAATAAATTATTTTAGGGACATATTTTTTTAACCTATTCTGAATGGGAGTATTATAATCATAGAATAAAAGTAGAAAATTTAAAAAACATAAGTAATCTATTTACATTGTGGAAAGATATAATGAATTATTCCTGGATCTCTCACAAAAAAATTGATTGTTCATTTTTCATTGGGCCATCAAATAGAAATTTAAAATTCCCTATAAAAATCATGGGAGCTGACACATGTTTCTCCTTGAGGAGCCTCTTAGACGATATTAAATCACCTATATTATTATTTTATTAAATTAAACTAAAGTGGAAGAAACCATGTAATGATTTTGAAATATAAAAAGAAACAAATAAAAGATAATAGAAGTGTTTTGAGAAATGTTATGGACCTAAAGATAAATTATGTTGGTTATTTTATTATCAACATTATTAGTATTAAACTTACACTATGGAAAATCATAGACATTAACTATTCACCCCCCTCTATAAATTGGATGGAATAGTGAGTTCCTTGTAATCTCCCTGGTATACCATTGTCTATCTCCTCTATGGTGGATGATATTAAACAATGGGAAGTTGATGTTTTTTTACCACCCATGCACCCAACTCCATAAAAACTATTTCATCCCCTTACATACCCAACTCTAGAATGTAAGGTGAATAGAATAATAAAATTGGGGGAATCAATTGGGAGTGAATTCTGAAAACTATCATGGAAGTGTATAAGTGGAGATGAATTTTTTTTTCCAATTTTCCATAGTCATTATTCTATATAAATTATGGGATGATAACATTAAAACATTGAATTGTGGGGATTTAGGAACCTACAAAATCTCCCCTGTAGACCAAAACTTTTGTAATAATTCCATATCTAGGGTAGTAAGTTGTCATAATATAGATAGAAAATTTCTATTAAAGTAGTAAAAATATAAATAAAACTACTATATGAATAGAAAATGAATTTAAAGAAAAAAAATATTAAAAAACTCATGCACCAATCCCATAATGAGAAATTCACACTATGATGTCTGAGTACCCCATTTATACATGATCAACCCCCTATTTTCTAGAGAAATTTAAGAGGAATTGAAAAAAAATCATAAAATAATTATTCCTAGATTTAATCTCCCACCACATTGTTCACCATGGATTTCCCCTTAAATAAAATCAAAAGATACCTATGATGTAGAATTTCATGAAATTTGTAAATCTGACCATAATTTTCATATCAGAGGTCAGGAACATACTTTCTTATCCTGATATGAGGTCGGATCCTATTATACTTTCATGATATCACCATATTTGTTTAATCATAAGATATAATGCCTTTTCAAATTAATAACAATCATGGCTATGAAATGGTTTTCATTAAAACTGAGGCATTTTCCTAGATATTGAATCATTTACTTATCCTTTAAATTGTTTATTCTCAAATATACACTTGAAAATATAAATAAATCAAAAATGTCCCTAAAATAATCTCATTCATCATGGATAGAGTGAATTGTATATTTTCATAGAGAAAAACCCAATAGGATTTATGATGTTGAGGTTTTGTTTTTTTCAAAATATTCGTATGAGGTAACATTAATTTTTTTAATGTTGGGTGATGGAGTAAGATTAAAATGAAGATGACGATTAAGTTTCATTTAATTACAGGCAAGGATTTCTACTCCATGATCTTCTAGTTTGAAACAGATTTATGGATGTGTCTTTACCATATGATGATAATTCATATAATCTAAATATGAATCATTGGTTTTGTTGGATATAGGTGAAAGGACTACTATGTACTAAATATTTTAAATGATATTAAAAATATAATTTATAGTGGATACTGAATCTAGCTGAGTTAGTTACTTTATTATTTGCAAAAAATGTTCTATAAAGTCTAGAAAAAATAAAAAAAATGATAATAATTCTGAGGAACCTTCCATGAATTACTATGAAATAATCCTACATTAGTTAGTAATGTGTAACTATTTTATTACATTTAATGAATATTGGTTTTGATCCAAAATTATAAGAGTATGTGGTTTATTATTATAATATTTTATGTTTCATGTTTTCTTTATATAAGTCTATTAAATGAGGGTGAAGAGTTATAGAGATATTTTGATATTTTACAATTTCATTTTATTTGTTGTTAGATTTATTACAGTGATTATAGATCTTCATAGGTGATTTGAAAATATTCTTAGAAAACATAAATAAATCAAAAAATATGAGTAGAGGCCTTAAAATCTAAGAAATGGAACTGTATACATATGGCATTCCTCAAAATAGATAATTGAAAACATTTTTTTTCAATTTTGTAAGATAGTTAAATGGTTAACAGGGGGTGAATTGGAATTTTCATAAAATATTTAATACTGATCAGAGTTATTTTAATCTAGTAGTGTAAAATAAAAAAGATTATATATATTTTTGTAGTAGTTATAATCAATGTGATCCTATATTTTCTTTTCACACTCTCAACATGAGTTTATGAAACCCAATAAAATAGTGAATATATTATTAGAGGATTTACATCATTTTAGAATTCCCTTTTTATAAATTAATGCAAAAAAACCTATCCAAAATTTTTCACACCATTAAACACAACTTGTATCCTTTCATTTGAAGTGGATGAATAATTATCCATTGCTTTTTTTTGAACAATTCACAACCAAAATCCCCTATTACTTGACTACAACATAACCATAAATCACCATATTCACTTATAGGAACAACCCAATATGTACATTTTATTTTGGTAGTATAAAATGATTCTAAGGCCATAATATTGAATAAAAAAAGTGAAATTAATTTAGGATGAACACAAAAGAAAATTAAAAAAAATAGTACCAGACAATCTAGATATAAAGAGGATGTTCTAAATGTCAAGTAAATTATTATAAATTTAGAATTAAAGTGTTATAATGATGATTTATATCCAAGAGTTATGTAAGATTATTGATAAATTATATATCACAATGTTGTATTAATAATGTAAACAAACCCCTTGATAACATGTACTAGTTCAGACGAACTCTGTATATATAGCTAATTTAGGCAAATAAACCACCACAATATTTTAATTTCACATAAATACATTGTAGATTGTCTTTTAACATAAAACAATATTTTAATCTTTCATTGATAACGAAGAACTTCATTATTTAGAGAAACATCAATAATTTGTAAAACTAAAAAAATGTACAAAAATAGTCATGGAAACCTTTAATAAAGAAATAAATATTAATATTAATTACCTTGGAAGCCACCCTAAAAACATGAAAGATAAAACTTTAATATTTGAAATTTTTTAAATATTAATCACATAAATTAAACTAATATAATGGTAAATTTTAATCCTACATGGTACTTTGTGACTATAATTTAGTATTATATAACACAGTTTCAAATATATTTACATAGAATAAAACAAATTTATATTTAATTAAATAAAAATAAAATTAAAGAAAAAAAGTTTTAAAAATATATAGTATATTGATATATCCCAGAATTATAAAAATAGAGAATATACTTTGACTTTTGAGAAACAATATATTTATTTTTATAAATTATATAGTAATTAATAGAATGTGTAAATCTTTACCTTCCATATTACTGTCTCATATGAAATTAAACCCATTATTATTTTTAAATCATATAACCTCATATCCTCTTAGGATTTAAATTTTATGACATTAAATCATGGTACTTCATATCTAATAAGACATTATAAAACTATTTTTTACATCATGTAAATAATGTATGAATTTATAATAAAGTAAAATCTATTTTTTTATTACTGTTAATAATTTTAACAGTTTATGTTTAGTATAACTAAAGTTTAGGAAATCGTATGACTTTCATAAATAAAATGATTTTATGTCAAATTCCTAAGACTTTAGTATACCACATGTATGGATTTTAGGTAATGAAAATTTTATATACTTGATAAAATAATGAATTGAAATAAATAAATAAACAAAAATGGGAATAAATAAATGGTTATGTAATCATCATTATAAGGATGATCACAAAAAAAATTAATTAAGTATTTTAGAGATTATAATTACCCGATTAAGAAAATTACAATGCATAATTCATAAACCAAATCATTTATGTGTATTTTTATATGAAATTAGAATGTAAGTCACATAAAAAATACGAAGAAAAATTTAATAAAAAATATCAAAAATAATATTTTCTTGTACAAGTAGGGAATGTTTAAAGAATATTTATTTACCCAAGTTAGAGGACTTAAAATATTTTTTTAAATATATCATAATTTAAATATATAATTTGTTATCCTTATAATTATAAAAAGATGATTTAAATTAAATGGAATAGATCCAATAAAAAATATACAATTTTTGATAATTAATTGACTAAATATTATTTAAAAAACCCCATTTTAAATTAAAAAAACATTAATAATAACCATAACAAAGTATTTTCTCGATTTTTGAAAATTTAAACTCAAATAAATTAAATCTGTTTATTCTCTATGAGAATGTTCAATAATGATAACATATTTAGCTCCCTTTTTTCATTATATAAAAATGTTGAGAAAATAGATTTTATCATTTAATGCCCCCACTAAGTTCATTATTTCTAAACATAGATTCAACTAAGATTTAAATAAAAATAGTAGTGTTAAGAGGCGGATATTAAAAGTATAGTAATTACTCTATAATATCATGTTTATATCCATCTTAGAATATAAATTGAATTTAAATTTTATTAGTAAAGAATCCATAATTCCAATATGTTTATATTATAAATAATCTTTATTTATCAATTAAAGAAAGTCAATATATTCGAGGAATAATATAATATGAATTGAATTGAATTAAATGTAACCCAATTATAATACAAATTCAAGTAAACCATATTTAATATTTATTTATCAATTACACTGAGAAATAAAAACGATTTTGGTATATGGTAGTAATCCATAAAATTAATGTATATTCAGTATGCATATGGACCAAATATTTACAAAATGTCATAAAAATGAAGAATTATAAACTAATATTGCTGACAAGAAGTGTGAATCTGAATGTGAAATTATTTTAGTTTTCTTGAAAGACCCTATATTATATTTGAAAAAATTGTGGACATAAATAAATTAAAACTAATATATGTTGAAAATAATTGTTTTAACTCTAGTTTAAACATACCATGTTCAAACATTATTATCTCAAACCTAAAAAATAATGGATTATTAAACACATCCACTATTTAATAATTAATTGGAATGTATTCCAATTTTTTTAACCTATTAAAGATGATCACTAATAAAACAATATCTAACATTTATATTCCTAGTCATAGAATGTTGTAAAGTGTTTTATATACAAAAATAGGTAATGAATTATCACATAAAAGAGGAAAATTTTCAATGTATAAATAAAAAATTATCAATGATTTCATAATTTATAATGATTTTCCAAAAGATTAAAAGTATAAATGTATTATTCTATGATAGTAAATAAATAATTTTTTTTCTTGGAACTCCAAGATACTATGATTTTCCCATGAAAGTGACTAGTTACACTTATACTTTTTCAATCTATCTTATATCCACGAAAATCTGTATCTGGATTTCTTTTTAACTCAAAATCAGTGATGGTAGTATAAAATAAACCAAGGACTATAGAAGCATAAAAACATTTCACAATTTTTTCTGTACTTTTTAATAGTGTTTCTCTTGGAATACAATAATATCATATAGAAGAAAAAATAAAAAATGTGATCATTCTAAGATATAATTTTATATAATAAACAACTCATCATACCTATATAAAGGTTATTATCCACTGATTTTTAGACTCATCAATATCTAGTTTACAGGAATTATTTTGGTGATTATTTGGTCATTTCCCCGCATCAAGTTCATATACAATAACCAATTCACTAGTATAAATATATTGATTATCAAAATTCAAATCTTCTATTTATAAAATTTGAGGTCTATGGTATATTTTTAATTCTCCCATATGATTATTATTAAACTCACATGTACTTATTTTATAAATTCATTAAATAATTTACCAATTTAATATCTAAAAATAAAATCATTTATATAAATTTAAACAATAAAAATATCTTTGAAATTTTTTATAAACAATTTTGGATCAATCAATCCTTTTATATAACCATTTTTAGAAGAAATTATAATAATAAATAATGCAAAGCTCTAGGATCTTACTTAAATTTATATAGTGATTTAGAAATATTTATAATATTATTCTGATGATTTTCATTTTCAAATCCAATATTAATATCTAACTAAAACTTATGTAGGAATAAATCATTTATATATTAAATTTTGCCTTGAATTTGAAATAATTTAATTACCTGAAATGATGTTATAGATAATAATATTTTTATATCCTCTAATCCTGTAATAGATGCAAATTTTTCTGCATAAAATAATCAATTTTCTTGTTAATATTCCAATACTACTAATCCAAATTTATTTCTAATAATATTTTTAAATTCATCATGTTTATTTTTTAACATATAATTTAATACTAATCACCTAAAAATAATTAGGTGGTTCAATTAAATGTAAAATATTATATCAATAAAATCTGTTTAACTCATATACATTAGAATATATTTAGTTTGAATTAGTTAATGATAAATCAATAATATTTTGAAATAAATAAAAATGAAAGTCTAATTTGAAAAAAAATTCCCTGATGAAATTATATTTTTTATTCTTGGATAATTATTATCAATAAGATTGTAGAAATGATGATATATATAGTATTTACAGGTTATTTAATTAGGGTTTCTCTCCCCCTTGACATGTGAACACTCATTTTTAGGTTCAACTTCTTTGAGATTATAAAATCTAATATGCTCTACAAGATATTTTAAATCATAATTCATTCTATTAAAAGAATTTTCATCAAATTTAACATGTATATATTCTATATCTATTAGGGTATTTGTATTGTAAACCCTATAATATTTACTATAATTTTTACAGTCTATTATTTTACCTTTATCTTCTTTTGTAATAAACTTATCTAAAGAATCATTTGTGTTTAGAATATTATCTTTGAAACTAAATACTCTGAGATAATCATCTCATGGTTCTTATAGTATCACATTTTCAATTGATACATTCACAAAAAGGGTCTTAAAATAACTCTATTAGCAATATAAAAAGATGTATTATCATATTTTCTATTAAAGTATCTAGGAATTTTTAACTAAATTACAATGATTCCAGAAATTTTTTGTAATATTCCTCTCTTTCCTTTTACAATATAGGTTTGTTATGGTGTCTTATGTGATGAAAAATTATGAGAATAATAATTTCATTTTCAAGTATTTTCAAATTAAATATTCACAAACTCTCCACCCTTATAACATATAAAAAAAATTATTATTTTTTAGCTAGTTTATAATAATGAATAAACGTAGATAATGTTTTTTATTAATAAGAGTGAATGTAATTCTTTGTCAGTTAACTAAATCAATCATAAATCTAAACTTAATACCTTTTCACACACATTCTTGCATTAAGAATATGAACTAATAAATCAAGATTTATAATATGAAAATCCCTTATCATTTTCACTTGCTTGATATGTATAAAGTAATATTTATGGTGTCTATATTTAAATAGAGATTCATAAATAAAGGTAATATCCAACTTTAGTTAGAGTAAGATCATAAAATTTTATTATTTGAGTATACTATAAAATTAAATGATGTTGGAATCGATAATCCTAATTTTATATATAATATCATCCATATTTACAACATTTTACCACTTGATATTTTTCATAGTCATCACATCAAAATTGATAGAATGTATATTTGTTTTAAATTAGCACAAAATATGGCAATTTTAACTTTAAAAAATGTACATTTATCATATTGAAATTTTACATTCATTCCATAGTCACCCAATTTTTTGAAACATATCAAATTATATTTTAATCTTTCAATAATTTAGAACTTTTTAAATGGAAAAAGATTCCATAATTCTAACCTCACTAAATAATTTTACTTTACCTTTTAAGTTATAAAAAATGTAACATTTCTCATATAACATTTATTGAATGATAAATATTTTAAATCATACAACTTATTTATTCATGAATATACACTATCTATATACCATATTTCACTTTATAAACATTAATGTCACACATTCTACAAAAAACTTTAAGTAAAATTTGGTACCCATGAAATCATGGGTTCAAAAGGGAATTAGAAAACTTTCCTATGAACTAAATCTAAATTAACAAATTTATTCATTAATGTTTTAGAATATATGTATTTAGAGACAAATAATTTTTGGATTTAATATATTTTGGAGATATTATTTCACATTTACTTTCATAATATTCTTTCATAACCAATTTTTAAAAATTAACTATTCAAACACTTACCTTTACAAATTTTAGAAAAAAATCCTATTATTTTTTTATAAATTTTTATTATAACTAATAATAGTTTTATATTTATTCAATTCCTTGAATAATTCAATTTAATAATAACATTAGTTTCCATGAACATATTTTTTTATATTTATTTGTGGTCATTGAATTTTCATTTTAAATTTTTCGTTATCATCTAGAAGAGAAATAAATTTCATTTCATGATCTGTATCATTTTTGGAAAGATATTATTATTACATAAGATATTAATTTTGATCAGTTTCCGTATTAGTATTTATTTTATCACTAGATATAGGATTAATATTAAGGAAATTTTTATTTTATTCAAGAGTGATCTTATTATCCTGAACAAGATTTTATATATCCCTATTTTTAGTTTTTATGTTTGGAAATTAGAAAATATTACTATATAGCCTATAAATTTCATCATATAATTATCCATAATATGTTATTATTAATTATAATTTAAATAATCATTTTTAGAATAACATACCTAATTTCAAGAAGCCATTATAAATAGATGTTCTGATTAAATTTCCAAACTATATTCATCACATGCATTTGAGTTATGGTATAGCTATATCCAACAATAATACCTCTCCTTTCATTCTTATTCATTTTATTATTATTTTTTACCATCTTTGGTCATGTGTGTTTAATGTTACATTTCCAAATTCATTAATAATATGATATATATATTATATCATTATTATTAGAATTAAATTTTTTGTTTTTTCTATGATCGTTATAATTTTTCATTATTTAGTACCCTTATTTCCTTTTCTAAGACCCTTCTAAAACATGATTCAACTCATAACTATCATTTTACTATAAGTTATAACCTGATGTGTAACAAGAAACCTTAATTTTTAAAATCAAAGAAACTCTTTTTCCATTAAAAAAATATTATTATTTGATATTTTTAACTGTAACTCATACTTAAATAAAGAATTAATAATCACATTAAGATTAAATTCCTTAAATATAAACATTTCTTTAATTTAAACTTTTATTGTATGCTAATTTTTTAGAAAGATATCTCAAAAGAAATTTAACAAAAATAGTATTTTCTAGAGCTACTATTAATGCATTCATAACATTTACAATTATAGTAAATAAATTGAATAATTGATTTAATGATTCATATTCACCCATATTAAATTCATTAAATTTTTATCTTAGCATGCCATGTTTAGTATTAATTATTTTTTCATATCCATAATGAATTGTTTATAGTATTATACATATATCAGGAGATGTTTTACAGGCTAAAATATGATTGAATTAATTTTTCTTAATAATAGAATAAATTATGTTCATGATATTATAATTATTTACATATTTCCAATAATCATCCCTAGTAAGTGTATATGGACCAACCTATTGGAGTTTTTATGGTTCTACCATGTCTATCAGGTGATTAATACATAGCTATTTAAAAATAATTCCTTCCAAACATGAAAATAACAATTATCATTAACATAAAAAAATGGTGGTATTTGTGGAAGAAAATAATTATTAGATCTTCTTCCTGCTATCTAAAATAGTTCATGTCCTTATAGGGTATTTCAATGAAAAAAGTTAGCAACGTGATATATATATATAATAATTCTTTCAAGGCCCTTTATTTTATTATAGTTTTTTCCTAGTTGGAAAGATTACTGAATAATCAAGAGGTTGAGGATGAATTGAACTATTTACAAAATTTTAAATAATAATTATAGTTATGTTAATTTATTAATAAAAAATAAATATAAAAATATATTTATATTTATAGGTGATTCAAACAAAATAACCTTATCTCCACTCTTCAAACCATCAAAGAGAGAGTATGAAACCCATTAAAATGTTGACCTATCTATCGAAAGAAGCAACGCACTATTAAAATGAATTTTTCAAATATTAAGGCACAAACCCGATCCTTCCATTTTCACACTAATAAGAAAAACCTAGAACCATTAATTTTAAGATAAGAAAAAATAAAAAAATTCTTTATCATTCTAAAGGAACAACTAATATTATTTACCATTTACTAGACATACAATCAACTAAGAACATTTATTTTTACCTATAGGAACAACACAACATGAACCTTTTGTAAGGGTTTTATAACCCAACATTATGGTCCTTCTTCAAAATGTAAAATCATAAACCAAAATGTAAATAAATAAAAAATAAGTGATTGATTTCATTACAATAGAAACCATGCATAGACATGATGTTTTGAATAATGAGCCAATTGTCAACATTACAACCTTAAATGTTCAGAATGATGAAGTCTATCAAAGATTGTTATATGGTGATCATAAAAGCTTTTAGAATTGTATCATTTGACCATCTTCAACAATTCCTATGATATCTTGTACTTGTTATATATATATATATAGGGTTCCTTTATGTAAAAAAGTAAAAAAAAATCATAATTTCATATATATTCATTGTAGAATATCTTTTCCCAAGTATCGTTAGTTTTCTTTTTCAAGAATATAAAAGTACATTAAAAGTGGGGATTCATTAAAAATATCTAAAAATAAGGATATTTGTATAAAAAATCATTATCATATTTAATACGAAATTAAATATTAATATCACTTTCCTTATATTACTACTTGAAAATATATTTGATAAAAACTTAATATTTTATACATTTTAAATTTTAATATATCAACTTCAATGATTATAATGTGAAAATTTAAAAATGTTTAATAACTTGTGTTTTTAATTGAGAAATCCATAAACATTTTTAAAATAAATTTATATAGATTCAAAATTATTTATATGTAATTGGGAAAAATTTAAAAAAGAAATGAGAATAAACAAATATGTAGTAAATTGATATATACCAATGTTAGAAAAATATTGAATATTTTATATATTAGAAAAAATGGCAAGTCATAAAAATCATTTATATCATTTTAAATGAATAACTCATTTATTTTTGTATTACTATCCTGAATTAAATTAAATCATGTATAAATATTAAGTCACATTATATCATATCCCTTAATACACTAAATCATATAAATTCATATACCTTTATATATTAAATAGTTATTTAATGTCTTTTAATGTGAATATGATTTTATCCTTTGGTAGATTTTTTATTTTTAGTGGTTTTATTAAATTATAAGAGTTTATATACCTTAGGGACTATAAAATGGGAATATAACGATGTTGTTTTCATTTTAGAAGGTGTTTCATTTGATGTATTTCCCTCTAAAAAATTTAGGCTCATCCATGTTATTATTGAAGCAGTGGTGGCTCATAGAATATTTATAATTACAAAGAGACATCGTGATATGAGATTCTACACCATGAATATATTTATTCAGGTAAGACATCATAATTGTGTGGATAGAATAATTGAACACAGATGTTGGGGGTAATAAGGGTCATAATAATTCTAGCAGTCATATATAATTTATTTAATAAGTATTATGGACTAAATTAAATGATATCTAAATGTGAATTATAGTAAGTTGTTATACTAAATCAAGTTAGATTTCAATAATAAAACATGGAAAATATATTAAAATAATGTTGTAAATAAAATTATGATGAACAAAGGGAGAAAATATATCGATATTATCAATGATAAAGGACAATAATAATATTGAGAGACGAAAATCTGTGTCAAAGAAGATGAAAAAGTAGAATTACATGAATTAGACTTGATGATCTATCCTATTATAAAATAATATCATAAAATTTTATAGATGATGAAGTTGTATGAAATTTTTATACCACAGGTGATGATTTAGAAGAGTAAGGAAGAAGAAAACATGCTAATGATAAATGGTGGTCATTTGGAATTTTATTTGGACAAGAAATCAGTCTAATATGTCAAAAATATACAGAATGAATGATTTATGTTCATAGATTATTTTATGCGAAATAAGATATTGATATTGTGATATTGTGAAATATATGAATTTTTAAATATCTTGTTCATTAGTTAGGTTGATAGGTCCCATTTTGAAATGGGCATAACAAGTCTAAAAAATCGATAGGGATATAATAAACTGGATGGATCTAGTATAAAGAACCTACCATGAGATACTAAGGAATTTTAGGGAGACATAAAATTTTCTACACTTTTTTATTCTGGTAGATACCTATATCTCACAATTTATTTAAACACAATAGGGGATAGGTTCTCATCTTAGTAATGAACCATATAAAAAACTTTATTCCCTTGTAGTTATTTATGTCAATTTCATACGAGTATGGTTTATAATTTAATAAAACAATGGATTAGTGATTCATTATATTAAATATGGTAATTTCTATGAAGAATAAATTTTCAATGTGGTAAAATTGATATAACCCCAACCCTTCTGGGTTACACAATATCAAATTTATGTGTATATAATTTTATATTAGAGAAAATCCATGGTTCCTCTGATACAATATTTATTAATTATCTACTATTTTTTAGAAATATATGATGTGAAAATTTGAAAAAGGTTCAAAATTTTCATAGATAAAAAACATAATTTTCATTATTATTTATACCAACATTGAGGTTTAATCCCAAACATTGAAGAGAAAATATAAGGAATATGTAAATAAAATATGAATTTTTTCCAAGAAAAAACAAGTTTCACCAAAAATTGAAGGGTTTTAAAGTATAAGTTTATCTGATAAATTTTTTAAGAATCATTCTTTTACATAATTATAATCCAATAGGGAAAAGGATATAACTATTTAATTAATTTAATAACTCTACTATAGGTTCAAGGATTACATTAAAAAAATTACCCTTGAATCTTTAACTCATTTAATCTTTTTTATCGAGAATCTAGATGATGGGAAAAACATTAATATTTGGAAAATATATTTATAAAATAATTATCAATAATGTTGTAAAAGTAAAACTATCTCATCAAAGAAATGAAATCCAAGAAATAATCCCTAATGATAAAAAATTAAATTTATTTATTTATAAATATTAATTTCAATTGACCATGGATAAGAAGAAAAATATTAATAAACTCATATATCATAACACTAATGATTTGGAAGATTGTCACAAATCAACTATTGGTGTCAATGAAGCACAATTGTATATTAATGAAAAAAATAATGTACCTCTATAATTCCACATTATAAATTATAAAAACAATAAGGATAATATTGTGGTTATGAATAAATAATGAAATGATCTAATGAAAACATTTAAGAATTAAGAAAATTTCTTTAATATGAAATCCCAATTTATTGAAGTAAAATTATACAATATAAAAAATTGAGATAATTCTTTAATAATTACATAGTTAATGGAAGATTCCATTTAAATTCTTATAGATATTCTCTATAAAAATGAATCACATTAATGGAATAAAGTGATTTATATAATCTAAAGGTCTATCTACTAAATTCATATAGAAAATATTATCACATAACCATTAAACAATATTGTATACTATTGTGCTTTCATCTATTAGTACTGGTTAAAAAATCTAAATATATATAAATATATGTGAAAATGTCATATTAAGTACACCATAACATTTATGATGTATTTGAGTATTTATATGTAAATTATATCCCCATGAAGACCCAAATTTCAAGTTTTTATACCAAAAAAAATATTTTATAGAATATGGATGGATTATAACCAAGGAAAAGGAAGAAACTTTTTAAGCTAATATAGTCATTTTTGGAGGATTAGGCATATTTCCATTGAATGTTTTCATAATATTTCAATGTATATAGAATTAAAAAGGCTTATATTAATGTGTACCAAACCTACCATTGAAATAAAACCCACTGAGTATAAGAATAGTTCACTGATTTCAAGGAATATATCTATTAATAACTAGTTTTAATGTCCTGAAAACTTATTTTAGGACTATAAAAATTGGTCCAAATTATGCTGAGTGTTGGTATCAAAAAATCATAATAATTAATTTTAATTAGTAGGTTAGTCTATAAAAAAATAAATAAATATTGAAAAATTACTAGTTTGTTAACCATGGGATATAGATTGAAGAAAAGTTTCACAAAAAACACTCCCATGAAAAATTTTATGAATGATGTCACACTAAAGAGAACATGATACTATAATCGAATAAAGGGATATATTATGGGCCATTGTAAATTTTCCTTGAACGTCAATAATAACATAATAAATATGAAATCCAAGAGATATTAAATAATGTGACAACATTAAATGATTGGTTAGGATGAATACATAAATGAAGTGGAATTTGACATGTTTCTAATTAGGGGTAAATCAGATATAGAAGATAATAAGTTTAAAAGGTTTAATTTTTTTTCCACACTCCTAAAAACTATAGGATAAGGAAACTTGTACAAAAATAGTTTTCAAAAAAAAAGAGAAAGCACTAATGGATTTATTTACCAATAATACCTCTATGAAGATGTAATCTACCCACAAAAAAAAATTGATCATGCAATTAATGAATTTAATTCCATATTTCTATAAAATTTTATTTTCCTATAAATGTGGATAAATAATAAGACAATGGAATTGATATTTTTTATAAATTAAAAAAATCATTTTCAAACTATGAATAAAGATGAAATAAACAATAAGTATTTGTTATCCAAGGTGGTCCAAGCCTCAAAAAATACTGAATGTTCTAGCATGAAGTATTCTTACTAAATTGGATTCGGGAAGAAAATAGTTTTTGGGTTGATATGAAAATATCAACCCTATTTCTCCCATTAAGGAGATATTTATAATCTAACGTATTTACAATATATGTGTTTATTTATATTATTTTTGTTGGGAATTGAAGTTGTAGAATAAAAATGAATAATTAAATGTTGTGATTTTAATAAAACAATGTCAACCAAGATTTATGATATCTTTAAATTATTTTCCCATTGAAACATTACAATATGGTATCTTATTAAATATTCTTGAATTTTTTTAACGCAATTCATCTATGCTGAATAATGATGTAGTGTATTCCTTGAGGGGGGGGGGGGGGTTGACTCGATGAATAGGGTTACAATTTTTTTGTAAATATAAAATATGGATATCTCTTGAGAAATATAATGTTTACCCCATAATAATGAGTTTTATTATCTTTTATTTATATTATCTGAAATCTAATTATTTTAGAGGACTTTATATTCCATCGTAATAGAGGAAATACATTATTTAAATTCAATTTGGTTGATATTTTTCTTGAAGATGGGTGGGGTTAATTATGCATAAAACTACATCAATAAACCCTATAATGAAAATACAGAGTTTTATATCACATATCGAATAGTAATAGATGTAATTATTATCTATGTTAATCACTTTCAATTTGTACATTGATCATTTCTCACATCGACAAAAAATTGTTTAATTTTTGTCTCATTTATATGAAAAATATGAGTCCATACATCACTCAAGTGAATCAAGAGTTATCTTTTAAGGAATAAGGACAACAAAGGAGAGAAGAAAAAAAATTAAATCATGGAAGATGCATGAATTGAGGAGGAAATTCCCTTACATCCACACAATTTCATTTACTATCAACATGGTGGGGGAAAATATTGAAATTATAACAAAAATTGATATTTATAATAAATCAAAATCAAGATAGTTAGAAACCCAAATAGATCAAGGGAATTGAGTTTGTATTTATTTTAAATATGATTATTTTAATGAATGATATTATGTACTGAATTTTGGTTATGGAGGAAGCTCCCAATGAAGATAAAGAGGAAGATGAACAATATTATATGTTGGAACCAATTCTTCCTTATGTTGTTGTGGGAAAAATATTCAAGAACATTACATTCAAACATGATTATTTATAAGTTAATAAAAATGTGATTGAAAAGTTCTATTAGCTATAGGTAAAATCAAAACTCTATGCTATAAGATTCAAATGAGATTAAAAATATTGTTGCCCTAGGAAAGTGAGTTTGGATATGCTGGATGTAGGGTAGTTGTGATCAATATAGTACAATGGATGTCTAAAAGAAGACTATATTATGCTATAAGTTTTAGAAACTAACCATGTATTATTGATCATGAAGGTATATATTCTCATAAAGGAGTATCTATTGTATAATAGATTAATTATTCTATTGGTGAAGATGGAGTAGATGAGATAGTAATATTTCATTATTATTCTCAATGTTATGTAGTAATTTTTTATAAGTCATTACAGATGATTTAGATGTATTGTGGAAATATTTTGATATTTTACAATGCCATTTTTATAGGTTTTTTTTGTGTTATTAGATATGACATAAATATATTTTAATGATATCTGATCTTACATGAATTATTCAATAAATCTGAGTTGAATTCTTAAAAATCGATGAATTCATTACACATTCATGGATTTCCTCCGAAAAATTGAAAATGTATTATTCTTCTATGTGTAATTTTTTTTCTCATGATGATGCATATGTTTTTGTTTTTGTTTAATTAAAAACTACAATAAAGTAATTGTTTGTGTATTCTGTTTCTTATAAGAAAAGATATTAACAATTTCCTGATGGTTACAAATGGTACAAAATATTTTATATATGGTCTATAAGAATTTCACTTGAAATGAAACCATGTATAAAATCATACTCAATATCTAAGAGTTAAAAAGTATTATTAAAATTCCATTAATGATAGTAAATGTGATAAAGGGATAAACCACCAAGTGATGCATCAATGTAACCCTGAAACTTACATAATGATAACTTTTCAAGTGTAGTCATGAAATTGGAAAAACATAAATTTCTATAAGATAATTTTAAAAAAAATAGAAAATGTCATTCCATATCTCAAATATCAAATATCACAAGTTAATGATGAATATATAATTAATTCTAAATAATGGATAAGATTACCTTCACATGATGGAGAAAATATCACACCATAAAGGAGTTTGAATATGAGAAACTAGTTTAATATTCATTTAATAATTGAGATGAAAACACAATAGGTAGAATAATTTTACAATATGGTGACTTCAAATGAGATGATAATGACAGAAACATTATGGTATAGGTCATTTCATTTGATAAATTTCCCTATTAGAAATGGAGTGAAACAATCATGTTTTACTTAAGGTTGCAATTCCTCGTGCGTGATTTATCTAAAGAAATAGATTTTGTGAAATATTTTTTAAAATAAATGATGAAATTTCTATAGGAAAAGACTCCAAAAATAAAATAGAAAAATAACACACTATTTAAAATGAGGGAAATTTAGATTTATCCATTTGAAGTAGTGGGAAACGGCTCATTAGGAAGGGTGCTAGAGAAAGTGAAATCATCGTAGTTTACCCCTTAATTTGAAAGGTATTCATAAATAGGGTTATCTTTACAATAAGAATATTTATGAAGTAATGAAGAGTGTAAATATTATCTAAGAATTTATCAAATTTATCATCCATTCATCAAGAAATTCAGATGTTTTTTATTCTAAAAACAATACTAGAAAAATCACAATCAATCCATAATTTGTTCTAGCCCAATTGACTTTCTCGTTCCTCTATTTTAATCAGACTAATAATTTCAGCATACAAAAAAGAAATCTCATAGGAACCATAAAGGAATAAAAGTACATATAAGTATGATATCTAAAAATATACCCATAGATCTAAGGTCTAGAATATCCTCTAGAGGTTCCATTATTATTTTATTTGATCCACCCTACAGAAGGTGAGTTCAAAATAACCTCAAAAGTGTTGGAATGATGGAGAATATTACCTAAAATATTAAACCACCTTATAACTAATAAGTCTTGAACAATATTTTCAAAATTACCACACTAGATAATTGGAATAATATATTTCCACAACAGATTTAATGAAGACAGAGTTAATGATGAATTGTTCCAACTCAAGATGATATTTATTTATTCCATGACAGATGAAATGTATTATCTCTGCCCATGAATCCTTGAATAGGTTTCTATGTTTCTAGGATAATTAGAGATTGAAGCATTATTTTAGGTGATATATAATCAAGCCTACTCTAGGGAGTATTGTTTTAAAAATTTCAATGTAATAATTCCATAAAGATACGACTATGAAACATCTAAGAAAGAGGTGATCCACATCCTATTTGTGCTAGTTATAGTGCACACATATTGAGAATTATGAAAAAAATACGGCTTGAATAATTGTATTGACATAAAATGTGGAGAAGGAGATACTCCATAAAATAGAAAACATGAATGGAAACATCCATTTTTTATTAATGAACCTTTTCCAGTTATGCATGCACTGTATTTCTTTGTAATAAAAAGTTTAACAATTATAACGACGTCCATGACCGGATTAAAGATAAAAAAATCATCCATGTTCATAATATCATAATTTCTAATGATATCTCTAATCTATATTGGGAGTGATTAATGAAAGAACTATTGATATATTATGGTTTTTTTTGGGGATTTCTGTGGGAGCAGAGGAATCCGGAATATTAAATAGTGGAACACCAATCCCTTTGTCATACCAAAATACAAGGGATATATTATTATTATCTAACCAATGTGGTTCATAGATATTATTTTGAAAATAAGTTTTAAGGTTGGCCAAATAGAGGATCCAACATTTTTATAATTCACAGATTTAATCGTATCATTGAATATCACTCTTAGAAATTTTGGATAATGTGATTTATCATTCACAAGACTCCATATGAATATATGTTGAAATGAATAATTAAAGACATAATGGGTTTTAATATCATGACCTATCAGGGAAGTGTCTTGCAACATTACTTCTAAGGGATATTGAAGATTCTTCTCTCAAGCGTTCTTCTAGACCAAACAAAAATTATTTATGAAATTGTTCACACATTTATATAAGAAATAAATCCATTTATACACAATAAACAAGTAATAAAATTTTAAAATAATAATGTGATTTAAAATTCAAATTCTTATATACATGGAAAGATAAAAATCATTCAAAAGGTTAAAATTCCTTTGAATTTGGATAAAAATATGATTGAATTAACTAGCACAAGTTATTCCCAAGAACATGGAAACACCTAAGTAAATGAAAGGAAGGGATATTGTATGATCGAAATAAAAAATTTAGATGCTCAATTTTAAGAGGGGGGGGGGTGAATTGTACTATTAAAAACATTCATTTTTAACCTTAAGGAAAACAATGTTTAATAATGTTAAGCAACATAAATTCACAAAGCCTTTTAAAGTTCTACGAGACAAACTTGATTAGGTTATGGAAATATAGTTCTAGAAAAGACACTTAAGAAAAATTTACTTAGGAAATATTCTACCTTAAAGAATATAGAATAATATTTATCAAAGTATACAAAAGTACAAGAAAGTATAAGAAAGTTATAATTTCTACCATTATCAAAATACAATGGAAATAAAACTTGCAACAAAAAAAGTAACAAGTTTAAAATATTTTAACCCAAAGAGAAGGGTATCCAACAACCTTAGATAAAGGTCCGTTGATTTATACTTTCAAGAAAGTCTATCTTACCCAAACTAGGGTAAGACCTCAATAAGAATATTGGAGTCTGTCTTGCTATCCTTGAAAGACCTCAATCTTTAAGGTAGTCGACACCTCTATCTTTCTATCCCTAGAAGCCATCGATTTTACTCAGAAATAATTGGAGTCGTATAAAGAAAGATGAACAAGGTGATTAGAACGCTCAAAGAATGATAGTCTCCCTCTCTAGAAATCACTTCACAGCATGAAATATCTTGGTTAATCAACAGATTTACATCACTATTTTGAGCTCGTTCAAATGAACACCTATTTATAGGCAAAAAATCTAATGGTTGGATACCTCTCCCAATGATCATATTTTTCCTTGAATTTCAGAGAGACCTATACACATGTCACTCAATCAATGTTTAATTAGATATAGATTGTATGACATCCTTTCATAAAAAACATGTGTAAGAAACATAAAGTTACTTAACCAAATATATTTTTCAGATTCTAAGAAAAAATAGAATTTAGAGTCTGACCATATAAACATTCGGAATTTATAAGACATGGATATTTGGAATCTTCTTTTCAAAGAGATTAGAATCTGAATTCTATAGATTTTGGATTCTAAATTCCAATGAATTCCGAATCTGAATTCTATGGAATTAGGAGTATTATTTATGAGAAATTCTTAGTATAAATTATTAGGAATTTGGAGTCTAAAATCTGAGAAATTGGGAGTCAGAATTATGAGGAATTCGGAGTCTGAATTCTGAAGAATTATAAGTCTAAATTTCAAAGAATTGGGAGTTTAAATTTCAGAGAATCCAGATTCTAAATTTCAGATAATTTGAAGTCTAAATTTCATAGAATTCATAACCTGAATTTTTGGGAATTTAGATTCTTAATTTTATAGAATTCAGAGTCTGAATTTCATAGAATTCTAATTTCATATTTTAGAGAATTCAGAGTCGGAATTTCAGATAATTTTTAATCTAGATTTTTTGAGAATTCAAGGATTGAAAAAAGAGCACTCTATATCCAAGGAATTATAATATTACAAGGTTTTACATAAGAATATGAATTTTATACTTAGTAATAAAATGATTTTGATTTAGAGTGATTATAAAATGAAATAATGAATACAAAGGTAAGGATAACAATTTTCTTAGAGAAGGGAAATTTTCCTTATAAAAATAATACTTAGGGACAAATAATTTTCCTTAAGGTAAAGTGTTTGTGATTTTCATAACATAGATGAATGTAAAATTCACAAGGAATCCTTATTGACTCAACAATATCCCCCTTTTTGGAAAGTAAAACATCCTTAAGAAAAAAAATATAAGGACTATGAATTATGCTTTATGAACTTAAAAGAAAAAGTTATCTCTCTTTACTTATGAATCATGGTAAATAAAACTAACTCCCCCTTAGGTTTTTAAATCCATATGAATTGTATTCTTAACTTCCTTAAAGATATTTTTATTTTTTTTATATAATGAAATCTTCTTTGAGTAAACTCCCCCTTACTTAGGGCATTCTCTTTGTTACATAGTATTATTTTTTATCATTGCTTTCTCCCCATTTGATATTTTTAAAAAGGAATAAAGGGAATGTAAACAAATATATATGGTTCCTAAAATATTAGAACTATATACAACAAAAAAATGAAGCACAACAAGAATTTTCATTATGATTGGAAACTTTGATACAAGGAAGGTGCGCCAAAAGATCAGATTTGAAATGAAAAATATTCATCCTTATTTATCCTTCAGAATGAGATTTTTCACAGTGGTATTCAGCTTCATAAGCTCCTTATAATATTATTCAATGTACTTGAGAAGATGTTCCTGGTCCTTATTTTTCTTCTCCAAATCAGTGAACTTTTCATCCTAAAAATTTATAATTTCTCCCCGAGCCTTCAAAAGCTCTTTTGAATTACTGAAATTTTCCTAAAACTGTATTCTGAGATCCCTTTCCCTCTTCAAAT
Organism: Viscum album; assembly: GCA_963277665.1. NCBI lineage: Eukaryota > Viridiplantae > Streptophyta > Magnoliopsida > Santalales > Viscaceae > Viscum > Viscum album. The sequence continues at coordinate 704,901,745 of OY728158.1, read as the reverse complement.
TCATGGAAAATGAATTCTATTTACTATTCATATCTTTTACTTCTTTCTTCCAGAGGTGTTTGTTCTAGGTTCAACTTTTCTGAAAAACTTTTCATAAGCTCCTTCATCCTTCCATATGCTCTACCAAAGGAATCCTTCATAGAATCTTGAAAGTCATAAATAATTCTCAGATATTCAATCGTTTTCTTGGAACACTTAGTTATTTCTTTACATTACCTTATGTGAGCATCATACCTGATATAGAAATATTTGAAGTCATCCTCAAGCTTGATGAATTTCCCCATAAGCATGCTAACAGAATCCAATTTCTGATTGAATGAATGCTAAAGCATCCAAAACCTTGATTCAATAATCTAAATCAAAGGGATAGTATCAACTAATTTCTTCAATGATTGAACCACAAAGTATTGACCTAGGGAGGATAATTCCAAATCAGATTCCCTTTTTGGTGAGAATTCTTTTTCTATCTCAATAGTCTTTCTTTTTTATGAACCACCAAAATCTTTCTTAGCTACCATAGATTTCTTAGGCATATCAACTATCACCTGTTTTCATTTATCATATTTAGAAATTGTCTCCAAATATTTTGGAGATTCATGGTCACTATTTGATACTTGGATGAATCTATCTTCATCAACCTTTTCCTTCTCAACATCTTCCATAAGATCATCGGGTTGAATGAAGTCATGATTGCTGCTTTCATCATCAGAAGATTTATTAACCTCTTCAGGAACCTCATCCTATTTTCCTTATGAAATATTTTTGGTTGATTCAGCCTGAGAAGTGCCAATCAAAAATTTTTCCTAAAAAAATTTCCTTCTCATGATATTTTTCAACATTCTTGATTATATCATTAGTGTTATCGCCTTATTCCTCTTCTTCTTCTTTCAATTCCTCTTATTGAACAATTTCTTCTTCTTCTTCAGGTTCAGAAATTACCATCTTCTTTCCTCTAGTCATTGGAACTGATTATTCTAAAAAGGATTCAGGTACCTGAATTTGTTCAGAATATTTCTCAGTATCCTTGAGAAGAGCTTGAACTTTTTCAGCCTCAAACATTTTCTTCCTTTTCTTCTTCTGTTTTTTCTATTTTTCATACTCCTTAGTAGACTTTATATTCAAATATTTTACCTCAGCAGGATCCATAAAAAATCTAAGATCTCCTTCTTTCTTATTATTTTTTTCTTCCCTTTACATGGAAACTACTTCACCAGTGTAAGTTTTTTGCTACTTTGACTATGGGGGTGCTGATTGAGTTTCATGATCTGTAGGTTTTTCAACGACTACTAGTTCCTTCAGCTTTCTCTTCTTCTGACCCTTCTTGGAAGTCTTTTTTACTTCCATCTTCTTGGATAAGGCTTCAATTTCAATTATAGATAAGTTATAAAATTCTCTAGATTTTCTATTAAAGAAAACGTTCATCCTCATCAGGGTATCATCACTTAGTAAAAAAACCTTGAATGTTCTCGTCTGGGAACTAAATGATATTTTGAATGAATCTAGGAAAAGGAAAATGATATTTGATAGTATTTTCGAAAACATAATGATTTGAGATTTTAGGGTCCTATTCTTGATGTTAGTGATAGTCAACAAGATATACTATATAAAATTTATATTCCTCAAGTTTACTAGAAAAACCATAACAAAGATATAACTCTTCTTCATGTTATCCTTATCTCTTTTTCTAGGATTTAGGAAACCCTAAACCCATAATGCTTATAACACCCCAAAAATTTTACAATGCATTTCTCTTAAATAAATTATATTCATTAGGTAGCCCATTTTCATAAAGTAGTGAGTTTCATTGAAACACCACTTGGTTATTTAATAGATAGTCATAACCTGGACTTTAAACCTAAATTTTCCACTTCTATGTTTTGAATTTTGAAAAATAGTCATCTAGAGTTGTAACCAGTAAGTCATTTGGAGTCTGATAGAACCAACTTGATTTTTGATGAATAGTAATATACACTTATGAATAGTAATATGAATAGTTTTATGACCCTTATGAATAGTAAATAATGATAATATTTTATTTTCCTTAGGTAATTAGATAATAAGATCTTAAATAATTTTTCAATGTGATATAAAACTTATTATACCTTTAAAATTGTTATTTTTTGGATTAAATGTGATTTTATTTAATAATTAAATTAAAAATACATAGAAAATTATTTTCCAAAAATGGAGTTCATTTTTTAATTCTTCATGTCGAAAAATGGTTAGGGTTAAGTTTTGTGATTTTTCTAAAATACTTGAATTTTCGTGAATAGTAAAAATACAGTTTTGAATTTTCGGAAGTTTAATGACATCATAATGATGTAATAATTAAATATAAAAGGCTGGTCGCTTTGTTTACTGTAACATATGTCATGATGTGTTTCAAGTGGATAATAACAGGGGCAAATACCATGGTAAAGCCCATGGTTTTGCAAAAACAACACTAATGATGTGTCCCTTTTAATTAATAAAAACCTCCCTCTCATTTACTATACATACCCACTTACCCCCTTCATTTTATTTCATTCCAAACTCATTATCCTAAATGATAAGGTATAATTTACTCCCTAGGAGTCCTCCCATGGTTTCCTCAAACCCCCATGGTCCCAACCTTCATGTTTTGGGAATTTCTCTTGATGGTAAAGGAATTTACCACCCTTCTCTTTTCATAAAGATTTCATTTTATGTTTTCTCTTTTATATGGAATTGGATTATGTTGGGATATGTCATTACATATTCCCCTTTCTGTACATATTATGTATGAGTGATTAGATACCCCCTTTCCCCCATCAAAATATTTTTTTGAAATTTTAAGTGGCGTCGTTAGGTTGGCGAATTTTCATGAGAGATTTCTCAATTTTCTTTTATTTTGAGTTCCTTTATTTTCTTCTTCTTTTCTCATCTCCCCCATCCAAATTCTATGATAATTAAAATACCATACATGAATTGGAATTATATCTTTCTAATGGAATATTTCATCATCAGCTCTCTTTCCCCCTTGTCTTATACTAAAAATGATAACACTGTCTCAGGTGAGTTAATTTAACACATTCAAGGACGACGAGTTCTCGATTTTCGTTACCATGTTCAATTATGGTCATGAAACCATTTTTATAGTTGAAACAGATCAAAATATATATATTTCATCTCATTAATGATCTTTAATCCTTACACACTCATAATATAAAATAATAATAAAAAACAAGTACATCATTAACGAAACCGCCAAGTTAATCCAAACATTTGTAATTTACTTTTAACTAATGAATCATCATCATGGTAGATAACCAAAAATAATTATAAGATAATTTATATATATTTAATGTAATTTATAATATATATTAAGAATTATGGATGTTTAACAAAATTTCAAATGAACCTCCATTCTTGAATACAATTAAATGGATCATGAAAACCAAGGAAGAAAATGCTTCCAAAACAATAAAATTGAACCTCTTAAACCCATAAAAAGGTCCGTGAATGAACCTAATAAAGTTATAATAAATCAATTACATGTATAGGAGGTTTTGGAATTATTAATTAATTGAGATAAATTTTATTATCCAGTTCACTAAAAAAATGAAGAACACACTCAAGCATAAGGTAAGGGTTTTCCTATCTCACTTTTAATTTTGGGAGATTTACATTGTTCACCACTTATTTATTGCATGTGGTGAAATGGGTACTGAATTATGATAAATTATATAATTATTATACTAATATTCATGGTATTTTTTGATTCATTTGGTGGTTATTAGTTTTGGTCATATTATTTGACTGATTACATTATGGTAAGGGACATTGTCTCGACTTCCATTTCGTTGTGACTAAATTTGTATTGTGCTCCTAATAATCCTTATGTGGTGTACCTACTACCCATTTGATATCACTTTTCATTTGAAATTATATTTATACTAAATATCCATATTCTCATTTCATGGATATTTTTATTTTCTAAATTGAATTCCGTTTTACATAGAGTGTTTATTTGGAATATTGTTTTAACTGTGGAATTACTGATGAATCCTTATCCTCTACTCTATACAGATATTTAAAATTCATATTTCTCTTGTATTAAATAAATTTATAAATAATGGATTGGATATGAAGTGGCAGGTGGGTCCCTCTATATCCCCCCGATGCATCGATTGGTCTCATGAGACAAATCAGTTGGCGACAAACCCTTCGAGTTTGTTTCCAAAATTAAGCGGGTTTCTACCCACAGAACTAAACAGTTTTAAGGGTATTATGGTATCATGTTCTAGATACATGACTTCCAATAAATAATATTTCACTTTATTCATTATCAGTTACTACTATCCATAAGGATTTCACTATGAAAAAATCTAAGGTTGCAGTTTCATTCTCAGTTTGTTAATGGTGTGAGTTTTTCATTTATTCACTATGACATATGATTATATCAAATTGTTTATGATCCACTTCTTATTGGATTAATAATTCTGCTATTTTTAACCCGTATTGAGCATTTTATCTCACCCCATTCCATTAGTTTACCTTCAACAGGTTTTGAAGAGGTGATTATTTATTGAGTTTTCATGGATGCAGTTTTTAGTTTTTGTTATGTATTGTATCTTGTTACCTTTCCCAATATAATTTGAGTTACATCTATGTATCTCATTTCTTCAATACCGCTAAACTGATTGTTCCTTCTAGATTTCATTCCTTCTAACCATGCCAATATAACAAGTAATTCATTGGCTCTGGTCTAGAGGGGTCGGGGTGTTACAATGCTAGAAACATCATGTTTGTTAAGAGATGGTTTATCTTTGGTGTTTTCACATCTTTGAGTCCAAGCCACTCTAATTTTTTCTCCTTTTCAAAGATTCTTGATTCATCTCGTAGATTTTGGGTGTAGAAAATGGCTTCTTCTTCATAAGGTATTCCAATGATATATGTTTCCATGTTAATGGAAAGGGAATAGGTTTTCCCATAACTTTTGAATAAGAATTTATCTCTTCTACCTAAATTAAAAAAAACTTATTTTCTCATAGAACTCAACAAGTAACTCCAGATAGACTGAATCCTTTCCTTTTGGTTTGGCTACGCACATGATTTCCCATCGATTTAGCTTGATATTTTTTTTAATGATAGAATTATATTTCGCAAAGAACTTCAGATCTACTGACCTTTCTCTTTAGATTATCAATTCTCAAATTTCATTAACTGATGACATTTTCTTCGAAGAAGATACTTCCAAAGACATTCAGAGTTAATCAAAACCAGAAATTCGGAATAAACCTTTTGAATAGAGGCATAGTTTCGGCTTGCAAATTCTTCAAAACTGATGTGGGATAAAGAATATTGGGGCCTTTATATAAGCATTTAAGTGACAATTCATATTACCAAAACAATCCAACGGTTGAAACAAGAACAATATGATCTGATGGTTGAGATGAAATCCGATGAAGGATGTGGTAGGTTCTGATCTTTTGAGGTTTTAAGGTAAAAATTTGGATTTAAGGAACGTGAATCTGAAAATTTTTATTAAAACAATATAAAAATACCAAAAAGTAAAACATTCAATTATGTAAATTTAAGTAAGGACACATACCTCCTTTATTTCTAGGAAACTGTTAGGAAAGAAAAATATTATTCTTGAGAAATTTTAGATTCCAGAAATTTTATTAAGGAAAAGGAATTTTTGATTCTGGAATTTTGTTAAGGAAGGAAAAAAGTTTGATTTCACAAAATTTTATCAAGGAAATTTTAGATCCCAAAAAAGTTTATTATGAAAAAAATTGATTAAGAAAATTTTGGTTTCAAGCAGATAAACTCCCCCTATAAAAAGTTGTTTTTTAATGTAAGAAGATAGGTTTCAAAAAAAAGTTAATATGGAAGATTACCTTCTAGTTATCATTCATAAATTTTTTTAAATTAATTAAAATATATCATAGGGTAAATATTTTGTGAAAATATCATCAAGTTGATTATGTCTTCTAATAAGTTTAAGAATGATATCTCCTTAAAGTGTGTGATCCTTATGAAAGTGATGCCTAATATCTATGTGTTTTGAACATGAGTAATGTGTAGGGTTTTTTAGTTAGGGAAATGGCACTAGTATTATCACACAATATCTGTGTTTTGGAAAAACTCATGCCATATTATATGAGTGTGTGTTCCATCCACAAAACTTGAGCACAATAACTTCCAGCTACTATATATTCAGCTTCAGCAGTGGAGAGTGATACAGAGTGTTACTTCTTACATGACCAAGAAACTATTGAATCTCTTAAGAATTTACAGGTTATGTATGTACTTTTCCTATCCATTCTAAATCCACCAAAATCATCATTTGAAAATATTTTTAAAATAAAATCAATTCCATAAGTATAGAAAAGTCATAAATCAATGGTTTTCTTTAA